>OY728122.1:500025337-500625337 GCA_963277665.1 Viscum album | reverse complement strand
TGTGATCTAGGTGCTAGTGTCAATCTCATACCCTATGCCATGTACTGCCAGTTAGGCCTAGAAGAACTCCAACCCACATCTGTCACACTTCAACTTGTTGATCGTAGCCTTAGGGTTCCAAAGGGGATTTTAAAGGACGTTCTGGTAAAGGTTGAAAACTTCATCTACCCTACTGATTTCATTGTCCTTGACAACCATCCAAACTTCGGAAATAAGGAACAAACCCCAATCATCCTTGGTCGTCCTTTCCTTGCAACAATCAACTCTGTTATCTGAGTCCGAAATGGGAACACGACCATCAACTTTGGGAATATGAGTCTAGACTTGAACATCTATAATTCAAGCTCACAAATAGGGGATGATGAGGACATTCATGAAGTAAACATGATAGGAAGCATTGATAATGAATCCATGGAACATCAAGGAATATTTGATGAATGTTTAAGCCATAATGAGATTGATTTCCTTTGTTCATATGAAGGAAGTTTATCTCCTTGGCTTGAATCATTTTCAAATTCCTCTTATGATGAAGTCTTAGGTCCAACAATCAGTGAAACCTTTCAAGAAACCACTTTCATGGAGACTACTCTAATTTCCTTCCCTAAATCTGATCAAGCCAATCTAGTAGTTAAAACTTCTACATGTGGGGAATCAATCCTATATGAAACTCTAAAAAAAGAAATTGAACTTGATCCAATTTTCCAATCTTCTGTTGAAATTTCAAACCAACTTGATCTTGAATTGAAGGAACTTCCCGCTACACTCAAGTATGCATTCCTAGGGGAAAATCAAACACATCCTATTGTCATTTCTTCTTCTCTTGAATCCAATCATGAGAGGATGCTTCTAGACGTCCTTAGGAAGTATAAGAAAGCCATTGGTTGGACCCTTTCTGATATTCCTGGGATTAGCCCACTTATCAAGACTCATAGGATTGTTCTGGAATCTGATTCAAATCCATGACGTCAACCTCAACGGCGACTCAATCCTAATATCATGGAGGTAGTAAGGAAGTAACTTCTGAAATTGTTAAAATATGGTATCATATATCCCATAACTGAGAGTGAGTGGGTGAGCCCAATCCAAGTGGTTCCAAAAAAGGCCGGAATCATAGTGATAACCAATAAGGATGTAGAGATTCTTCCAACAAGGGTGAGTAGTGGATGGAGGGTCTGCATTGATTACATGAAGCTAAACTCATTCACCAAGAAGGACTATTTCCCCTTACCATTCATTGACCAAGTCCTTGAGAGAGTGGCAGGTCATGCCTTCTGCTGTTTCTTAGATGGGTACTCAGGGTACAATAAAATTGAGGTCTCCCTAGAGGATAAAGGGAATACTACATTCACATGTCCATTCAGAACCTTTTCTTTCAAACGAATGCCCTTCGGGTTATGTAATGCCCCTGGAACCTTCCAAAGGTGCATGATGGGAATGTTCTTAGAAATGGTAGGGGATTTTCTAGAGGTCTTCATGGATGACTTCTCTGTGTTTGGGGATAAATTTGAGGGATGTATGTAGAATGTGGAGAGAGTCTTGTCAAGATGCGAAGAAAAGAATCTAGTCCTAAACTGGGAAAAATGCCATTTCATGGTTAAAGAGGGACTTGTTCTAGGCCATCTGGTCTCGATTAGGGGGATTGAAGTTGATAAAGAAAAGGTTGACATCATTCTTCACCTTCTATCACCCAAAAATGTCAAGGAAGTGAGGTCTTTCTTAGGACATGCTGGTTTCTATAGAAGATTCATCAAGGACTTTAGTTCAATATTCCATCCCCTTTGTGTTCTCCTAGTAAAGGATGATCTATTTGTTTGGACAGAAAGCTATGAGGGTTCATTCTCAACCCTCAAATCCTCTCTCACCTCTCCCCCATCATTAAATCTCCAAATTGGAACCTTCCTTTCGAACTTATGTGTGATGCCAGTGACTTTGCTATAGGAGCTGTGTTAGGAAAACGTTGTGATAAAACTCCTTATGTCATTGCTTATGCAAGAAAATCCTTAAATGATGCCCAAATAAACTACACCACTACTGAAAAGGAGTTACTTGATATTGTGTTTGCTTTAGAGAAGTTTAGGTCCTACCTCTTAGGATCCCCCATCACTATGTTCACTGACCATTCTGCACTAAAATACCTCTTCCAAAAACAAGATTCCAAGGCTAGACTGATTAGGTGGGTCCTTATCTTATAAGAATTTGACCTCACAATAAAGGCTAAAAAGGGTGTTGAAAATGATGTAGCTGATCACCTCTCTAGGATGGAATTCAAAGACAACTCAAATCACCTTTCTATGTCTGATTCGTTTCCTGATGAACACCTATACTCTGTGAGTGACTTCCCTTGGTATGCTGACATAGAAAATTTCTTAGTGACAGGAGTCATTCCAAAATTATTAGGGACTCAAGCTTGAAGGAAATTTCTTTCTGATGTTAGACACTATGTGTTTGATGATCCATACCTCTATAAGTTCTGCCCTGACCAAGTCATTAGGAGGTGTGTTCCAGAATCTGAACAAGAGTCCATCCTTAAATTCTGTCACAGTGAGGCATGTGGAGGTCACTTTTCCTCTAAGAAAACATCTGCTAAGATTCTTCAATGTGGTCTTTTCTGGCCCACCCTCTCAAGGGACTCCTACACATTTTTTCAAAGCTGTCCTAGGTGTCAACAAGTAGGGTCCATCACAAAAAGGAATCAAATGCCACCCACTCCCATCTTAGTGGTTGAAATATTTGACTGTTGGGGAATTGATTTCATGGGTCCCTTCCCAAACTCTCGGGGATACCTCTACATACTCTTAGCTATTGATTATGTCTCAAAATGGGTTGAGTCCATTCCCAATAAGTCCAATGATCATCAAGTTGTGATTAGATTTCTAAAAGATAACATATTTTCAAGATTTGGAATTCTTTGGGCTATAATCAGCGATCGAGGAACCCATTTCTGCAACCGCCCATTCGCTTCACTCATGTCTAAGTATGGTATTTCTCATAAAGTGTCCACTGCATACCATCCTCAAACCAATGGTCAAGCTGAGTTAGCGAATAGGGAGATTAAGCAAATTCTTGAAAAAACTGTCAACCCCTCTAGGAAAGATTGGTCTGAGAAACTCTTAGATGCTCTTTGGGCCTATAGAACTGCATATAAAACCATTTTAGGAATGTCCCCATATAGGTTGGTTTATGGTAAAGCATTCCATTTTTCAGTAGAGATTGAACATAAGGCCTTTTGGGCAATTAAGAAAATGGATTATGACCTCTCATTGGACGAAACAAAAAGGAAATTAGATCTCAATGAATTGGAGGAACTAAGGATGGAGGCTTATGAAAATTCAAGGATCAATAAAGCTAGAGTTCAAGCCTACCAATCTAGGAATATCAAGTTCAAACATTTTGAACCAAGAAAACGTGTACTCTTGTATAGTTCAAAACTTCATTTACACCCAGGAAAGTTAAGGTCTAGATGGTTAGGTCCTTTCATAGTGCATCATGTATACCCCCATGGGGAAGTAGAGATTCGAGATCCCACTAGTGGTCACATTTTCAAGGTCAATGGTCAAAGGTTAAAAAAATTCATTGAATCATTCAATAAACAGGAAATAGATGTTGTGTTAATTCAGCCAATCTATGAACCAGGAAAAAATTGATAAATTTAGGATCTATGTCGGGCTAACGATGTTAAACAAAGCACTGCACGGGAGGCAACCTGTGGTTTTTATGTTTCTAATATTTCTGAATCATATTTATTTTTCAAATAAGATTAATTAATCATTTTTATATTTAAAAATAAAAAATAGACTTTTGACCTGTTCTTCTATTATGAGTATGGATGGGTACAAAAGGGGAGCACCATATTCATCCGTGTCACGTGGTGTGATCCTTGAGTAATACCTTACCCAGAAATTTAAAAGAAGACAATGTATCATCAGTTTATTTTGTTTTATTTTTATTATTTTATAGTTTAAGATAAAAATAATAAAAATAATATAATAATTAAAAAAGGGACACGCCATAGGCTGTGGGGCAAACCTCGTCACAACCGGTGACGCCACAGGGACTCGAAGCTGGGACCGAAGGGAGACAGGGGCGCGCGCCTACCACTAACCTACAGCTTAATGTGCTTACTTATTCTATAATTTATATATATATACTTATATTTTACTTATATATATATATATTGTTTTGTTTTGTTTGTTTTCTCTTTTTTTCCACTAGGGAACTTTGCAAGAGACATGGATATCAAAGGACTAAATTGGAGTAGCAGGAACTTCAAACTTCAACCACCAGGTGACTTCATTCCATGACACTCATTTTTAATTTCATTTTTGAACTTTCATTATCTACCTCTACCCCCTTCTAAATTTTCTTTTCTTTAAACACTGGGGACAATGTTGTTTTAAGTTGGGGGGAGAGATAAAATAAAAAAAATGCTTTTGTGTCAAAAAGAAAAATGAATGATTTGAAAAAAAAGTGTAAATGGAAGGAAAAATTCCTTTAACTTTGAACATGGTAATACACATTACACACTTTGAAACTGAATATAAAATAATTTAGCATGCCCTGATTTTGATTTTAATCCTTGTATAATTTCATGAGCATAGATTTTGGAAATTGTGGCTGTCCAATGTGATATTTCATCATTTATATTTTCATCCAAATAAAAAAAAGATCACAATGCACGTCCCTTGGATAGTGGGGTATTAGTTTGAGTTCATGGGGTCCCCTAAATAAATATCCTAGGTTTGGTGATCATTTTAGTTTAATATGAGTATTCAAAAAAAAAAATTAAAAAAAAATTTGCGCGTAGAGCAATGAAATGACCTAATGCGTGGCTTTCGGCACTTGGGGATCATGAGTCCATAGTTGTCTGGCCCATAGTTAGTAATTTTATATCTATTTTTGGTAATTTGAATTTGTTTTTGACTGAGTTAACTTGATATGATGCTCGAGTATATGGGCTTCACTTGGTGCCCTAAGGTCATTGATCCTGGGAGTCATCGGCAAAGTCTCGCTACAGGGGTTGACTCTTTTGAGTGCAACTTCAATTACCATGGCAAAATTGTAAAAAAAAACAACAATAAAAAACAAAAAAACAAAAAAAAATTATAAAAAAAAGAATACTCATATTAATATTGAAATGTGATTCCACCTAGCGCTTCCGTAATTTCCCCCTTGAATAAAGATGAACCCCCATGTCTATTGTGATGCACAACACATCCTCATACTTAATTGATATTGGATGAAATATGACAATGAATTTGAAAAAATGAATGGGATTAGGATTGGGATATTCTTATGAAAATATCTTGTATTAAAATATTTTTATGGGTTTTATGATTGTTTGGTATAAGTTTATTTGGTGATCATTGTGTATTAAAATGTTTTTAGAAAAGGGAATTCGAATTTCATATTGTTGAGATATATTTTTCTCGGGACTAGAAAAACTCAAGTTGGGGGGTGTGATTAGCCATTAAATGAGGCTAATATTCATTGGTAATATATATAATATTCATGTTATTTATTATTAATAAACACCATTTTAGTGCATTTTACACTTTGAACATCATTTCACACTATGATTGTAATACCTTCTTAAAATGCACTATTATGTGGTACATTTTTGAACATCATTTAAAGTACCAAATGATTCATCTGATTATACATATTTTAATTTGATAATTTATCTACACTCCAATATGAACATGTTTCATTCAGGGATCAACGGAGAATTCATGGAGGGTGATGGAGATATTTGGCAACGAAAGGAAGCAATTCTAGAGAAGGCAGATTGGACACCAGCCCACTGATGAGACTGTTGGGCCCAACATATAGGCCCAATTAATACGAAATTTCGTGGGACGCTAGAAGAAATGTACAGGAACAAATCACTATTCATTATCCGATGATAATTAGTCCTCTATGGTGGTCATTGAGGCGGCCCAAGTTAGAGATACAATTCTGGGCCAGATTCTACGGCCCAGAAAAACAGACCACTCATTTGATCATATATCGGAATCAAAAACTCCAAATGGGCCCACAGTTTACAAGAGGTTATAAGACATCCGGATCTCCATTTTCTTCTTCTATATCCCACTCTGATTAGGCCGTCTAGAAGGTCTTCCAGACGCGTCTGTTCGGTGAAGGAAAGCTGAATGCCACCTCGGGTCAAATGTGGAAAAGTTCAAATTCCACAAGCTTTCCACCACCTATGGCCTGCAAAAATTAATTAGGATGCTTCGTACTGTTGGAGGATCAACTCAAGGCTCCAAAAATTCCTATTTAAGGCAGTGGTGGTGAAGGAGTTTGGAATCTTGGATGCTTTGTTCAATTGTAATGTTATGCTGCATTTTTGTTACCTCAAATTTGTCTTTCACATGTAAGTTGTTCAATTCACTTTAGTTTCTTAATAAAAGTTCTTCTTCTACTCTTATTCTGTTGTTCTTCATATCACTTGGATACCTTTGGATCAAGGTGTGAATTTATTCACACCAACCCTTGTGAAATTATTCACACAACGGTGGAGTGATCATTTTCTTTTTGTTGTTTTCTTTACTTCTCCATTTCCTCCCTCATGAGTCTACTTTCCGCTTCCATTGAAACCATGGGATCAATGGAGGGCTAACCCACTTATGGGTTGATCCAAGGGAGTAGCACGTGGCTGGATTGGATGTTATTTATCACCTAATTAATGTATATTCACTTCTTTAATTGGGATTTTTATTTGATGATTTTTAAACACCATCGTCCTTGTTGAATTTAAGGCCACACACTTCAAGTACTAATACGAACCTTTACCTTAAAGTGCTCAAAACTTTGATCCTTCAAGTGTATAGGTGATTAGTATTAAAGGGTGTAGGAATTAAACTAGTAAGTGATGATGTTGTTTTATCTCCTTAAATAAACCCATCTCAAATTTAAGAAATTGAAATCATTAAAAAGAAAATACGTCCAATCCACCCTGAGCGATAACCTAGGATCAACTCATTCTTTTAAATTGAATTCACTTAAATCTATTAGATAACTTTAAAACCCATCCAAAATCAATCCAAGTTGGACACTTCATATCCAAAAAACAGTCCATAGAATGTACGTGTCTATAGGTTTCTTCTTAGGTCTCTGTGGATTCGATAACCCAAGCTAAACTACAAGGACCGTCTTACCTTCTTCTCTTGGGTAAATTTGAGCAAGAATCAGAACTCTTCACATCGATCTCACTGATGGAACGCTTCACATCGATCTCACTGATTGAACTGTTCACATCGGTCTCACAGATGGAACTTTTCACATCAGTCTCACCGATGGAACTATTCACATCAGTCACACCGATGGAACTATTCACATCAGTCTCACCGATGGAACTATTCACATCGGTCACACCGATGGAACTGTTCACATCATTCTCACTGATGGAACTGTTCACATCGGTCTCACCGATGAAACTGTTCACATCGGTCTCACTGATGCAACTGTTCACATCGGTCTCACCGATGGAACTGTTCAAATCAGTCTCATCGATTGAAATGTTCACATCAGTCTCACAGATGTAACTTTTGACATTGGCCTCACCGATGGAAGTGTTCACATCGGTCTCACCGATTGAGCTGTCCACATTGGTCTCACCAATGGAACTGTTCACATCAGTCTCCCCACTGGAACTATTTATAGAATTGGAAAATTGAAAAAGTGTTGGGGATGAGTCACCTTGACCTCCCGAAACACCTAAGACACCATATTTCACATAGGAATGGATAATAGAGGTACAACCCGTTACAATGATCAATCCATATTATAATAATAAAAAACTTTTCACATATGAATCATCATGGTGATTAATTTTAAGGGTTTATATAACACAAAATATTAATCTAATTGGGAAAAAATATCAAATATTGATTACTTTGAAAATATGATAAATTCCTTCAAACATTCCATTTAAAACCCATCCAAAAAATTTAAAATAATGAAAGGAAACAACACCTCCATCTTCTTTACTATGGTAAAAAGAATCTTGAAAAATAGACAAACACAGTCAAATTCATAAAAATCCTTGATCAAAACATAACATAAATTCATTATAATTCTTAATAAATCATAACGTGAAATCTATTTTTATTTATTCAATAAAAACCATGGGTGGAATTTTAACAAACACTTTGTGTACATTATTTCAATGGAAGGAAGTTCAAAACATTTAAAATTTAGAAAAACTCCTTTTATGTTAATGAAAACATAAGAAAACACTTATAAATCCATAATCCCATAATGGATAATTATAATAGAATTTAATTTATATAAAAACATAGATTTAAAAGATGCAAGCATTTATGGTTCCATGTTTAAAGGAAAGTGAATGGATCCACCAACCGAAATGGATGAAATCAATGTGTGGAAGTCTTAATGTTCTATAAGAATGTAATAAAATCCATTAAAGGATCAATTAAAACCAAAAATCATAGACACCCCCAACTATAAATTCATTATAGAAAGGAAAACAGTGATAGATAATGAATATAAAGAGATAATGAACAAAAAACACAAAAAGATATTGCCAAATAAGAAATCAATGAGTGAGGAGGAGGAGAAAATAACTTACCTTGGATTGAAACTTGGAATCATCCAATAGAAAGTAGAGATATCACCATATATTGGATCTGTTCAAGACTTTATTCATTTAAGCCTTGGATTTGTTTGATCCTTGATCCAAGCCTTGATTTGAGCTAGGATTCGATGAGGAGGGTCGTCGATAGCAGGAAGCTTCCAAGAAAATACTTAGATATCGTGACTAATTTATGACTGGTTAGGGTTATTTAAATTGATCGAGAACACTTTTATCAATGCTTCGAAAAAAATATTAATAAAGATACCTTTTATCAGATCCAAATTAATAAGCGCTGATAAAAGACATCATTATCATTGATTTTTTGGCGCTGATAAAGATAGAACTTTATCAGCCCTAAAAAAGCATTGATAAAAGGAATCTTCATCAGTAATAAAAATTTAGCGCTGATAAAACATTTATAATTATAATTATAAATAAAATTTTTGTAAACATATTATATATATTTATATATATATATTTAATAAATATATAAAAATATAAATATAGTAAATATATTAATTATTTAAATATTTTTTTTATAATTTTGTAATTATAAATATATTTATATAATTATATATATTTATATAATTATATAATATATATATATAGAAAAAATATTCATTTTCAAAAAATAATATTTCTATATTTCTATATTTATATCATTATATATCATTATATAATTATATATATATATTTATATAATAAATATAAATATAAATATAAATATAAATATAAATATAAATATATTGAATAAATTCATTATTTAAATCAATTTATTATAATTTTATAACTATTTAAATATATATAATTATTTATTTATAATTATATAAATTTTTTTTAAAAAATAATATTTATTTATTTATAATAATAAATATATAAATTTATAAATATAGTAAATATACATTTATAAATATAATTATTTATAAATATTTACAAATATATATTTTATTATTATTAATGAATATGTAATTTCAAATGCAGGTATGTTAAAAATGAGTGAAATTGAATAATTCAAAATGAGTACACTTTAAAAATATTGAAAAAACAGATTAGTTTTATTATTTAAATATAAATTATTAAAAAAACAGGGATATATATTAAAATAAAGATGAATAAATATTGAAAATATTAAAACATGGTAAATAAATAATAGAAAGTTATTAAATTCTCAAAAGAATAAAAAATAAAAAATAAAAAATATTAAAAATGAATTAATACCTAACTGTAATAATATTAAAAATAAATAAATAAAATTTATTGATTAAAGATATAATATTTTAAATGTATCGTGTTATTATGAAATTCTAAAATGAATACTGAAATTTAAATAAATTACATATATATTAGGTGTATGTGTTTCTATATAATATTTCATTAATTATGCAAATATTTGTGTGTGTGTGTGTTGTATATAAAAAATGCATTAATTAGGTATATATATGTGAAATTAATGTAACACACATTTGATATATGTTAAATTGAAAAGGCAAATGACATTAAATTATATCCATTACTCGATTCAATTAGTTAGTATTTTTAATTAATATTAATTTTTAATTATAAACTATTATTCACTAAATATAAGATTTATTTAATGTAAAGAATAAATATTTTTCATTATATAAATCATATTTTAGGAAATATTATATACATTTATATATATATATAGAAATATATATATGAATATATTTCTATATTAAATGTATTAAGGAATAATTATGTATAAAAACCATTAAAAATGAATAAGACATTAATATGTTTTTTATTATTACATTTTATTCATTTTATATATTTATATTTAATATATACTATTTATTACTATTTATAATTAATATATAAACATATATATTAAACTTATTCATTTTTATTAATAAATATTTAATTAATAATTTTTTTAATAATTTTATAATTTATTCATTTATAATTTTTTGTTTAATTATTACAATTTATTCTTTTTTAATTTTTCTGTTTAATATTTACAACTTATTCATTTTATATATCTATATTTAATATATAATATTTATTAATATATATATATATGTACATTAAATTTATTCATTTTTATCAATAATTATTTAATTAATAAAATATTTAATATATTTCTTAATTTACTCATTTTTAATTTTTATTTGTTTCATTATTTCATTTTATTCATTTTACATATCTATATATTTAATATATATACTAAATTTATTATTATTAATAATTTACATATATGTATATTAAATTTATTCATTTGTATCAATAATTATTTGATTAATAGTTTTTTTAATTTAATCATTTTTAATTTTTATTTGTTTAATTATTTCGTTTTATTTGAGACCTTTATGAGTACTAAAAACGCCTTGATAAATGATACCCTTTATCAGCACAATAAATAAAGCACTGATAAAGGGTTCCCTTTATCAGTGCTAAAAACAAAGTACTGATAAAGGGTAACCTTTATCAGTACTAAAAAAAGCGGTGATAAAGGATACCCTTTATCAGCACTAAAAAAATCATTGATAAATGGTAGCTTTTATCCGTCCTAAAAAATCACATATAAAAGGTCTCCTTTATTAGTGCTTTTTTTCTCGCTGATAAAACACACCTTTATCACTGATTTTTTCTAGCATTGATAAAGGCCAATGCTGTTAAAGACTTGTTTTTTAGTAGAGATTCAAGAATTTGGTTCCAAATCCCCCAAGAAAATGGTGGGCCCAACATGTAACTCACCTATGTATTGGGGCAGCTAGCATTGGGGCATCATCAATCTGTGACATTGTCAATGTGGATCCTTCTCAACTTCAGAAGACTCGATGATGATCATCACATTACTTTTACATGTATTGATGGTTGAATCCACATTCCTTATAGCACTTAAGATTTAGGTAACCAAAAACCCAATAGCTACAGGCACCGGGGTATGAGAAACATTAATGTGGAAATCCCGCACAACTCCATCTCCACTATGAATTCCATTGAAACTTTGTCTAATGGGTTCCCACACCCCATATCACCCAATGAGATTGTCTAGAGGAGGGTTATCGACACTTTCACAGGTTGTTACGAACCAGAAGGCATCATTCCAACCTGGGATATGGCCCACCCAGACCTGAAGGCATCGACACCTCATTGATTCCACTACCCTTGAAGTTCGCACAGGGGGAAACCATCTTTTATTCCAATAGAAATCACTTTGGGAGTCTCTCCCTAAAGCGCTTTGATGATTCACTCCCCTATGTCGAGGAGGTAGGGGATAATCAAGTTTGAAGACCATAACTACTACCCAAGATCCTCTAAGGAGGGCTCCCAGTAGGCCTCATCAATGCTATCACAGATTGGTCCCATAGGCCGGAGAATAGGTGGACTTCACCCCTACACTGCTGACACTGGTCTAAAGCACCTAACACCAACATCGAGGGCATGCCGAAGATGCTTCCTGATAAGGGGTATCTTCTATGGCTCTAGTGTCCCCTACCACCATCAGCACATCCCCCCAGATCCCCACTGTAGGTGAACATGGATTTTCCTTTTCTCTATTGGGATCGAGACCCCATACACCTTATAGGTAGACTGGGTTGACTCTTTCAATTACTAGAACCACTAAAATATATTATGGGATAATCCATGATGATGAGACTCAGTGCATAGGTCCTCCCTACACTATCATCAACCTAAGAATAGGTCCTCCATACTCTTTCAACAACCAACAAGGAGGTCCTCCCTATGCCACTACCAACCAAAGAAGAGGTCCTCCTCACTCCAGCACCAACCCAAGAAGAGTTACTCCCTTCTTTATCGACAACCAGAGTGGAGGTCCTACCCACTCTTTTGAAAATCATTATGGAAGTCCTCCCCAAATTCTCAATTCTCAACATGGAGGTCCAACCCTGGTCACTGCCAACCAGCACGGAGGTCCTCCCTATATTCCTACCAACTAGAGTAGAGGTCCTCCCCACTCCTTTACTAGTCAAAACATAAATCCTCCCTATATTTCAACCAATCAGAGAGAATATCCTCCCAACTCTAACGACAACCATCACATAGGCTGTCCCCATGTCCCAACCAACCAAATTGGTGGTCCTCCCCATGTAAAAATTAACCCAAATAGATATTCTCCCCATTCCAAAGAAATACCCTACCCCAAACAACTATCTCGAGGTAGAAGGATGAATACTCACCCTAAAAGGAAAAATCCTAGGAAACATCAAGTCTTCATTGACTTCATTGATATTTTAGATTCTGAGGGGATATATGAATCGATATTAGAGTCTCCACCCCAACTACTAGAGTCTGGGGTAGGATCCTGATATCTAAGATTCACCATTTCAGAAGTTTAGGTCCATAGGATCCCCAAATACCTCCATAGATACTTTTAAGTTGAGGATGTTCTGTCTCCCTTCCAGGGGCTCACATTGAATCCATTCTTGTCACTGTGAGCTTCCATCCTCTCCACATCCACCCAAAAAGTTGAAGAGCTATCAGAGCTAGGATTGTCTCTTTTATATAGTGAGCACTATATTTATCCATAGATAGAAATCGTTGGCCTTGTGCATGAGTCAGTGGAAAATACCCTATCCAATTGGGATGTGAGTATTTGGTTAGTACCTCCCCCAAGAGACATCCCAACATGTGGTGAACATTTGACCCATGCAGTGTTTACTCTATCAATAAACCATCCGTAGAAATAGTCTATATCATTGTCACCACCCATCTCCCAGCCAGTGCCAATCAGAGCTTGGTATGACCAAGAACAGTGACCTTCCTTTGATAAAGAGTACTTGTGAGATTTTCTAGACACTAAACAGCTATCAATGGTGTTTTGGCCACCTAAAACTCCAAAAATTGACACCTTGGAGTTCTTTACTAAGGTCCATGCCTTGTATTTCTACCAGATCGTATAGGAAACACTTCACTACCTCCATGATCATCATTTGTCCTGTCCATGAAGCCAGTAGGACATCAATGCCATCGAACAATAGTTCTGGAGGGTTGAGATCACAACCCTTCCAGTGGCATGATGTATTTATTAGTTGGGACACCACTATAATCTTAAATATACCTACATCAATATCCTCATATTGATATATTAAGTTCTTTAAGAATCATATCTTCACACTTAGATCAAAGGCCAGGGACAATACGCTTATCTCCCCATCATCCCTATCTTGAAAAAACCTAGTCTATCTACTGATGATGATGGTTCCCCACTAGGTATAATTATGGTAAAAATGGTTATCTATAACCTTTCATAGGATCAGAGGGATATGGTCATCAACAAAGATCTTGATAGGGAATATCTTCCCCAAGGGACAAGACAATACTAGGTAGACCCTCGGACAGGTGTCCTCAATCGCTAGTGGAGGCAGGTAATTTATAACAACCAAGGATTTTCATACATGGATATTATATCTTTTTATATGAATATTCATCACATTAAAAAAACACATAATTGAGTATTACAATAGTTTAGTGTATTTGGAAACTTGGAACACATTCTTCTAATTTGGTGAAAGATCTTCAACATCTCTCGTAAATATCTTCCCCTTTAGGAATTCTACTTAAAACCTTTCTTTATAACCTGAAGAAAGGAAACATATGAAATTGTGAGTTTAGATGCTCATTAAGGGTAAATATAGAATCTATATAATCATATCATGAGCATAAGTGGGTGAGAATGTGATCATATGGAAATTAGGAGCATAATCCATGAAATAATTTCATAATAATAAGACATAAAATTTGTGATAGACACATAAACATATAATATCATTATTTATAAGTCAAGGTTCATTTCCAAGACTTAATAGGACACTTCATAGGGACTTCACCTACTGATTAGGATAGACCACCATCACCGGTTTTAGTCCTTTTCTTATAATGGACCAGGTTTCCCTATCTTCGTATAGTGGATCAAATTTCTCCATCTTTGGATTAAGCTTGTCGACTTGTTTCAATCATTATCTCAAGACATATAAATCTTTACCAAATGAATTTGAGGGATATATTGGTCCCACCCATCACATAATGAAAACCAAACATATGTGTTCCATAAGAACATAAATCATTCATCATATCAGAACCCATGGAATGAAATGGATTTCATAAACATAATTCAATCATAATATAACCCATGGAGAAAAATGTGTTTCATAAATATCATTACATAATAAAAATAAACCAACCATATGAATATTAAGGATAGTATCCTTGAAAAATATCCCCATTAAAGAATAAGTAACCTCAAAGAACATTATCATAGATGGAAAATAATTTTCAAATATCACTTGAAACTAATTCATTATGAAAACATCCTTTCTTCTTCGAGAACTTTTTATTTTATTAAAATTCCATGAAATTTTAAATGAAATTTTTTTTATTTAGAAATAACCTCAGAATATTATAAATGAATCTTTAAATCATTAAGTAATCATGAAATAAAAAAAACATTTTCTTGATGTATAGGTTAAAAAACATTCCTTTCATACTTTTTCATGAAAAATCACAAAGTACCTCATTTGATAAACGACAAAAAGTTTCCTTTCAAACTGTTTTGTAGAAATTAAAAAAATAGGTAAAAATGAATTCAAAAATCCATAGGATAATAATAAAAATCTTTTTGAAAACATTAATAGAAAACATGGACAAGGAGAAGAAATATTTCCCAATGGAGACTTAAAAAAACAATCCCAAATATTGATGAGATTGTGAAATAAATACACATAAATTTATAATCAGTATAATCATCTCCCCCATGAAATAAATAAATATATATTGATATGAAAATATGAAAATATTCTGGATAATAATCATAAAATACATTCATGGGAAATATATACACCACATAGAAGAAACAAGTAGTGTATAAGGCATGTATCCTGCAAAAATAAAAGTGATACATAAATCACTTACTACTTGAGTAACTTTAGAATTGTGAAACCCATTAAATAGTAACATAAATTAAATATTTTTATATCATTAATTAAATAAAAGTATTTATATAACATTTCATAAGTAAATATATACACCCAACAAAATAAGCGAGTGGTGAATATGGCATGTATCTCATGGAGATAAAAAGTGAGATGAAATTCCCTTACATTTTGTATTGAATATCATCGTACTCATAAAAACCTATTGTAAAATAAATATTACTTTATTATACATGAATTAAAGAACCATATCTAGTTATATAATACCATATATTATTCACTTATGACTTTATATTACCCAGTTTATAATAGTTCCATGTTAAAGAAACCTTTCAGGTAATAACCGTTTTGTTTATCATATGTGCTTTGAATTGTTATTATTGATCCTATTACTTAGATCACGATTGAATTATTTCTAGAAAATAAAAAATGATTTATATATAATATATAATCATATAAATATATATAAAAATATAGATACATGAAATGTAACACACCGTTAATGGATACAGTAGGCCATACATAAGCCTGAAAGTTGTTTCCATTTTCTTATTGTATTGAAAGGGAGAAAGTAAATGAAATATATATATATATATATATATATATTATTCTAGTATAATTATTATATCATATATTTCATATAATTTTACTAAAACAATCCTTAATACCTTCCATGTAAAGTGTTAACGAATCACATCATTTTGAGGAGGTGGTAGTCCACAAGTACACAAATGAAGTTATCACAATTACAAAAAATATAGAGAATGAAGGAATGTTTTATATTATAATAAAATAAGCATAGAGACATAATTAATATCATAGAAATCATATAAAAATATATTTTACATATCATTCCCACCATGATGGGTCGTAAAGGAAAAATGAACAATCATTATTTCGTGAGGTGGTAGTCCACCGTACACAAAAACAAGAATTTCATTACCCATTAGATGGAAGTGTGTGAAATTTTAGGTGTAAAACTTACTATGAAAACATTTTAGTATATTTATTATACTTTAGTTATTATATAAACCTGAAATAAATATAATTTACGGGGTTCAAGAAAGAAATAAAACAAAAATGTGCGTTGATGAACATTACCTCTTCTTTGGGTATCTCCATTTGATTTGCCAAAAAAGGACTTGTTTTGTTGGAATTATACACAATTAAAGGATTATATGATGAAGGACGTAACTTTTATAGGAGTTTTGGACAGATTTTTTATGATCAAAAGGGCTTGAGAGGTGTTATGAAAAGAGAAGGAGAGGTTCCTATCTATAATAGAGGGGTGAGGCACTTTTGGAAACTCCCAAAATATTAATTCATAAAAAATTAAATCTTAATAAAAATGTAACACCCCGACCCTAGTTACCCAGAGTCGGTGCATTATTACATAACATTGGCATGATCACAAGAAAGATCAAATCTCAAAAGATCGATTGGTTTAGTAGCCTTGGAAACACTAGATATATTCATAAAGTTTTACATTACATCATAAAGTGAAAAACTACTACAAAAAAATATTGTCTCCATAGTCCACACTATTATCCCCTCATAATATCACTACAGGTCATTCATAATTTACTTCTTCACATCCTGGGAAAAATAAAACATAGAAAAGGGGTGAGATCAAATGCCCAGTAAGGATAACAATATAGCAGAAACTTTCATAAATAATAATAAACATTTAAGGCAGTGTATAACTAAAACAAAAGCCTTTTAAACTTGAACTTCAACATAGTATGGAAAAAATAAAATGAAATAATTCCATTTACTTATTCACATGGATATTCTACTAATCTAATAATCACATGCAATATCAATAACCACTTTCATAATGATAGAATGCATAATGCCAGACTATCATAACCACATATCCAAGGCCTCATGCCAAGACTACAAATAAGATTTTTTCAAGGCCTTGTACCAAGACACTAGTTTGTATCATCAGACCTACCGATGCAATTTTTTTAGAAGATACTTAAGATTAAAATTGCTCAAATATACTCCAGTGTTTTTTTGAAAACATTATGCAAGATTCTGAAAACAAAATAACTAATTTTGAGACTGCTCGACTAATTACAAGCCATGATGGGTCCACGCCCAATCCCTTCCTTTCTACCACACTTGAGAGTCAGGTTTTTTGAAAACATTTTTATGCTTGCATTAAATACGTATACATTTTCACCAGGTTTTCATATATTTGAGAGAAATATATCTTTCATGAAATCATTTAAAAATCACATAATTATAAAATAAAACATTTATTTTGAAAATATCCTTATAAGCATGTAAGGAAGCATCAAAGGTGTAATAACAGTGGAGAATAACCGCACCCACTGTATAAGTTAAAAAAACATTCATACTTTAATTTTGTCTAAAAGGTTAAAAAGGACTTTGTTTGGAAAACGACAGAAAGATTCCTTTATAAACTTATTATAAAAATTCAACAAGGGTATAAATGACTTTAACCCATATTCTTTTAAATAGTAAAATGTTTTGAAATACATTTTTAAGAAACATGAATGTGGATGATAAAGAGATCCCAGTAGATTATTACGTATAAACAACCTCGGATAAAGAAGAGATTGTGAAATAAACCCTTACCTTGTACTTTTCCTTGGTTGGGGGTAGGTTAACCTCCTGTATAATGGTTAAATAATTGTTATTAAATTATACAAGAATCATATACATTAATATGATATCATATATGATCTTTTAACAATGATTTGTTAATAATATCTTAGTATTATCGTTGTTTCGGGTGTTAACTTACTCATTTTCTTTTATATGTTTTGTTACGTAAGCCATGTCTGTAATGGATAGGTTGTATCTTATTCATATCCATAATGATTTCAAGTCCTTAAACATTATTTTTAAATCAGAAAATGATAATTATACTTGAATGGATACGATGGAGAATGAATCTCATCGCGTTCATGGAGACGGTAGTCCGTACATACACACGAGCGAAAATATCATTCTTTTGATATTAAAATAATATATAATTGGATGTTATATCATATATACAGAATTATTATCATGTTATATTTATTATTTACATGAATTATAAATCATTATTATACCCATCCAAATAATAATTAATTGAATAACAATTACACCACGACGTGGAGACGGTAAGCCGTACGTACGCACGTATGGTGACATGTTATTCAAAGGATGGATAGAATACTGAATATGGTTGTACCATATTTATAATAACATCACTGTATATATAAGATACTAGAGTTATTATTTTATAATTGTAATAACAAAGGAAGAAGAAGTGGAAGAAGAAAGGAACTTGGAAAAGGGTGGTGAAATCATTACCTCTTCTTCTGGTTCTTCCTTTTGATTTGATCAAAAGGGCTCCTTAAGTTGGCTTTATGACTAAATTAAGGCCTCTAGGATGAATTGATGGAAGTTGAGAGAGTATTCGGGCAGAGTTTGGCCGAACCAAAAGGCTTTTAAGTTGTGTGTTAATGATAAGGTAGAGTTCCCTTTTATAAGAGGGGTGAGAGGCACCTTTGGAAAAGCTAGAAATATTATTTTATAATAAATTCATATTCGGTTTCTAATGGCTCCAAAGTGGATTATTTAAAGGTTAAGGTGGTTATGGGTCTAAAAACACTCAACCAATAGAATTTATATAGGTTTGGGTTACTATATTAACCTTATCTTTAAGTATTAACTCTTAGTTAATTAGTTTCACTTTTACAATGTCTCTTTGTATTTTTATATTATATGGTTAATAAACTTACTATATACATCTAAGAGACCCCCCAAGTGGTCCATTAATGATAAAAATATCATGATATAAGTCTCTTGGCCGAACCTTATATTTTTAGGAATTTAATATCAATTAATAATATAATATTTGTTTTAAAAACTCTTTTATGTCAATTTTGACACTATTCAATAATTAATTTTTTTAAAAATCATAACAGAATTATTAATTCGAAAAAAATTAATTAAATCATTAATAACATGTCATATTAACCTATAAAATTAGTTTAATTCATAAAAATTCTCAAATTATATTTATTTGGGTATCTACAATATCAATCTTTTAATTTTTCACTATTATGGTAATTACTGTATCACCATTGTGTCATAAATAAATTAAATTATTTAATGTCTAAAAATTATAAATAAAATACCATTATGTATTAAATATTTTTATCTTTATAATGAATATTTATAGTCGAAAATACAACATATATAACCCTTTTTAAAAATTGGTGTCTTAAAAGATATATGCTTGTGTCATTTTTGTATTCATTTTAACTTAATTAAAATAAAGTGTCCCTATCACTTACAAGTGGCACCATGGGGTCCCAAAATCGACCCAAAGATTCCCATGGTCAGAAATGTATCAACCAATAAGTTTAGGACACGTTTTAGGGTAATTTTTATTATTATAATATTATTTTTAACCCTTATTTACTGGATTTACCCTTTAACCATGGTAAATAAAATATTTACCGAAGTAATTATTCAAAATGTCTAAAAATAAAAGTTAGCTATATACACAATTTGAACATCCTGATTACAAATATGGAATCCATTTTTCCAAATTCAAAACACAGAAGTGGTGGAAATTAATTTAAAATTAATTCCCGCTGTCAAAACAAAAAGCGTGTTTTTAAGATATAATAACTATCAAAAGATTGATATTTGTTTATGTTCGGTTTAATTGTGAAATTATGTCCAATGATGAACATTTTATTAAATGTTAAAAATATATTCTAAATATACTTTAAAACCACTCAAATTCATAATTTATCACTATTAATTATTTCGATTAAAAAAGTTGTTTTTAATTAAAATTTAGTAATTTTCACTATTCATCAAAATATGAAAGTTATCCGAAATGTACCAAAATTTCACGCTAAGATAATTTCAATATTATGATTCCAAAAATGAAGTCCATTTCGAAAAATAAAATTTATAAAATTTCAAAAATTAGGTATTACTATTCATAACGGCTAGTTTGATTGGTTGTGGTGTGTTAGAATCTCGAAGTTACGTACAATGCACGCCATTGCATTATTCAAAGGGAAACGTACTGTGGAAGCTTGGGATGTTTCATTATAAATTTTTGATGTCCCCATTCTAAAAATTAAATTTATTTAGTCAAATTGAATGTATATAAGTTTAAAATATTGGATTTAAAAAGGGTTCACTATTAAAAGTTTGTACAAGTGCAATACTGAAAATGAATTTGTTCTTACATTATGTCTAAGAAACTCATAATATGGATTCTACAATTATAAGTATTATATAATGTTCAAAATTCAGTTAATATTATTCATAACTTCTTTTTAACGGCTAGTTTGGTATGTCATGGTGCGCTTGAACTCGGTGTTGCGTGTAGTGCAAGTTATTGAATTATTTTAAAGAAATAACGCACTATGAAATCTTGGGGTGTTACAAAAAATACTTCCAAAAGAATATTTATTATAATATTATATGATATAATAATTTAATATAGCCAAACAATAAATTTTATATTGATTTTGGTGTAATTTTGAACCTTACTTTTCGATTAATCCTTGGTTAACCTATTTTAATTTTAACTAAGGTAACAACTTTTTCAATATTAGAAGGTTAATATTTTTACATATAAGGTTTCAATTGAACCATAAATTGTAAATTAATGATTTTATAGATGATAATTTATCCTCTTTGTAATTATTTATTATTTTTATTATTTTTAATTAATTTAATAAATTATTATTTTCATAAAATATCATTAGTGTCAATTTTGACACTATTCATTACATTGACTCAATACAAAAAGATAAATTCAAACCAATTAATTTAATACACCTTTAACATGTCATATTAACCTATAAAATTCGTGCATCAACTTAAGTAAGTTAAATTATATTTATTTTAATATTTATAATATCATTTAATTGATTATTACATTAATTGAATAAATATTGCATCATCAATTTATAATTATTTATGATAATTATTGATTCACTAAAATTTAGAAATAATTTTATATGATGTATATAATATTTTATACTTTAAAATAATATATATATTTGAGTATATCTTCTATTTATCTCCTTTTAAAAAATATTATACTTATTAAAAGTAAGAGTGTAACATTTTGTCACTCTCTTTGATTTTAATAATATATAAATCAATTTTATGGAAAATTGTCTATTAAATAATTAAATTTAGAATAAATAGGTGATATGGGTCTAATTTACTTCATAAAATAACATTTTACGATGTTTTTGGGTAGTTTTATGACATTTATAATATATTTTTTACCCTTAATTACCCGATTTACCCTTAGTAGTGGTAATAAAAATTGCCAAAGTTGCCCTTCATATTGACCAAAAATAAAAGGAAAATAATTAACAAATTTCTACCTTATTATTCCAGATATGGAATCCATTTTTACAATTCAAAAATAAATAATTGGATAAAATAAAATTTAAAATACTCTTGTTGATGGAATGAGAAAACAAGTTATTAAAGTGAAAACATAAAAAAGATTGTACTGTTTTTAAATCCAAATTCAACGTAAAATTGATTCCAATGACATGAATTGGTTTAAATAATAAAAAAATTATCTAATTATAAATTAAAACCAATTAAATATATAATTGAACACTATAAATTATTTTTATTAAAAATTTATTTTCAATTAGAATGCAATATTTTTCACTATTCATCAAAACATGAAATTTAATAAAAAAATACACAAAATTAAACCAAAGTAAATTTTGAAAACACTATTTCCAATAAAAGTTTAATTTATTCTATAAAAAATATAAAAGTTTCAAAAATCATATTTAAATGGCTTATCCATTAAAAGGCAGTAAAATTACCCATTTGAAAAATATAGGATTTTTTGCATAAAATTGGGGTTGTTCTTATCTTATGGATATAAAATCTATTAGATGAATATAAAAAATATTTGATAGAATATATAACATATATATTTCATTAATATCATTCAATAATTGTAAATAATTTAATTTATTAAGACTAAATAACTTTTGGAGTATAAAAATAAAAATATTCCCATTATATTCAATTGGTATGTATTTTCATTTATAATTAATTGGTAACTAATGGATTCATCTTATAAAAAATATATTTTAATAATTTATTTAATAAAATAAATAACCTCTAATTTAATGTCTAGATTAAATCTTATTATATTAAATAATAATATTTTAATAATATAATATTGTTCGAAAAAACTCGGTCTTGCGTGTAACGCATGCCAACAAAAGAACTCGGTATTATGTGTTACACAAGAAAATCATAGTGTTATGTTTACCTAAATCTAATATTTTTGTTACTTATAGTGCAATATTAACTTGGTGTTGCATATAACACAATAAATCAACAAAATTTATTTATTTGTTTTGAAAAAAAGGTACATAAAAACTCAGGGTGTTACATTCTACCACCCTTAACAAGAATTTAGCCCTTGAAATTAATCTGGGTTATTAAAGATTTAATACTTGAAAGTTTCTCTCATATAAAACCACATTATAAAAATTAATACTAAAACTTTATCTTCATAATGAAATTTATAAACGTAATAGTTACCCAAAGATACTCATAACTAGGTTTCTATATAGGAGAACATAACTGGAAAGTGAAAACATTGACATGGAAGAGAAATATAACTATCTTGTTATGATAGAGAGTGATAGAGAACTTGGTTAGGATAATGTTTACAATCACAAATCCATATCCCAAAGAGTATTGAAAAAGGACATTGATATCATAAAAAATGATGATAATAGGACACCATTTTATTTCAAGACCCTTTTGAATAATTTCAATGAGAAGATATACTTACTTGATTTCAGTGCAATCTCACCATTTTTTATTTATTTATCAATTTCCACTTCATCACTTTTTACAATAAATGAAGGTGAGTTATAAGATCACGAGATTCGTAAATAGAATGATCGGTCATTCCAACTATCTTTATCACAACAAAAAGGATAGCACAAGTTATCCAATATTCTCAAATCCATTTATGGTGTGTTAATACATTAATATCTAAAACTTCATCCATAGTTTAACTTAAACTATTACATGAATAGTTAACCTTATAAACATTACAAAAGATAAATGTACAAAACATTAGAATGAATTTCACTAAATTAGCATAACATTTATCCCCCATATATCATCAGGTAGCTCTTGGTTGTCACATACCAAACATGTTAATACCTTCATCAAGTATTATATTGAAACATAGTAATAACCTGAATTACTACAAATCTTTATTCATGCATGATTCCTTATTCCAATGTTTATTGGAAAAATTTATTAAGTCCAAAAAGTTTTAAACTTCATCCATGATTGCATGAACTAATTTTCAACAAATTCTTAAACAGTTCCAAGGAAATCAGTACCATCCAATTTAGTTATTCATATCAAGAATACATTTATCCAAATATCATTATCTAAACATCATGCACATATTAAGAATTATCTTTCCTTTAATCATGTTTTTTTCTAAAAATTCTACCTTATCACCTTAATCACTTTTCATGGTTACCAGTACCATTCGACATATTCTCTTAAATACATCTGAAAAAACTATAGTTGGCCAATACATATATGTTTCATTATTTCATAACACTAAAAAATTAATTATACAACATTATTCTAGAATTTCATTATGTAAATACTCAATCATTCCATAACTTCATTGTCATACTCTACATCACCAATAGTGATTTCATGAGATTTTCATTTATCTTTGGATTTAAGAGGTTTCTGATGGTGATCATCATCACTAACCCTTGGATTTGAGACTTTATTATCATTATGACCATTTCCATACACTTGAATAAATTAAGTGTGGGTGGTAAATTCGATGTATCATTTTCTCTATTCGCATAATTAGCTATCTTTTTTCCATTACCTCAATAATTAATTACCCAATGAACTTCTTTCCCACACTTGGAATATTTACCAGTCCCCTTAATAAAATCTCTACAATTATTATTTCCACATTTTGATCATAAATAAATGTTCATCTTCTCTTCACCATGGTTTTTATATTTTTCTTAAAACTCTATCTTCCATTTCTTTTCAAAACTATGATATTGATATGTAAATACAAATTCTATTTCCATCTTGATAGAACAACGTAAAATATCTTCATAAAAACAGAATTATCTTATAGATATAACACTTCTAAGACTTTGTTTTAAGCCATTGAAGAATTGATCAACCTTACTTTCAGGTTGGATGTTAATTCCAGAAGCATACCTCACAATTCTTGTAAAATTTTCATCATAGGTACTAATAGATTCATCATCCTTTTACTTAAGCTCAAGGAAATCCTTTTCCATATTTGTTCATAGAATATGATGGAAATACTTACTGAAAAATACCCCCTTAAACTATACCCATTACATATATTCAATTTTTTATTATTCACTTGTTTTCTTAATAAGAGTTCACCACTGATCGGCTTCACCTTCCAAATTATAAACAACCAAGATTGATTTTTCATGTTATGATCACTTAAAAATAAAAAAAATATTTTTGGTGGTACTAATCCATTTTTTAGAAATAAGTGGATCATAAGACCCACTAAAAGAAGGTGGATGTTTCCTCATGAAGAAATCAATAGAAATTTGTTCCTTTATTTTCTCATTTAGAATTCTAGTATGATTTATAGATTATGTGTGTATAATGATAATATTTTTAGTTCTTTACCACATAACATTTGGTTTCTTAGGATGAAAATCATTGTATTTCTCATCACATACATCATTAACACAGTTCCTTTAGTTTCCATCCATTTACTAAACCCAAAAATCATTTTGTGAGAAAAACTAATCACAGTAGTGGAACCACATAATCAAGGAAAATTACTTATAATATTTCAATATATGACACATTAGGTTTAATCCTAGGTTATTCATGATTATTATGAAAAATATAGGATAATAACCTATACTTAGACTTATCATTAGAGAAATCCCTAAACGTATCCTTAGAAATATCCATAGGGATCTCACTAAAGTTTTCTCATCTATGTTTCCAAAGGTTGAATAAACCTTTAATTTGATACCAAATATAATGAAATAGTATTTTCATAGATGGATATTACTTATTTTTAGATGAATATTCATCACATTACACAAAAACATTCCCAAAGACCATAATTATTTATTATATTTGTAACCTTGGAATATGGTCTTCTAATTTGGTGAATGATCTTCAACATCTCCCCTAAATATATTCCCCTTTAGTACACCTATATAAAACATTTATTTAAAACATGGGTAAAGGAATTATAAGAAAGGGTGAGCTTAAATTCTTAGTAATGGTAAACATGGAAGATATATAATAATATCATGAGAAGAGGGGATGAGAATGTTATCATAAGGAAATCAAGATCATAATCTATGAAATCATAACAAAAGAATAATACCTGGAATTTTTGGAAGACACATAAACTTGTAAAATAATTCCATATAAGTCAAGGCACATTGCCAAAACTTAACCAGAATCTTCATGGGGACTACACCTACTAAGCATGAGACACCACCATCCCCAGTCATATTCTTTTCCTTATAAGGGATTGGGTTTCCCCATCTTCCCATAGTGTATCAAGTTTCTCCAACATCCCATAGTGGATCATGTTTCCCCATCTTCCATAGTGGATCAATCCCATTAACTTGTTTCTATCATTATCTCATGAGATATACATCATTACCCAATGCATTGGAGGGTGATATAGGTCCCACCCCTCACATAATGAAAAAATATATATGTGTTCCATAAGAGCATAAATCATTCATCTTATCAGAACCCAGAGAATGAAAAGGGTTTCATAAAAATCATTAAATCATAACATAACCCATGAAAAAGAAATTAATTTTATAAATATCATTCCATAATAAAATAAACAAACTATAGGAAGAATAAGGATAGTATCCTTGAAAAATTTCCCCATTAAATAATAATTAACCTTGAAGAATTTTATCATAAATAGAAAATAATTTTTAAAGATCACTTGTAGATATTTCTTTAGGAAAATATCCTTTCTACTTTGAAAACATTTTCTTTTCTTAAAATGCCTTAAAATTTTTAAAAGACACTTTATTTAGAAATAAACTTGGAAGATTGTAAATGAATCTTCAAATAATTAAGGAGCCACAAAAGTGTAAAAATATTTTCATGTTGTGTAAGTTAAATAAAATTACATTCATACTTTTTCTAGATAAATCACAAAGTACCTGGTTTAGAAAATGACAAAAAATTTCCTTTCAAACCGTTTATTAAAAAGTCCCAAATGGGTAAAAATGACTTCAAAAATCCATAGGAGAATAGTAAAAACCTTTTTTTGAAAACATTTATAGAAATCATGGACATGGAAAAGAAATATTCTCCAATAGAGACTTAAAATGAAACAATTTCAAATATTGATGAGATTGTGAAATAAATACTCATAACTTTACAATCAGTAGAATCATATTCCCCATGAAAGAAATAAAATTATATGGTTATGAAAATATCATAATATTTTGGATAAGACTCATAAAAGACAATCCTGGGTAGTATATACACCATGTTGAAGAAACAATTAGTGTATAAGTCATGTGTCCCACATAAATGAAAGTGAGATATAAATATCATTAAATAAAGGAAATTAACGAGACATAAATATCATAATAAGACATAAATATCATTAAATAAAGGCATGTGTCCCATATAATTATGAGCCCCCTGAAATAATAACATCAATTACAGATTTTAATATCATTAAATAAAAGAAATTTATGATATAGCATGTCATATGTCAGTATACACATCATTAAAAAGAAGCGAGTTGTGAATATGGCATGTATCTCATGGAAATAAAAAGTGAGATGACATTCCCTTACCTTATGTCTTGAATCTCGTCATACTCATAAAAAACTCATGTATAATAAATATAAATTTACAATAAATATATTATAGAACCATATTAAGTTATATCATACCATATATGATTGGCTTATGACTTTATATTACCTAGTTAATAATAGTTCCATGTTAAAAAACTTTTTGGGTAATAACAACTTTTTTTATCGTACGTGTTTTGACTAGTTTTTATTGATCCTATTACATAGATCATGATTTAATTATATATAGAATATAAAAAATTATTTAAGTATCATATATACTAATCATATAAATAACTATAAAATATAGATATATAAAATGGAACACATTGTTCATGGTGACGGTATGTCATACGTAGGCAAACACTGTTTCCGTTTTCTTATCGTATTGAAAGGAAGAAAGTAAATAAAATATATATGTGTATATATATAAATATTATTCCAGTAGCATTATTATATCATATATTTAATATAATTCTACTAAACCCATCATTAATACATTCCATGTAAAGTGTGTAAGAATCACATTGTTTTGAGGAGGCGGTAGTCCACACATCCACAAACGAATTTATCGTATTTAAAAAAAATGAAATTCAAGAAGGTATGTTTTATATTATAATTAATAAAGAATATAGACATAAAAACTATCGTATATATCATATAAAAATAGTTTTTAAATCATTATTACCACCATGAGGAGTGGTAAATGAAAAAATGAACAATCATCATTTCGTAAGGTGGTAGTCCGCCGTACACACAAATATAAAGTTTGTTACCCATTAGATATAAGTGTCTAAAAGTTTAGGTAGAACCATTAATATAAAAATATCTTAGTATATTTATGATATTTATTTTATTATATAAAAACTAAATAAAAATAATGTAGGGATTTCAATAATAAATAAAACAAAAACATTCATTGATGAACATTACCTATTCTTTGTGTATCTTCTTTTGATTTGCACAAAATGACTTATTTTGTTGGCTTTATTCCAAAAGGAAGGCTTATATGATGAAAGGAATAAATTTTGGAGGAGGTTTTGGTAGAGTTTTTTTGATCCCAAGGGATTTATAGGTGTGATGAAAAGAGAATGAGATGTGCCCTTTTATAAGAGAGGGGATGGGAACTTTTGAAAACTCTCAAAATATTAATTTATAAAAAATTAAATATTAATAAAAAACAAAAAAAATCATTTATTTGAAGATAATTTTATATAAGGTGGTAATATCATCAACAAAAAAAATTTATATAGGTTTTTATGTAATTTTAAACCTTATATTTTTGATTAACCCTCAGTTAACCTATTTTAATTTTAACCAAGGTAACAAATTTTTCAATATTAAAAGGTTAATAATTGTAATTTTAAGGTTTAAATTGAACCATAAATGGTCAATTAATGATATTTTAGACCATAATTTATCCTTTTCCCCTTATTTATGATTTTTATGATTTATAACTAATTTAATAATTTATTATTTTCATAAAATATAATTAGTATAAATTTTCATAGTATTCATTACGTTGACTTTAGAAAAATAAATATCGTAAGATAAATTCAAAAAAATTCATTTAATAGACTCCTAAAATTTCATATTCACCTATAATTTTTTTATTACCATATTTAAGTAAAATTATATTTATTTTAATATTTATAATATCAATTAATTTATTGATTCATTAATTGAATATATACTACATCATCAATTTGTAATTATTTATGATATTTATTTATTCAATAAAAATTAAAAAAAATTCTATTATGTACATAAAATTTTCATATTTCCTAATAATAAATATATTTGAGAATTTATTATATTTATATCCATATTAAAAATATTATACTTATTAAAAGTAAGATTGCAACATTTTGTCACTCTCTTTGATATTAATAATTTCTAAATCATTTTTTCTAGAAACGTGTCCATTTTATAATTAAATTTAAAACAATTATGTGATATGGGTCTAATTAAATTTATCAAATAAAATTTTATAAAGTTTTAGGGTGGGTTTATGACATTTATAATATTATTTTTACCTTTAATTACTTGATTTATCCTTAGCCATGGTAATAAAAATTGCTAAATTTACTATTCATATTGACAAAAAATAAAAAGGAACTAATTAATAAATTTAGACCTTATGATTAAAATATATAATCCATTTTTAAAAATTGAAAATATATAATTGTATAAAATTAATTTAAAATTAATCATGTTTTTAGAATGAGGAAACGAGTTTGTAAAGTGAAAACATCTAAAAGATTGAGTTCTTTTTATATACAAATTCAATGTGAAATTAATTCTAATGAACTGAATTGGTTTAAATGATAATTTTTTTTATCTAATTATATTTTAAGATAAATAAAATAAATAATTTAACATTATAAATTATTTCAATTAAAAATATATTTTCAATTAAAATGAAATATTTTGCACTATTCATCAAAACATTAAACTTAACAAAAAAAATACCAAAAAATCAACCAAAGTAAATTTTGATATCCCGATTTAATAGAATAATTTTATTTTATAATATAAAAATTCTAAAAGTTTAGAAAAGTGTATTTAAAATGGTTTTTCCATTAAAAGGCGGTAAAATTACCCTTTTAAAAAATATAGCATTTTATGCGTAAAATTGGGGTTGTTCTTATCTTATATCTATAAAATATACTGGATGAATATCAGAAATATTTTATTTAATATATAACATATATATTTATTTAATATCATTCACTAATTGTAATTAATTTAATTTATTAAGACAAAATGACTTTGAGAGCATAATTGTTTTTGTTTATATTCAATTAGTATATATTTTCATTTATAATTAATTGGTAAGCAATGAATTAATCTTATAAAAGATATATTTTCATAATATAGTTAATAATACTCCTAAAATCTAATTTAATAGCTAGGTTATATCTTATTATATTAAATAATAGTATTTTAATAATACACTATTGTTTGGAAAAACACGATCTGGCATGTAACAAAAGCCATCTAAATAACTTAGCATTCTGTGCAACACAAGAAAAACGTAGTGTTGTGTGTACCTGAATCTAATCTAAGTGTTTCTTGTAGTGAAATCTTAACATGGTGTTGCGTATAACATAAGAAATTAAGGAATTTTTTTATAAAAAAGGTTTATGAAAAATCGGGGTGTTACATACTTAGCCTGGAAGATCCCTCAAATAAAGCATAAATACCCACCCTTTAGCATCTCAACAATGTAAAGGGGCCTACTGAACCCTATGATTCATTTTATGTTTCAATGGAAGTAGAGATATGGCCTATATTAGTCATCCTTATCCAGTATCTCAAAGAGTATACGAGGCTCTTCACTATCTTCATTGCTGATCGGAGCCTGAATTATGGCATCACATTATGGTAACCAATCTATCCTCTGGTTGGAAAAACTTTTATTGGCCTCCTCATGTGTTAATCATGTTTTAATGATCATAAATCCTATACATCCTATAATACTTGTTAATTATGTTAATCTATCTCAAATCATGTGTATAGACGGTTGGTTTCTTTATGCTTTAAATAAACTTATCTGAGATCTTAAGTGCTATGTTTGATTATCATAAACTAGTTTTAATTTGTGTTATAATGGATTTCCTTGATTAATGAATAAGTCTAATACATTATAATAATATCACTTTTTAAGTCGGTATAAATATATTTTGGCTAAGTCTGTGAAACTGTGAGTCTGCCACCGGCTATGTTTTTCTGGAAAAAGACCCAGACATCGTGACGAGACACTGTGACCAGACACCATGACCAGACACCGTGACCAGAAACCTTGACCCAAACACCGTTACCAGACACCATGACCAGACACCATGACCGAGACACCGTGACCCAGACACTGTGGTCAGACACCGTGACTAGACACCATGACTAGACACTGAAACCAGCTTCAAATCTGTTTAAGTCTATGACACTGGTTCCATGATGAGACACCGTTTAAAGTTTGGAAAAGGACTAGAAATTGTGATCCTAACCCATCATATGTTCTACCAGCTCCTGATCTCTATACAACTATTCCATCAAAACTATATCACCACTCAAAGGAAAAGAAGGAGACACCATTTCATGGAGACACCATTTCATGGAGACACCATTTCCAGACTGACTATGACACCGTTCTTTAATCTGTTTTCTCATTTTTCAATTTAATTTCTAATAGTCATATTTGAGTCTTTTAAATGCACTGACATAATTAATATTTCTTTGTAGACATATCAACTGGAAGTATGAGGTATGAGGTGAATAATACATGAATCTTGTTGGATCCAACACATGCAGTCCAAGAACAAAAATAACAGCTTGGAAAGAAACAAAAACAAGAGGGTAGAGAAACAAGTGTGTGAGAAAATGAAGAAGCATAATAATTCATGAGAAAAGAATCAACACATGCAACTCAACAATTCTGAAGAACACACGAAGCATTATCGAATCCAAAAATCTGGGATACCATAAATCAGATTCAAGAACATCTTATCAATATCAACTCCATGAAGAACACGAGCCAGATCTAACAGACTTTTGATACTCTTTTTCTCTCAAGAGGACCCTATTCTCATATCTTCTTCATCCTAGAAGTCCAGAGCTACATAGAATAATAGTTAGAGAACTTCTAACCATATCTCATCATTTTTTCTCTATTGTTTATTGCTTTTAGCTTTCGAGCATTGTGTGTGTCTGTATAAAAACACATATTATCTCCTGCATTAAAATAAAATATACAAGATATCCATCCTCTCAAATCTTTTTTACTCTTGTTTATCCCCACAGACAAGTGTGGAAGAGGTCCCTGTGTGACCTGATAGTTCATACCCATGAAGAACTGTGGAAGAGGTCATGTGACCTGGATAGTTTTGTGTACTGTTGTTTACCATGATCCAGGGTTTGGATAAGGTTTATTAATATTAACTTCTTGGTGTTAGGTGATCACCAAGTGGTGTGGATTAAGTCTTGGCTTGAGACTGAACCACTTTTTTTATATCTTCTGTTTTGTTTAATTTAGTTTTCTCTATTTTACTGTATAATTCATAAATCACTAAACTTTCTTTGGTAGTTAATCTTGGAATGAATTTATAATTGCTTTGACTTATTATAATATCTTCAAAAGTAATGTTAATAACCGGTATTAAGATTACTGAGAATTAATAAATCTTTTGAGAAGTTATTTAAACAGTCAAAATTTCATAACCGTATTACATTGATTAACTGGGTTGTATTTATTTTTAATGGGGAAACTTTTTTAAGAAACGTTTTAAAACAAATTTTTTTAATAGATACCCAATTACCCCCCTCTTGATTACTTTACTCGGACCAACATTTGGTATAAGAGTTTTTTTGTTATTTCAGTTAAGACTCTATTTTTTGACCCTATTCAACTGTTATTTTAGTTGTAATTTAAATATCTGTAAATTTCTGTTAATTCTAAATTTCTAGCTCCTTAAAATTAGTTCTTTATTATAGATAATATACTGGAAGTTTCTGCAAAAAAAAATACACCATTATTTAATAGAAACAATTATTCCCAATGGAAAATTAAAACGAAAATGCATTTATAAAGTATGGGTTTTGAAATTTGGTCTTCAATTATTTGTGAGTATAAGATTCCTGCTACTGATAGAATAACATGGGATGACCCTACCAAGACTTCCTATAATAATAATTATAGATCCATGAATTCTTTATATTTCATTTTATGAGATGAGGAATTTAGAAGAATTTTTTCATGTAAAACTTCCCTTGAAATTTGGGATACTTTGTCTGTTTCACATGAAGGAACATCTAGTGTGAAAGAAATGAGATTCAATACTTATACGATTAAATAGGATAACATTAAAATGATACTTGATGATCCTATTTCTAACATGTATCTCAGGTTCAATGAAAGTTTCAACACAATGATTTCTCTTGGAAGAGAAGTCACTACAAAAGAACAAATTATGAGGATTCTCAGATGCCTACCTGACATATGGAGAGGAACCTCTGTCTTTATTAGAGAATCATGCGACATCGGAAAGTTACCTATAAAAGAACCCATTTTGAAACTGAAGATGTATGAAGAGGAGATGAAAGTCAATAAGGAAGATGAGGATGAACCCAAAAGAAAATCTGTTGCATTTAAGACCACCACCTCTAAAAATAAAGAGAAAGGGAAATTGGAAGTCTCTATAGAAAGCTCCAATAGTGAAAAATACTCACCTGAAAGTGATGAGGAGATCGATCAATTATCTATAAGGTTTAAATGATTTTATAAGAAGAGTAATTTTTTTAGAAAACATAACTTCAAGGGAAGATATGATAAAAAATGAAGTTGGAAGAAAGATTAGAAAAGAAGTGACAATTCTGATGAGATAGTATGCTATGAATGTAATCTAAAGGGACATGTAAAGGATAACAGTCCCAAGCTCAAGTGCAAAAAGTAGTATGAGGACAAAGATATAAAGTAAAAAAATCCAATGAAAAAAACATGGAGTTATTCTAAGGATAGTTCAAGTGACTCAGAATCTTCACATGATGAACATGCTAACAAATCTAATATGTGTTTTATGACAAACACATATAAGGTAACATTGGAATATCCTGTACACAATTCCTATTATTCTAGAGATGAGAGTGACTCTTAAAATATGTCCAATTAATAATTTTTTGAGTATTATAATATGCTTGAAGAGACATGTAATGAAATAAAAGATAAATACAAATCTATAAAGAAACAACATGCTCTTACCTCAACTGTTAAAATTTAACTTACAATCGAAAAGAAGAAAAATGCTCAACTACTCAAAGAAAATAATGTACTAAAGTTATCTAATGAGAAATTGAAAAAGGATCTTGAATGGTTTACTAATAGTAAATATACTTTGGTACAAATTCTAGGGAAAAATATTTCTCCTAAATATACTACTGGCATTGGCTATCAATAAGGTAAAAGAAATTTTGAAAGTACTAATTTTGTTTCTAAGTCCAGGATATAAAAATTTACTCCTAGTTCTGGAAAAAATTCATCTAGTTCAAGCTATGATACACTCTCTACTTTTTCATGCTTTTTGGACCAAATTTACATAATTATTATAGGAAACCTATGAGGCATATGTGGGTTCCTAAAGCATTAGTCACTAGTATTACTAGACCCAACTAAATATGGGTACTAAAATATATTTTTATTTGAAAATTTTATAGGAAATATTCTTAAATATCTCCTGTAAAAGATTATAGTACTTAGATAGTGGGTGTTCAAGACACATGACATGAGACTATTCATGCTTCAAGAATTTAATAAAAATTAATGGTTGACATGTCACCTTTGGTGACAACACCAAAGGAAAGATCATTGGCCTTGTCCAAATTGGTAACTCTAACTCAGTTTTAATTTCCAAAGTACTTTTTGTTGATGGATTAAAATATAATATTCTTAGTATTTCACAACTATGTGATGATGGATTTCATGTTAAATTTTAAAATGATGCTTGAAATGTTTTCAATTATAAAAATGAATTAGTATTTTCTATATTAATAAATGAAAATGTATATTTTGTTAACTTGGATTCTTTAGTCTCTCAAAATGCTTCATGTTTAAGTGTATTTAACAAAGAGTCTTGGCTTTGGAATATTAGACTTGGACATTGTAATATTCACTCCCTTAGAATGTTAAATAGAAAAATCTTAGTTAAAGACCTACCCAGACTTTAGTTTCCAAATGATAAAGTGTGTAATCCTTATCCAAAGGTAAAGCAATAAAAAATTTATTTCAAACCAAATAAATAAGTGTCAACTTCTCAACCTCTCTAATTGGTTCACATGTATTTTTTGGACCATCTAGAGTTTCTAGTTTAAATGGGAAGCACTATATTTATGTTCATGTAGATGAATTTTCTAGATATACTTGGACTTTATTTTTGCCTAAAAAAAGCGAAGCCTACTCTCATTTTACCAAATATGACAAAACTGTAGAAAATATTAGTGGACATAGAATTAAATCCTTAAGAAGTAATTATAGCCATGAGTTTGAAAATCAAGAGTTTGAATCCTTTTGCTTAAGAAATGGATATAGTAATAATTTCTCTGCCCCTAGAACACCTCAACAGAATGGATTTGTAGAAAGAAGAAATATAACCTTGAAAGAGATTTCTAGAACCATGCTTAGTGAATATGACTTACATATTTATTTTTGGGATGAATCTAAAAATACAACATGCTATATTATCAATAGAGTGTTGATTAGACCTATTCTTGAAAGAACTCCATATGAGTTATGGAACAATAGAAAACCCAAAGTAAGCTACTTCAAAGTTTTTGGTTGTAATGTCTATATCCTTAATACTAAGGACAATATTGGAAAATTTACATCCAAGAGTGATGAAGAAATATTTATAGGATATTCAATCACTAGTAATTACTATAGAGTGTTTAACAAAAGAACTAAATGTGTGGAATAATCTGTCCATGTAAAATTCGATGAAACAGATCCACATGAGCCAAGGAAGTCTCTATAAAACATAGAGGATAATGTATCAAATCTGGAAATTATTTGAAATCCTTTAACCATCTTATAAAGGAATCTGTGAAAACATCCAATTCTAGAAATTCTTTAGATTTGAGTCATAATGAACTCGAACCTGTTGAAGAACCTGAAATCACTAATCCTTCTTTTTCTAGAGCTGTTAATACTCTTATGAACCGCCCTTTAGATGTTTTTGTAGGAGACATAGATAAAGGAACACAAACTAGAGTTTCTCTTAGAAATCAGGTTGAACATCAAGTCTTCTTGTCAAAATAGGAACCTAAAAACATTAATTATGCCATCAATGATGAATTTTTGGTGATGGCTATGCAAGAATAGATTAATCAGTTTGAAAGGAACAAAGTTTAGAAAATTTTTGATAGACCCAAATACACATTTACCATAGGCACTAAGTGAGTGTTTATAAATAAGGTAGATGAAGCAGGTAATATAGTTATAAACAAGGCTAGATTGGTTTCACAAGGTTATAGTCAAGAAGAAAGAATTGACTATGAAGAGACCATTTCAACAGTATCTAGACTTGAATCCATTTGAATTATGCTTTCTTATACTGCACATATGAATTTAAAACTATATCAAATGGATGCTAAGAGTGCATTCCTAAATTGGTATATAGCTGAGGATGTATTTGTTGAGAAACCCCCTTATTTTACAAATCCTCATTTTCCAAATTATATTTTTAAATTATATAAAGATTTATATGGTTTAAAACAATCTTAAAGAGATTGGTATGATAGATTAAGTACTTTTATTGTTTCCAAAGGTTTTAAAAAAGGAATATCTGATCCTACCCTTTTTATAAAATTAATTTACAATAATGTTTTAGTAGTTCAAATTTATGTAGTTTATTTTTTCTTTGGATATTCAAGAAATTCATTATGCATTGAATTTTTTAAAATGATGCAAAAAGAATTTGAAATGAGTTTAATGGGTGAACTGAAATTCTTTCTTGGATTTCAAATATTTCAAAGTAATGATGGTATTATTTTAAATCAAAGAAAATATACTAGAGATCTTCTAAAATGTTTTGGATTGGATAGCACTAAAAGTACCAACACTCTAATGAGTACTACTTGTGAGTTGTATCTTGATGAAGATGAAAAATTTGTTGATCAAACCACTTACTAGGGAATTATTGGAATTCTACTCTACTTAACTACTAGCCAACCTGACATTATGTTTAGTGTATGTATGTGTGTTATTTTTCAAGAAAACCCTAAGTAATCTCATTTAAATGTTGTTAAGAGAATTTTTAAATACCTCAAGAATACACCCAATCTTGGACTGTTCTATCCCAAAGGAAAATCATTTGAGTTAGTTAGTTATTATGATGCTGAATTCGGTGGTTGTAAGTTAGATAGAAAAAGCACCTTTGGAACATGTCAATTTTAGGCAAGTAACTAATATCATAGTGTAGTAAGAAACAAAACTCTACTGCATTATCTACTGCAGAAGCCGAATACATAGCTACTGGTAGTTTTTGTGCACAAAGTTTGTAGATGAAACACCCATTACTAGATTATGGGTATTAATTCAAGCATGTAACTATAAATTATGACAATACAAGTTCTATTAACATCTAAAAAATATCATATTTCACACTCTAGGACAAAAAATATTGATTTAAGACATCACTTTTTGAGAGATCATTATAAAAAATGTGATATTAGTTAGGAATTTATTGGAAATGAATATCATCTTTCTGATATATTCACAAAAACATTAAATTTTGAAAGAATAGATTACATAATACATGAGTTGGGAATGATAAATCTTATGTAGTAAGTATACTGTTTCACAGTTTACAGTTTCACAAGTTACTGTCTTAAGATTGCTGTTTAAATCTAATAGATCTATAGTTTACTCTATTAAAAGTTTTTGTTTCATGTTTACGGTCTCACAGTTATGATCTCTTGGTTACTGTTTTACTATCTCAAACAATATGGTCACCCAGTTTAGAAATCACACAGTTACGATCTCACCATGAAAGCCTATTACGGTCTCACCGTGAAAGCATGTTACGGTCTCATCGTGAAAGCTAGTTCTGGTCTCACCATAAAATTTTGTTATGGTCTCACCATAAAGACACCTGATTACTTTATTTACATATTATAACCCAAATCGTGGTAATTAATTATTTTATTTTTAATTTCTCGCACTTTTGTTTTTGCGATGCTTGGTATCCCTAAATGATAAAAATGAAAGAAGTTTCACTCCTTTCTTCACCCGAAATCTCTTCTCTCAGACCATAACCCCTCTTTCAACCCTTACCTCTCTCGAACCTTTATTGAATGACCAGGCTGAAACATATGTCCTCATAAACCCCTAACAAGCACAGTTCAATGAATAAGTTGAAAATAGCACCAAAGTTAGCACCCAAAGGTCCTTTAGAACTGAATATGGTGAACAGAATAGTGGTTCCTAAAAAGGAAATTTTCCCTAAGTGGATTCTATCAAGTAAGTCTTTATTATTGAAAGTGTTAAGAGATCAAGGATGACTGGATGGGTTTACAAAGGAGGATAGACCGATTTACCCAAAACTAGTTGCATAGTTCTATTAGTATGGTCAATTCTATTTTGATACAGAAGATGACTTTGTTGTGATAAGCTATATCAATAGCCAGATATGTACCATTTCATCGAGGTTATGGGATGTATGCCTAAGGATACCCCATGAGGGTATTTTTGAGGAATACCAAGAGGTCCTCCACCTCCAAGTGAGATATTTGTTTTGGAATAATCAATGGGAAGTTTAACTATAAATGAAACAAAGAGAAGAGCTATAACTACTGATTTAGATGGGGAAAATATACTTTTATTAAAATTTGTTTAGAATCTGATTTTCCCAAGAAAAAGGTGATTTTTCTACACTCAATTATCATGATGTATTTTTTTATGCATCTTAAAAAGGATGGACACAAGATCAACCTATGAAAGTATGTTATCCAATATATGTGCGAGTTGATAAAGACAACCTCCAAGTAAACCTCCCTATTCTACTCAAGGTTAGTCTCAGCTATGCTTCATGAAAAAGGGTTGTTCGGACTAGATGAATAATTCATCAAGGATTACGATTTTATTATTTAATAATTTACAATCAAGAGAATGAAAATTAGTTCGAATCCATGGAGAAAAACATGGGTATAAGATAATGAGAGGGTCTATGAAAAGTTCAACCTCGTTGAACACTCTTCAAGAGATAAGGATATTTCTAATACTTTTTTGGAACCAAATGAAATCGTGGGCTATTCTGATGAGGAAGAAGATAAAGAGGCTAGTGTACCTACAGAGAAAACTGTCCTGGATAAGGAAGATAGTCAACCTGCTCCTCGAGTCTTAATTGAGAAGGAAGTACCTGTCCCTGAAGATATTGATGATCTAGAGGAACCTATATCTAAAGATGAATATGTTGTAGTGGAAAAGAAAAAGGCTGTTTTGGATGAAATTTTAGAAGAAGATCTTTCTCTTGAGAAAAAAGGTTCTCTTAAGGAACACCTAGAGGAACAAGTTGTTCCTGAGGTTATCCCATATGCTAAAGAGAGAATGGAGAAATAATTTTAGTTGTTTAGAAACGAAAATGGGTGAGTATATTGGGGATTAAATCTTGGAATTAGATGAAGGATCTAAATATCTTAGTCCTGAGAAAGATGCACATGTTGAGGGGGAGTAGTACTTGAATCTGGAAAGTGTTTAAGTGCCAAATCCTATTGATTTAAGATCAGTAGATAAATGGTATAAATTTCCTCTCTATTTTGATGTGAACGATTCCAAGGAAGCCTCAGTTAAATGTATAGATTTTTCTACTTTGTTTCAATTGAAACCAGTATCTGCTCTTGATGTTATAGCTACAAAAGAACCTAAGCCTATCTTAGCTCTTATTCCCAAAACTTCACAAGAACCCTCAAACTTGGTGAGTAAGGACGATTTGAAAGAATTTGAAGCTACCCTATTGGTTGGGGTTGAAAATATCCTGAATACTCAACCTTCTCCTATGACAAACTTGAGTGAAAGAGATTCTGCCCTATTGTTAGAGAAGATTATTTTGTAGATTCAGCTGAAAATGCTTCATGAAATCCAAGAAGTCAGAATCAAGAACAAACAGTTAAGTGATGAAGTGAAGTTTCTCAGAACTATGGTTGAAGAAATGAAGAGAGTTATGAACTCAAGACTAGAACCTATTTCTCATCCTATTGTGGATATTAGTAGTCATATTCCACATGAAGCAACCTCCTTGATTCAACCTAACCTCACTTCCTTAGCTAAAAATGTGGTTGAAAGAAATAATAAAATTTTTCAAGATATGTGTGAGCTTGTTATTGGTCTTAAAAAGTTGATTGATTAATATAAGGGCTGTCTTCAAAAAGTTCTAAATAATCTAAAGTCTCTTACTTCATCTGTCACTACTTCTAGTGCCTCTAGAAAATCATCTCAAATCTCTTTGGACAGTGATCTACTCATAATAGTTGTCAAAGAAGAGCTGAAGGCTGTCCTCAGTGGCTTTGACAAATAGTCCTTATTTGAGGTTGTCAAGAACAGTGACAAAGTTCTTGATTTGGTGAGAATTCATTCGAAAATTTCCAATGATATTCAAGAAAAAATTACTAAGAAGGTGGAATTATACATCAATAGGATATTCTCAAAGCATGACATGACAAACCACTTCAAGTACCGTGTAGAGAATATGAGAATCCCTCCTGTAACTCAAGATTTCAAAACTCAAGTTCAGAAACTTAAGGATTTCACTCCCTTGTTGGAAAAGTTCATGGAGAAAAATGATTACTTTGAGAAAGTGATGTAGTATGGGGTGAGATCATTGCTGAATTCATCAAAATTTTGAGGCCTTATCTTCATGTACAGAGCAGTAATATTGGGGCTCCTACAGCTGCACCCATGAGACCATGTTTTCCTACCTTCTCATCCTCTTACCTTGCCTCAAATTCTATGTATGACTCTCAAGATATGAGTCATATCAGACATGTTATTCCTGACCAACAATTTCCTCAGTCTTCCACCAAACCTACCTTGGCCCCTTCTATCTTTTAAGGACTCACTCTACCATCTCTTTCAATTTCTTCACTTCCTTCTTCCACTTATACCTCTGCTCCTGTGGCTTCTAGCGATGATGCTGCCAAGGGAAAAGAGAAGATAGCTGGTGCTAAAGAAAAATGAACACTATCTTTTGATATATATGATTTTGTATTTTTTGTTTCTAACTGTTTTTAATGAAACTTTTTTTATCCATATAATTCATTTTGAACTCTTATTATCTATTCTTTTATTTAATTTTTTACTCTTTTTGATAATCCCCAAAGGGGGAGAGATATGAAAACTAAGTGAGAGACACATTCACTAAGGATAGATATCCCTCTCACATGATTTGTGATCATCCAAAAGGGGGAGATTGTTGGACTCCTAATGTATTAATTATGTTTTAATGATCACAAATCCTATAAATCCTCTAAGACTTGTTAATCCTATTCAATCTATCTCAAATCATGTGTACAGATGGTTGGTTTCTTTATGATTTAAATAAACCTATCCAAGATCTTAAGTGCTATGTTTGATTATTGTAAACTAGTTTTATTTTTTTATAATGGATTTACTTGATAAATTATAAAGTCTAATTCATTCTATGGATATCACAGTTTAAGTTAGTATACAAATATTTTGGCTAAGTTTGAGGAACTGTGAGTCTTCCACGAGTTATGATTTTCTGGAAAAGGACCCAGACACCATGACTAGACACTATGACCAGAAATTGTGACCCAAACACCATGATCAGAAACCGTGAGCAGACACCATGACTAGACACCAAAACTAGCTTCAGATCTATTGAAGTTTGTGACACCGGTTCCGTGCTAAGACACTGTTTGAAGTTTGGAAAAGGACCATACACCGTGATCCTAACACCACATCTGTGCTACCAGTTCTTGATCTCTATAAAACTATGCCATCATAACTGTCTCACCACTCAAAGGAAAAGAAAGAGACACTATTTCATGGAGAATTCGTTTCCATACTGATTGTGACACCGTTCTTTAATATATTTTGTCATTTTTTAATTTAATTCGTAATGGTCATACTTGAGTCTTTTAAATGCACTAAAATAATTAATATTTCTTTGTAGACATATCACCTGATAGTATGAGGTATGTGGTGCAGAATAAATGCATCCTGTTTGCTCCAACACATGCACTCCAAGAATAAAAAGAATAGCGTGGCCAGAAACAAAAAGAAGAGGACAAAGAAACAAGTGTGCATGATAATGAAGAAGCACGAGAATTATTGAGAACAGAACCAACACATGCAACTCAACACTTCTGAATAACACACAAAGAATTATTGAATCAAAAGAGTTGGGATACCATTGACCAGATTTGAGAACATATTCGCATTGTCAACTCCATGAAGAACAAAATCTAGACCTAACAGAATTGTGATACTCTGTTTCTCACAAGAGGAACCAATTATTAAATCTTATTCATCCTAGAAGTATCGAGCTACATATACTAACACTCAGAGAACTTATAACATTATCTCATCATTTTTTCTCTGTTGTGTATTGTTTTTAACTTTTGAGCAGTGTGTGTGTGTCTGTATAAAAACACATACTATCTCCCACATTAAACTGAAGGATGCAAGATATCCTTCCTTTCACATATTTTTACTCTTATTTATTCCCATGGATAAGTGTGGAATAGGTCCCTGTGTGACCTGATAGTTCATACCTTTAAAGAACTCTTTAAGAGGCCGTGTGACTTGGACAGTCCTGTGTACTGTTGTTTACCTCAATCGAGGGTGTGGATCAAATTTATTAATATAAACTGCTTGGTGGTAGGTGATCACCAAGTGGATTGGATTAGGTCTCAGCATGAGACTGAACCACTTGTTTTATATCCACTATGTTGTTTAATTTAGTTTTCTCTATTTTACTATATAATTCAGAAATCACTAAACTTGCTTTGATAGTTAATCTTGGAAAGAAGTTATAATTTATTTTCCTTATTAGAATATCTTCAAAAGTAATGTTAATAACTTATATTATGATTACTGAGAATTAATAAATATTCTGACAAGTGACTTAAACAGTCAAAATTTTATAACTGTATTACTTTGATTAACTAGGATGTATTTATTTTTAGTGGGGACTCTTTTTTAAGAAACCTTTTCAAATATAAATTTTTAATAGATACTCAATTCACCCCCTCTTGAGTACTATACTCCAACCAAAAAATTCCTACTAAGATAAATTCACTCAATTGATCTTGGTGTACCTTCTCATCTAGTTAGATAAAAATCATGAGGATATAGTAAGCGACCGAGGTATGAATCACTGAACCCACACAAACCGTGTAATCACCCTCCTCAGGATCCATATTTTGCTGATCCTCATGTTGATGAGTCCATTCCATGAGACGAAAAACCAATAAATGCATTATTACCTATATTCCCTATCAAATTTATGGAACCTCATCAATATAACTTTATATCCACTCTCACCACTCACCTTGAGGACTTAGAGACATGACAGGTGGAAATACTACCTGACAGAAAGTTGTACCTGGCATGGGTGTATAACATCCAAGCACTCTCCAAGTTTTCAAATCCTATATTTCCATTATTTAATGGAATGGGAGACCCATATCATCCCTTGGGCCACTTTATTTTACTGTGTGGACTTTTTTTGGATCCCCATAACAGTAGAAGGCTGCCAAGATCTGGTGTTTTGTTCAGATATTGGAGGGACCTATGTTTGTCTAGTACAACTAGAAATCCATAAGACCCATTACTGGTTTAGATGACCTTAATAGGAATTTTCTCTTCCAGTTAAACTCTATCACACACAAGAAAAGTTTTTTATCCTATTAAAGTGAAAACAGAGGTCTGATGAGTGAGTCTCATACTTTTTTGACCAGTGGAAATGACTCACATACTCACTCAACATGCTGTTGAATCAAGAGTAGCTACTAATGATGGTTGTGAAGAATTTAAATACTGAATTATTCCCTACCCTCATCACCCATAACTTTCTAGGTGGGATCTGGGAGTTTTATGGTAAGGACCAACATCTAGAGGAATCCCTAAAAAAGACTAGAAATTCATGCATGTTACCTCTTCCAGCTCCTATAAGAAGACCTTCCAATGAAGATAATTCCACCATCATATAGGTAGAGGCCCATGATATGGTAGAGTTATTATATCATTTTACATAGGATCCTTTCTGAGTGAAACCTTATCAAGCACAATATCACCCAGTACGGAACAGTCAGGCACCGCCTCGCCAAGTGCAGATGCCTAGATGAGAGAATGTGGCGTTAGTCCCTTTTCTTGGCTAATATCTCAGAGTGGCCTTCATAGATAGAAGAAATCAGAACTTTTACTTTTGGGAAGCATGGGTCCTAGTATATTTCATATATTACCTGGATTATAAACTTTTGATGTTTACAGAGTGCATAAGGCCCCGAGAAGTTGGATGCACTGACTACCCCGAACATTGACCATACCATAGGATCCTTGGACACACCATCAAGGAATGATATGTGTTCAAATATTGGCTCCATAACTATGATTATTGTATTTTGGTCAAGTTGGGTGATGTATCAACATAGTTGACACATATCTCTATCGATATCGGTAGTGATAGTGGAGCCTTTAATGAATTAAAGTAGGATTACAATCACAGGACCCCGAAGTATGATGAATGATTGGATTGTAGGGTAGTTTCTTGTTCCCAAGGTGTTATTTTTTATTTATTAGATAGGCCTTAACCTCCTATGGTTGCCTCTACTTCTCTAGATACTACCTCCAAATCCACATCAAATCCTTCAAAATCCTGTAAAAAAAGGCATCAATAATGTATGAGAAATCAGAGTCCCCCATCGTTTCCAAAGTTTTCTCATATTATTAGCGATTTCATGACTCCTGAATTGGGAACCATTCCTAGGGTATTCCCATCCTTGGTTTACTTCATTGATGATGAGAATAAGTACACCTACATGAACACCATTGAGTTGGTAGATCACATCATGATGTCTAAATATGAGGAACACTATGAAAACCCCCAGGTGCATCTGGATGGAGCCATCAAAGGAAAGTTTGAGTACATGAAAGCTACCAAAATGCTCTGTAAATTACCTCGATTTAGGCCATTCATGATACTAAGACTAGACATCAGGTTTTTAACAAATATAATTAGGCACTATCCTCCTATCCCACTCTATTAGGTACATATCTTCAACCAATAGTGTTAGTTGACTGAGAATATCAGCCACAAAAGCATTGTGATCAGCCAAATATATCCAAAGATAGGACTCAACCAAATGATAGTCAAATGATAATGGTTCAGATCAGGTCATCTATCCATCAATTTCATATTTTAAGTACTATACAGACCCTAGTGGTTCATCCAAAAACACCTTTTGTGCCCTTTTCCAAAGAGTAACCCCTTACGAGGAAAAAACATTCCTTTGGCACAAAATTACGATGTGTTGAATCATCTCACAAGCCTACCCACAAGACTATAAATTATATAGGCCCTCCTATTGTTTAAATAAATGTGTGAGGCAGTTGTAGAAGTCTGGAAAATCCCTCTTTAGTTCAAATCTAACGTAGCTGTCATTAAGGCATACTATGTAGAGGAGGCTGAGAAAGTGGAATTCCAAGATTTCATCTCATTCTCTAGGTAAGATGAAGATTACCTCACATATGGGCACATACACCCACTACATATTACATGAAAATTCAATTTCATGGATAATTTATACAACCTAGTGGACACAGGTTCGGGGTTCAACCTCATTCTGACCCAAATGCTCCATAGGCTAGGATCGACCAAGGTAGATCAGACTCCCTCTGACCTAAGAATTTAGTGTTATGAAAAGATCAAGTAGAAACCATGTGACAGGGCTCATTTGAAGACCCAATTTGATGGATTAATATTAAGTAATGAATTCAGGGTGGTCTCATATGATACTTCCAATTACACGCTTCTAAGTAGGCCTTGGATTAATTTACATGTAGTGGTCCTCTCTTCATATCACTAGTGCCTCAAGTACTCCCTCAATGGTTGAATAACGGTGATCCAAGGTGATGTGTCCCCCTTTGAAAATTTTTATGCCTTTTATTTGGATATCAACTACTGTAATAGGTAGGGGATGTAGGTTTAGACCAATGGGGTTGAGTGTATCAATGATCCCAATGATCTGTCAGCCACTGTAGACAATCCATGGGAAGACATGGATGACACCTTCATTCTTATGCATCATCAGCTAGATCCTAAAATGATAGACCTGGGAGGTTTCTATATTTCCTATTAGAAAAGGGTTTTCCCTAAAAATAATGAACATCCATAGATTACCTCGTAATATTACATGGGACAAGCTTGAGTGATACCAGAATCACCCACTCCTGTAAGGTACTGAGAGTTTCTCCCTATAGTGACTATTTCACAGCATTCCCTTAGGTTCAAAAAAATTAGGATGAATCAATGTAGGATGAATTTAAATAATTACTTTGACATAAATAATGGACCCATGGTAGAAGTCCATATGTAATTGGATCTATAGATTCTATCGCCACAATATCATTAGGGATGAAGTTAGTCAGCAAGGATTCTGTGTCTGCCCAAGCAGGAACTAGTGCTTACCCAGATTTGGATGGATTAGAAGAACTAACTCCTCCCACTAATTGCCTTATCTCAGATGAAGAAGGGGATTTAGAGGAATCCCTTACTGAAGTTGAAGATGGTGTCTCGACCACTATTGATGAGTTAATCCAGGTGAAACCTGGAACCAATGAATATCCAAAGTTGATTATAATAATTAAATCCATGTATCCAGATTAGAAGAAAAATTATGTGGCTTTCCCAAATAAGAACCATTACATATTCACCTGGAGTTAGGATGAGATGTCAGGACTAGACCCTTAAGTGTCTGTTTACCATCTAGGTCTCCTAGTGAGTCATTGCAGGTTCAAGAAGCCTCCTAGAAAGATACTCCCCTCTCACTGTGCTATGTTAGAGGCCATGGTTGATAAGATTATTAAATATAAATTCATCAGGGAAGTACAGTACCCTATATGGATAGTTAATATCATCCCAGTCAGAAAGAAGAATAGAAAGATTAGAGTCGGTATCAACTTTTGGGACCTCATCTGCCATTGTATGAATGGTGATTTTCCCCTTCGAGTAAAATTTATTGATCGGTGCTACAGTTGGGTTACAAGCCCTCTTTTTTATGGATGGATACTCCAGGTACAACCAAATATGAATGGCCCTCGAGGATTTGGAGTCGATTTCCTTCTAAGTTCCGCAAGGGAATTTTTTCTATTAGATGATGCCATTCATCTTGAAGAACACAAAATCCACTTATCAGTGGGCCATGCTCCATGTATTCAAACTAATTATCAAGACCTTGGTGAAATAATTCATATATGACTTCATGGTCAAATATCACCGGTTCCAAAACCATCTTAGATACCTTGAGAAAGTGTTAGATTTCCTCCACTCTTGATATTTGAAGATGAACCCCTTGAAGTGTGCATTCAGGGTTACAAATGGGAAGTTTTTCAGATTCATCTTAAGATACAGAGTCATTGATATTGACTTAGATAAGATCAAGGTCATTAGTCAAATGCCTCCCCCGATTAATCTCTAGGAGCTATGAGGCCTCCAATTTCACTTAGCCTATATATTTCAATTTATTAAAAATATGGTTTTAAAGTGTAATACCATACCAAGGTTTATGAAGAAAGTAATTTTTTACCAATGGGATGAGAAATTCTAGGCTACCTTTGAGGACATCAAGAAAAACCTTCTACAACCTCTGATTCTGATTCCCCCACCTTAGGGAAGCCTTTGGTCCACTATGTGACCACCCTAAAATGGTCCCTTAGTGCCCTTATCACCCAAAAAAATAATGAGGTCAAAGAAAATAATTTATGCTATCTCAGTCGCATGAACCTCGACCTATAGACTATAATACCCTATCGAGAAGTGATTCCTCATGCTAGTTTTTGTAGTGCATAAGTTGCAGCACTATCAGCAACATCACAAGATAAAACTGATGTCCCGTTTGGACCCACTGAAGTATACCCCAAATCACCCATGCTGACTGGATGATTGGAATGATGGGAAGTGATCATTATATAGTTATAGATAATATTTTCCCATATAAGGTCATCAAAGGTATAGAATTAGCATATTTCTTGGTCTCCCATCCATCCACCTAAGAACTACCCAAGGATGTTGATTTCCTAGATGAGGCTTTCCTATCAGTGGATCAGGCCATGCCATGTTGGTATATGAATTTTGATGGTTCCTATAAGATCCCAACAATTAAAAGGCTTAATGATCCCAATATCAATAGAGTAGGCCTGGGGATCATCTTCATCACTCCTACATAGGACGCCCTGCCATAATCATTCCTGCTGTCATATTGTTGCACCAACAATGTGGTAGAATATTAGGATCTCATCACTGGTATCAAGTTAGACCTCAATATTGATTTCCCCCACTTTAATGTGAAGAGAGACTCCAAATTAGTCATCAAATATATTAATGGTGATTGTATAATCATAAATAAATATCTTGTTCCTTGCTGAAGCACACCCATAATCTAATGGCCCAATTCTTTGCCCAGCTGGAGGTGACTCATATTCCTCAGTCACAGAATGGTCATTATGATTACTTGGAAATTTTAGTCATGTATCTTGTTGAGCCTGAATAGGATGATCTAATAATTCATGTAGCACATTGGAGGGTCATTTCCCCCACCATTATAAATGACAATGGAAATAAATAGGTAAACCAACTGCCTGCAAGTACTTCAACTTTAGGACCCTTAGTTTCCCCCATAGTAGAGGAGACACCCAATTAGCTAATCCTTCCATTAAGCATATCCAATGCGGTGTCCTCATGACAAACTGAGCTGAGTGTGAGAGAATCCATTGATGTGTAGCACATTTCACCCTCCAGAGCATCCCTAACCTTGAATCAAATCTCTACAGACATGGGTTTAATAGAATTCTACTTAATTTCATGAAAGGAGACCAGACCCATCATTTTATATAATAATTACATGCCGAGACTTATGGAACCAATTAGGCAGGATTAAAACTCTCCCACTAGATTTAAAGGTTGGGATACTTCAGTCCTACCATGTTCCATGATGGAATAAAGTATTCCAAGAGGTTCTATGAACTTTTTTCATTGACCCCTAGAGATAAACCACACAACCAAATATTCTTGTACCTTTTTAGTGTGGGGAAATTATGTTGTGGGGCCATACCCACCTATGAAAACACACTAGTGAAAGTTAATTTTTATTGAAATGGAATCCTTCTAAAATTGGGTAGAGATGATTCCCCTCAATAAATTCGAGCCCTGATTCATGAATGATTTTGTGGGATCCCATGTAATACATGATTTAGAGTCCCTCACACAATTATTACCAACAACAACCCCAAATTATAGGATGCCTAATCAAAGAGGTTTTATTCCATGTTCAATATACAATCTAACCATAATTCATACTACCATGCACTGGAAAATGGAAAGATTGAGGCATTCAACAAGAACCTCTGTAACATCTTAGAGAAGATGGTGGGATAGAACAAGAAAATTTGGCTAGAAAATATTCCCAAAGCCCTTTGAGACAATCATATGACAACTCATAATTCCACAGAGGTGACCCCATATTCTCTTGTCTATGGAATATAGGTGGGTTTTCCCATAAAGGATCATTTTTCGTCACTCTGAATGGCTATCTATGACCAGTATATGCTTGAAAAAAATAGAAAAATTAATTTTTTCAAAGCTGGAATCCCTCAAATAAAATAGGTTCCAAGATTTTCACAATCTAGAGAGGCACCAGAATAGGATAGTGAGAGTATCCAAAAATAAGGTTCACCTATTCTCTTTCCTTCATGGTGACATGGTGTTAGATATCATAACACCGATGATACCCAACAAAAAGACACCAAAACTGGATCCCAAGTATGAAGGACCATAAATATTTCATAAGGTCTATTCTAAAAAAACATACTCTTTGATAACCATGGATGGAGAGAATATAACACCTCCCACTAACACCAAGTTTCTCAAGAAGTACTTTGTGTGAGGAAGCTAAGTCCTTGAATCATGACTTTAAACTATATGTGAGTTTTCCCCCACGAATATGTGGTGTGGTGTTGGGCCCCCTTTGCTCCATGTCAAGTTTTTCCACACTAAACATATCCATTTAAGATACTAAACCCCTTGGTCCAAACTATTTGACCTTAAACTAAGATTCATGGTCTGTGAAACATGACCTTAAACTGTTCACAAATGTCCAATCATTATGACCTTAAAATATTTGTATCTCCTATAGTCTGATTTGTATGAATTTAAACTACAAATCCTAACATCCTCAACACATGATGTGGAACTACAATTTTACCCCATATAAAATCAGTATTTTTCTTAATGGGAGATTATTTTATCTCATATATAATCGTGATGACTCATGTGATAATTATGAGATGGTTAAAAACCTTACCCCATGACCTAAACATGGGATGCCCCATGATAACTTTGGGATGACTTAATTACATTTCTAAAGAGTATTTCCCCAACTGGTGTTGGTTGTCCACTATGTTATGTTCCAGAACAATGTGTGGCTTGACTCCCATATTTGTGAGATATGTAGCGATGCATAGACTTTCTATCTTTGGGACCAGCTATAAAATTATTAACCCTTGAGGCCCTTGGACACATTTACAGTCCATGAATTATGACCTTAAACTATGTGATGTTCATCCCAAGGTGTGTATGTGGTACTAAATACTTTATGGATCCTTTCACATTACGTTTTAGCTTTTATATTCCACATAGACACCTTTGATACAAACATCTCCCTTATCTGAGCACCATGATATTAAACTATTTTCTTCCTTTTCCCTAGTCCAAGCATTATGACCTTAAACTATATACCATTTGTTTCCTAGTACTTGTATATTATGTGAGACTTCTTTGGATCCATTCACATTGGGGTTTACCACTTTCGCGCCACACATATACCCTTGGTACAAACACTACTTGCTATAGTCCAAACATCATGACTTTAAAATGATGTCCCATAGTCCATGAAACAATGATTTAAACTATTTTTTATGGTCCAGGACATATGAAATTAAGCTATGTACAACTGGATTTAGGACCATTGCATGTGTTTTTAGGCCTCTTTGGTACAAGGACTCCTTTTCAGGTATAAGATCCAGTAATTTACCTTGAACCGTTAATAAGCCAATATTCCCTCATAGTCCAACATGACGAAGAAAATAATTGGTAGCTAAATGTGTAAGCCTGCCAACATCCTAAATGCATGACATAAAACTGTGTTCTTACCCTATATAAAAATGGGATGCCTCTTAATGAGTGATTATCTTACCCTGTATCAAACCTAGATGCCTTGTATGATAGATACGTGATGCAAAAACACAAAAATACTCAATGCATTATGTTAAAATATATCCTTACCCAATGTATATTCGGGATGCCTTATATCCAAGTATGAGAAGATTCAATATCTTCATTTGAGAGGGTAATCCATTTCGGGTGTTGGTCTTCTACAATGTTGAGTTCTAGAACTACTTGTGGCTCAATTCCCATCCTTATGTGATATATATTGATGCTTTAATATCTCATCATAGACCCAAAACCATTTTCTATAGGGCCTTTTCTTCCCTAGTGTAATGATATCTATTTAGGGTATGATTTATTGAGTTTTTTGTGGAAAGGGTCCCTTTGGACCCCCATTCATGTTGTTTTGTCTCCCTTTCATGTCATGGAAAACCCCTTGGGATAGCATATATCCCTTGGTCAATGCTACATGGCCTTAAACCAAAAATATTCCATACATTTTGAGTTCATGGTCATTAAAATAGTAGCATCCCTAGTCCAAGTTTGTTGAATTTAAACTAAAAATCCTAACATCCTCAACACATGAAGTTAAACTACATCCTTACCTGTTTGAAATCAGGATGACCCATGTGATGGTTATTGGTTGTTAGGAAATACCCCATATGCAATAGGGATGCCTCATATAAATAGTATGAGGTGAATCCCACACTACCACATGTCAAATCGGGATGTCTCATATGACCAATATGATATTAACCACTCATTACCCCATGTCAAGATCATAATGTGAGATGAACTGATATCCTCACCCAAGATGGTCACCTTACCATCATCAAACTCTTGTTAAACCATGTCTCAGAACTATGTATGGCTTGATTCCCATACAAATGGGATATATAATGATTCCTAGATGTTCCATCTCATGCCTTGTCATTCCATCAACTCATTTTTGGGACATTAACCACTTACACTTTTGTGGTTTGTGATCTACTAAATATAGATAAATATCATCCACCCTATCTGTACAAGATCAATAATGGAATGGTCTCATGCCACACTGGCCCACCTACAAACCTGGGCTTGCGTCTCAAAAGATATTTTTGTATAAAATAAAAGATCTCATATTTAGAACTTGGTCAACATTTGATACTATATTTTCTCACCTTATCATTAACCGATGGAGGTACAAAACCTATGTTTTGAACATGGTCAATAGTTTTTCCCTATCTATTGGTTATTCCTCTTTCACTATCTAGGTTTTGGAAGGTGTAATTTCCCTAATGGGAATTTTCGTCCACTTCTGTCCCTTAATTTTTTCTCCATGAAAAGCAACGAGAACTTGATACCAATCCCTATTTCTCACACTAAACATGTATCACACTTGGTTAAGAGTTGAGAGGGGTGTGTTAAGAAAGGTTGAGACACACAAGTAATCCATGGTCCAAATTACATGACCTTAAACTTGGAGTCTAAGTCTAAGTACAATGAGTATTAACTAGACACAGGTCTCCTCGGGAATGTGTTTGGTGGTGTTGGGCCCCCTGGCCCCAATTCACATTAGGATTTTCACTCCTCTTCCCTATAAGTATTCATTTGAGATACCCAACATGGTACAAAATTTATTACCATAAACTATAAGTCTATGATCCTAGCCACATGAATTAAATATGTATAATGAATTCCCCTCATGATTCATGTGGAATGGTTACTCTCTTCATCCCCCTCACATCAGTTACTCCCCTTTTGTGGAACACCAAACACTTTAGGGAGTCCATGGTCCAAAATCAATAATCGTAAACCAGGATCTATGCCCAAGTACAAGCATCACAACTTTAAACTGTATTCATGTCCTCTTAGGAATGTGTTTTGTGATGATTGTTCCTATTAGATCTCTTTTCACATTGGGTTGTTACTTCTATACTCTACACATATCCTCTTCGGAAAATCACCCTAAAGTCCAAAATCTAGGACCTTAAACCAGGAGTCGTGGTCCATGATTCATGACCATAAAGTGTATGCTGATTATCTCAGGGATGTTTTGTGTGGAATTAGGTGTCCTCTTAGTCTCTTCAATTCAAATTGGGTAACTTTCCTTTGATTTCATTCACATTCCTTTGAAACATACCACCCCATGGTCTAATCATTATGACCTTAAACTATTTACCCTTGGTCTAAGAATCATAACCTTAAACTATGCGAGTATTTCCACAGATTTTGTTTCTTTGTGTGGGGTATTCTAAGAATCCATTTCCTTATAGGACTTTTCAGGGAGTACTCCCCTTCCCTTAGATGGATGATTACCATGCACGTTGGTTCACACAATTGAGCTGTAAGAAATAAAATTTCCCAGCTCCATGTCCTGATCACATGAAATTAAACTGTGTGATACATCATCCTAACCATATGATGTTAAAATATGTGTCCAATTTCCCCACCATATGACGTTAAAATATACATCTATCATTAATTGAATGATGTAAAATGGTGTGGAATCTTTCCCCCCTTCCCAGGAATCTATTTCTTCTAGTACTGGTCACCAAACATATCATTCGTATCCCTAGAGCGTCACTCGACATCTGAGATGAAGTTACCTATAGAGGATAGGTTTGACATTTATTCAGACTGATATGCTTACCCAAGTTCACTGATTCATGGTTGTGTGATTCTAGAAGTGTTGGAATCCATTCAAACAACCCATCACTTCATCTCCACACTTCACAAGCCCATATTCGGATCCTCATCCTCTTCCCTATCCAAATGGTCCCCCTAGTAGCATTGGTTCCTAGACATAATGGATCACTTTCCATCCTAGGATAACATCTCAGAAGACTTTGGATTACCTTATAAGATAGGTCCCATGATTCAAACATGGTTAGCTATGGACCCTCATTTGTTTTCCACTATTCTTGGATAATCAGTATGGATGATTTTTTTAAACCGAGTCAGCATTTATCCTCTATTGTATTTCCACTCCCCTTGGGTTCCAAATTTTTTACATCATGATTCAGACTCATAATTACCCTTTTTTCTCATATAATTCAATTCCCCTAACATTACCCCATTCATTCACTAGTGCACATTAGAAAGGAAAGTCAGTTGTTCAAAGATCCTTGTTCTCCAACCATAGACTATTCGGCCCAGACACTCCTAGTGTCTAGTAAAAAAATTTAGACCCCGAGTGTTCGACAAATATCTATCACTCGCATATAAATGACTAACCACATGTTTTCCCCTTGTTTCTCAAACCAAAAACTAATCATGTGAGATCAGGGATTGGTCATTGGTCATCTCTTGAATATGATCAAAGTGAGATAATTAAATATAAAAACATTTTCAATCATGATAGAGTTTAAAAAAACTCGAAAAAGTTTTAGAGGGTCATCTACATATTGGATCCTCTCCTTTGAAAAATTATCCTAAAGATCAACCCTAGAGATCATGCATTCAAGCTTATCCAAAATCTACTGAGTGGTCTCCAGGTCCCACTGAAACTCCACCGGATCTACTACCTCTTAATTGTATTTGGGGAATACTTATTCATCTATGAGAGAAAGCTATTTTTTCTCGGAACTACACTCAAACACTATGGATATCACCTCTTTCAAAATGGACTTGGACACCACTAATTGGGCCTTCATCCTATTGATAATCTCATCCTAAGTAGTAGTGACCACTATGTTCTCCTCCGCTAGCCCTTATTGGTGGGCGATCTTCTATTCAGCTTCTTGAAGTTCCTGGGTGCCCTCATACTTATACTTCATCTAAGAAAATACAATATTATTTAATTCAACACAAGACTACTCAACAAGGAAGTACCGAGATAGTGCATGAAGTTTTTTGGAGTCCCCATAGGATGACTAGCTAGTGGAAGAGAGATTCCACCTTATTTGGTAGGTTAACTATATTGGTATGGGTGATGAAGTTCTGAACATACCTCCACACATTTCTACGCATGTCTCAGTTATCCTGAGTAGAATATGAGCTAGAATATTCAAAGTCTTTGAGTGGTGTAGACACAAAAGGAGGGAAGACGTCCATAACATCAGTAGTGGGATCATCTAAAGGAATATCCTCAGGTGTGTTCGGGATGAAACCTAAAAACAGATCCTCATCATCCCCCTCTCCTATAGTATAAGTCTCTATTACCCCCTGTGGAACCTCTAAGGTGGATGTGACAATCCTAGCCTCTTTATCCACCCATTTTGGAAGCATAATCTTGGCCTCAACTACTATAGCCTCCACCTATAGAAATTATGGGGTAGGTGCATCCAATGAATCCTACCATGTCGCTCTAGCTATTGGAACAATTCTCTTCTTCTCCATTGTGGATTTAACTCCAATAGCCACCCCAGGTGGTGCCTCTATGATCAGCTCTGCAACCATATCTCCTTCATCCAACCCTATCGTAGGCCCCACGTCGACTACCTACATTGAGGGCATGGTCTTAATGGTCCCATATAATGGCACCTTTAATGGTTTCCCAACCTCCATGGTATCCCTAGTCATTTCCACTATAGTAATAGCACTCGTTATTTCCACCTCAGACTTAGGTGTTGCAGACTCATATGTGGATGCTAGCAGCTGATCCCTGATTATAGTTTAAACTCCCATTTAAATATGAATCAGTTAAACATGGAAAAGAAAATTAGGAGAGGAAAATGTGTAATGTTAGAATACGATTATGTGAATAGTACAACCTGATGAGGATCTCCTAGAGATTCATGGGTAGTGCCCTTGGAAAGGGTGTTTCCCTAGTGGCCACTACCTCAATTGTAGGTGACTATTTAACTAATGGTTGACCATCCACAACCATGAAGTAAATAATTGGACCATATTATATTTATAAGTGTACTAACACCTTATAGTTCATGATCGACTTCGTTAACAAGCATCGTGAATCTTCTTCATGAATTTACTTCACGAATGGGAATAGATTGCCAATTTTTTTTGCAATTCTCCCTCAAAATATAACCCTACTTGTTTCCCCTATTAACTCCAATTATAAGGTTGGAATTTTTTGAAACTAAAATATTCATTTCATGGGAATGGTTGAAGAAATCATGGCTAGTTTGGGGAAAATCTGAGCCAAAATGACCTAAAAATTCCTCTAAGGGCCTACTGCCTGAACCCTACATCCTTCATGAATAGAAAGAACTCGTGAATCTCTAGGGAAAAGAGGATTATTCATGAAAATGTGAAGTACTGATGGTAACATCCATGAAATTAAATTTATAGTTGTAGAGTGCTTTTAGAATGTGCAAAGGGTTGGCAATAATCTCCTTTAAATCCACATTATGACTCATGGAGCTGCACCCATTCACAAAGCTCATAAAGCATGGAGATGAAATATAATCATTTCCAAACCAACATACCTATAAACACACCCTTCATTATAACATTTAGTGGGGATGATGACATTTCAACATTTGAAAATTTCTCTCTATTCATGAACCAACTGATCATCATGAACAAAATATGAAATGGATCACCCAAGGTATCCAACTATTGTGAAACCACCTCTCGTGTGTTCTTGAGATCCTGCACCCAAAGTGGATATGAATTTCATGAAGTACCTCCCCCTTCATAGATGAACAATGAACTCTATGTAACGGGTGGTTTCATTAAGCATTCCTCATTCACGAAGAACTCCTCCTATGAATCATAACTTTACTCTATGGTATGGGAACACTATTTCATGAAGCATCAACTTCACAAACCCCTTGACCTTTGGGAGGAACCTAAGTTTCATGAATAACCACTCCAAGAGTACACAAGATTCATGAAACCTCTCTCCTCATCCTTTTCAGGGTTCCTCCCTTCCACTAACACCCCTTCATGAAGGTTGAGTTCACATAGCCTTCATACCAATCCAGTATTGGTTCAGTTGCACCCCGAGTCCATGTATGACTAGTTCCACCCACTCATAAGTCATCTCACTTCATTCTAATTGAGGCCTAGGCCTCCAACCTACCTATTTATTCTAATCACAGTTACTTTAACCCATTTTTATTCTAAGAATATGGGCTCTAACATCAACCCCCTGATTAACCAATCCTCCACAGTAGTACCAGTTCTATGTCCCTCTTAGAGGTGCTTGAGCATTGGTCAGGTAAGACTTAGGGGTAAGAAGTGAGTCTACCCACATCTAAGATTCATGATTAAAAATTAATTTCTCCATTTCCTAGTTGTATGAAGTTAAAATGAATTAAAACTTCCTCAACACATGACATAAAACTATGGTCTTACCCTATGTGATAAATGCAAGATTCCCCATGTATGATCATCACGAGATTACACCCTCTCCCACTATGGGGAACAAGCCTCTTGTTATTGGAATATTATACTCATAATCCCCACACCATCCCTCATAGATTCTCCTTTAGAGATACAATCATTCTTACCATATAATTTTAATCTACATGGATAAGTCTAGTCACATGAACTTAAACTACGAAATCAAACTACATGGGTTTTGATCCCAGTCTTCTAAAAAGGGTATATAGGATGACTCTTTGAGGTTCAGTCCTAATAATGTTAAACTATCTAGGTGGTAACTCCTAGGGATACACCCCTAGATCTACCTCCAAGGGGAATTATGATCCATGGGTAAACTTAGGCGTGACATCTTCCCTCCTAGGGATACACCTCTCGGATCCACTTCCATGAGGCGTTCTGATCTATTGTTAAACTTAGAGATGTTACATCTTCCCTCCTAGGTATACACCTACCAAATCCACCTCAATGGGGTATTTATCTCGAAATTGGTAAACTCAGGTGTGATAACTTCCCTCCTAGGTATACACCTTCTCGATCCTCCTCCAAAGGTCATTTTGATCCATTGGTAAACTCAGGGGTTGAATCTTCTCTCCTAGGGATGAATCTCCTAGATCTGCCTCTAAGGGGAGTTTGATCTAGTGGTAAATTCTGGTGTAGCATATTCCCTCATAGGTATGCACATTTTGAATCCTCCTCATAGGGAATTTGGTCTACAATGATAATCCTAGGTGTTCCCACCTAGGTACACAACTACTTGATCTACCTCCATGGGGTGTTTGAATTAACCACCCCATCTTTACAAGAGGTTAAATTCATGTCTTGATCTGTCTTAACTAGACATTCTAATACATATTTATAGGATATATAACTTGTGACTTGACCTAGAATACCAACCCCATGTAGTAAACATGGGATTACTGAGGTAAAAATACTAAGAATACTTATTCCCCTGGAATTAATTACCATGTGATTGACATTGGATGCATTTTGTTTCATGCCTAAGATGCCTCATATGTGATGACCTCCTTAGAGGAAGATTTACATATGACCAATGTGCCCAAAATCTTTACACACCTAGAGATTCCCAATGTGACTAATATCCTAACCGAAGGTTTATACCTTATTAAGGAAGAAGAAATGTAATTAACTAGAATCCATAAATAGATGGTACCTGGAATGAGTTCCATGAACATAACATAATCTATTAGGGAGACCCGAACTAGGTAACGAGTTAAAAATAGGAATCCAAGGATGGAGGAATTGAGAACCCATCATCATGTTTTGATCAAGGGGAAGAAATTTCCAATGAAAGCGATGGAAACCACCCACCTTTGGAAAGAACAAATGTGGGGAAACAAATTTGAGTGATGTACGACCCCAACGAAAGCATTAGAAATAGAAATTGTGAACCTGATGTGAAACTATTCTCCTCAATATGGGGACTAGTAGCGTATGGGGAATCAAATGATTAGAATGTCACCGGATTCAAGTATTCAGAAGTAGGTCCCACTAAGAAAATAATGGGACCATCATGGAACTCAATTGTGGATTGGGGCAGTTAGCATTGGGGTATCAATGATCTATGAAATTGTCAACATGGATCCTTCTCTGCTTCAAAAGATTGGATGACATTGGGGAATTACGAATCAATTTAATTTCACTTGTACTGATGGCTAAATCCACATGCCTTATAAGACTCAAGCTTTAAGAAACCCACAACCCAACACCCAAAAGTGCTGGGGAAGGAGAAAAATTGATGTGACAATACTTAAAAACTCCACCTCTACCATGACTTCCACTGTGACATCAGCTACTGGGCACCCACATCCCATGTCACACTATAAGATTATCTAGGGGAGGATGATCAAAAATATTATACACTAATAAAAACAAGAAGGGGTCATTCTCACCCAAGATATGGCCTTCCAAGACCTAGTGGCATAAAAATATCACTGATAACACCACCCCAAGGAATATGTAGGGGGAAACCATCCCTATTCTAAGGAAAATTGATTTGGGAGTCTATAACCAAAGAAATATGATGATTATATCACCTATTAGGAGGAGGTAGGGGATGCTCATGTTTCACTGACCATGAATACTTCCCAGGATCCACTAAGGTGGAATCCCACTAAGACTCATAAATACCAACACTGAATAGTCACACAGGATGAAGAATAGGTGGAATTCACTCATACTCTACCGACACCAGTCTGAAGCACATAATTCCAATGTTAGGGGAAGGCCCAACACACTGCTCAGAAAGGGTAATATTCTATGGATCTAGTGGCTCCTGAAATCACTGTCACATCACGAAAGATCCCTACTACAGGAAAATGGTGATCTATCTTCACCTAATTGGGATTGAAAACCAAACCACCTCATTGGAAGACCATGTTGACTCTTTTGATCATTGGAACCTCTGATAGTTTTTACCCTCTAACCCTTGATGATGAGAATTAGTGAGTAGGTCCTTCTTGCACCATCATCAAACCAAGTGGAGGTACTCCCCACACTTTCAAAAACCCACATGGAGGTCTTACCCATTCCACTACCCACCAAAATAGAGGTCCCACCCAATCCAGAACCATCCCAAGAAGTGATCCTCCCTGCATCATCAACAACCAGAGTGGAGGTCCTCCCTATTATTTTCAGAACCAATATGGAGATTGTCCACATACTCCCACTTCTCAATATGGAGGAACTACACATGTCACTACTGACCAACATAGAGTTCCTTGCCATATTCCTACTAAACATAGTGGAGGTCCTCCCCACTTCTTCACCAATGAAAGTAGAGGTCCTCCCTGCATTACCCCCAATTAGAGAAAATTTCCACCCTACTCCAATGATAACTAGCACAGAGGCCCTCCCTGTGTCCCAACCAACAAAATCAAAGGTTCTCCCTGAATTATAATAAACCCATATAGAGTTCCTCCCTATGCCGAAGCTATACCCTTATATGAAGAACCACCCCAAGGAATAAGGTATAACACTCTCTGTTAAAGGAGTAATCATGGGAAATGAAAAGTCAGCATTGACCACATTGATATTTTAGATTCTGAGGGGATTGATGAGTTGATAATTGAGTATCCACCATAACTACTAGAGTATGGTGTAGGAGCTTCATAGCTGAAATTATCCATCCCAGAAGTTGAGGTCCATAAGATCCCTATATCCCTCTATAGGTACATGCAGGTGAAGGATGTTCTGGCTCCCTTATAGGGGCTCAAAATACAACTACCTTTTTCATCACCATCTTACCTACTCTCCACTTCCACTTAAGAAGTTGGAGAGCTATCAACTTTAGGATTAGTGCCTTCAGATGGTGAGCAATCTGCTAAGCCACAGATGGATACTTCCACCCTTGAAAATGAGTAAGTAGTGAATATCCCATCTTATAGGGATGTAATGATGTGGTTTGGGAACCCCCAAGATACTTATTAGCATGCGATGAACATTTTATATGAGTAGTGAATCATTTATTTAGTCAACCAACCACAGAACTGGTCTACATTGGTGTCTTCACCCATCTTCCAACTAGCTCCTATCAAATCTTAGGATGACCAAGAACGGGGACCTTCCTCTGATCAAGAGGGATTTTGAGAGTTTATATCCATAAAAAAACTATAATTGGTGTTATGGACTCCCAAAACTGCAAATTTTTACATCTTGGAGTCCCTTAACAAGGGTTAGGCAGTGTATTTATACAAGATAATCTAGTCAATGCTTCACCACCTCCATGATCATTAGTTGGGATATCTAGGAATCTGGAGAACCTCGATACCATAGAACATAAATTCTGAAGGGTTGAGATCATGGAACTATTGTTGGATCAGTTCCCCAATTCATTGGGATAACTCCAGAATATTCAACATACCTACATCAAGAGCCTCACATTACTCCACCAAGTTATACAAGAAGTATCTTCACATGTATAGATCAGAGGTTGGGGAAAGTATTCTACTCTCCACTTTATCCATATCTCACGATATCATGGACTATCCTTCGATGATGAAGGTTCCCCTCCAGGTATTGTTATAGTAAACATGGTTATCCACAAAATTCCAAAAGATCCCCAAGACAATGGAATCAATGAAGGGATTGATAAGGACGATCTACCCAAAGGGATGGGACAGTACTAGGTAGACCTTTCAACAGGTGTCCTCACTCAATATCAAAGAAAGGTACTTGGCCTTATAGATCCTTCTGATGAAGCACATCTACCCACATGTTGACATATCAATAAAGTCAAGGGGACCTCCAAACCCTCTAATTCATTTGAGTTTGCATTGAAAGTAGAGATGGAGCCTATGATAAGTGTCCTTCTCTATCTTCTCAAAGAGTATAAGAGACTCATCATAGACCTTATTGCTGATTGGAGCCTAAATTATGGCACTATCTAATGGGACCCTTTCTCTCCTCTGGTGGGGAAATGAGTCCTATTATGCTAGATGACCCCATTTGAGATTGGTAGACCCACCCATATAGTCATAGTAGAAGTAGTAGGATATGGTAAGAGACTGAGGTATAAATCACCGAACCTACCCGAGCAGTGTAATTACCCTCCTCAGGATCTTGGTCGTGTTGCTCCTAAAGTTGATGAACCAATTCCCTAAGATGTTGACCTTATTAATACATCAGTGCCTAGAGAAAATAACCAACATAGGAAATCTTGCTAATATTACTTGATAGACACTCTCACTACTCACTTTGTGGCCCTGGAGACACGATAGGTGGAAATCATGCATGGTGGAAATCCGTACCTTGCATGGGTGGACAATATCCGACCACCCCTAAAGTTTGGAAATCCAAGATGTTCCCCATTTAATGGGATGGGAGACCTATTAAAACACTTTACCCACTTTTTTAATAGGTATATACCTATGATGGGAACCTTATAATAGTATGTAGATGCAAAGCTCTGTATTTTTATTTAGAAACTAGGGTGACCTACGTTTTTCAGGTATAGCCAACTACCCATAAGATCCATCACTAGTTGGGAAGGAATTTTCAGATTGTTCCTCTACCATTTTAGCTCCAACACATGAAAGAAAAGTATTAATGACCTCTTCACTTGAAATAGGAGGCTTGATGAGTGAGTCAAAAACTTTTTTTCCTGGTGGAAAGACCTTATGTACTCACTCGACATGCCGCTGACTTAAGAGAAGATGCTAATGATGTGTGTGGGGAATGTCAAGACAAATTTAGTCCCTAAATTAATCACTTAGAACTTTCTAGGTGGGTTTTACGATTTTTATGATAATTCATAGCATCTGGATGAATCCCTATAGTAAAATAGACATTCAAGCACATTACCTCTTCTATCTCCCACAAGAAGACTTTCCGAAGTAGAGAATGACATAGGCTTACATGTAGATGCCCCAAATCCGATATATATTTTCCCCTTTTCCATAGGATATTATCTATGTGAAGTCTTATCAAGTGAAACCTCTCCCATTATAGAACTTTCAAGTACCACCTCACCAAGTGTAGCAGCCTAAATGAGAGAATATGGCTCCAACCCCTTGTCAAGACCAGGCTCACAGAGTGCCCTTACAAAACAGAAAAAACTAGAACTATTCCTTCAGAGATGAATACGTTCTAGGATATTTCATCTATACCTTGAATAATTAAATTATGATTTTTCAAGAGTGAAAAAGGGCGAATAATGTTGGATTCAATGACCTAAAAAACTATTGATCATACCATAGGATCCTTGAACACACCATTATAGAATTATATGTGTTTAAATATTGGACCCAAGACTAGGTGGATCATGGTATAGTCAATTTTGGTGACATACAGACATGAGTGATGCATATATCCAATGATCTTGGTAGCTACAGTGAAGCCTTCAGTGAATGGTATTAGGCCTCTAGTTGTGGGACCCATAATTGTGATGATTGGTCGGCTTGCAAGTTAGTTTGTTGAAACCATGTTTTCATTTGTGCTTGCTTAGGTAAGCTTGAACCTCCATTGGTTTCCATGAATTTTATAGCTACTGTATCCATATCCACATCACATCCTTCCAAATCATAGAATAATAGGCATCAAAAACACAAAGTAAATCAGAGTGCCTCATCATTTCTGAAGCTCTCTTTCACTCTCAGCGATTTCATGCCTCATTAGTTGGTAACCATCCCCAAGGGATGCCCAGTATTGGATGACTTCATTGATGATGAGAAGTAGTATTCCTATATGAACATCATCGATTTGTTAGATCACTTCATGATGCTCGATGATGAGTAAATCCATCTAAACCCATGGGTTCCTTCGGTCGGTGCAATCAAAGGAAAGGATGAGGAATTGCGATCCACTAGAATTTTCTGGCTAATACCTTGAGTTAGACCATTCATGCATCCAAGAATAGGTAGTAAGTTTTTTATAGATCTCAATAGGTATTTTAATTCTATACCACTTCATAATGTATGCCTCCACAACCAACAATGTTATTTAACTAAGAAGCTTAGCCGTGACTATACCATGATCTGCCACATCCTGCAAAATCTTGGAATCAGCCAATAGGATCCAAACCCATTGGTTCAGCCAACATCACCTATTATTCCCCTGGACAACGAGATATCCCCTACGAGAAAAATCATACCTTTGGTATGGAATGGTGTAGAGATCCACCTACTATACACGAACCTACTATACATTACATGCCAGTCCAATGGTGTAGAGATCCACCTCAGTCTACTAAAAATAGGTTATGGGATCAACCTTATCCCAACCCATATTCTCTATAGGATGGGACTAACCAAGTCAGATCAGACTCCCTCTAACCTAAAAATTTAGGGTTATGAAAATATCAAGTAGAAACTATATGGAAGGGTTTGGTTGAAGTCCCAGTTCGGTGTCTTGATATCAATCACTGAATTCATGGTGGACTCACATGATACCACCTACAATGCAATTTCAGGTAGGATATGGATTCATTTTCATGTAGTGGTCCCATATTCATATAACAAATTCCTAAAGTACTCCCTCAATGGTTGAGTAGGGGTAATATAAGGTGATAAGTCCCCCTTTCACTCATGTGAATTATGCTATCTAGATATTGACTACTAAAAGAGATAGGGGAAGAAGGTTCAGACCAATGGGGTTGAGAACATCAATTCCCCTAATGATCTATCATCCATCATATCCAATCCATGTGAAAAATTATATGATTCCTTCATTCTTATAATGCATCATATGGAACCCCCAATTTTGAACCTAGATGGTTGCTTTGTTATCTACAAGAAAAGGGTTCTAGTGTCCCTAAAAATAAGGAACATCAATAGGTTACCTCTTACTCTTAAATAGGAAATTCCAGAGTTATTCCATAAGAAACCACTCCTATAAGGTACCAAGAGGTTTTCCCTATGGCCACCATTTCATGGAATTCCCACATGTTCTGTAGATTAGTGATTAATTGACTAAAAATGAATCTACATCATTGATTTGACATCAAGAATTGACCATGTAGTCAAAGTATAGATAGAATTGTCTTGAAATATTCTGTTTCCATAATCTTAGTAGGTCTAGAGCCTATCAAAGAAGATTATGTGTCTGCCCAAGTAGGCACCAATACTTCCCCTGAGTTGGACAGATTGGGAGAACTAACTCCTCCAACTGATTACCCTATCTCATACAAGGAAGAGGACTTGGAGGACACCCCTGGACAACGAGAGATCCCCTATGAGAAAAATCATACCATTGGTTCAGCCAACATCACCTATTATTCCCAGTGAGTCATTGTGAGATCAATTAGCCTCCCAAAAAGATGCAACCCTCTCACGGTCCTATGATAGTGGCTAAGGTTGATAAGATTTTTAAATGAAAATTCATCAAGGAAGACCAATACCCTATATGGATGGATAAAAAAATCTCGGTTAGAATGAAAAATGGGAATATAAAAGTTTGTATCAACTTATAGGACCTCAAACTCTATTTTCTGAAGGATGAGTTTTCCATTTTAGTGATAGATTTGTTGATTGATGCTACAACTGGGTTATAAGATCTCTCATTCATGGATGGATACTCTGGGTACAACTAAATCTGGATGGCCCATGAGGATGAGGATCGGGATTAACCACCTCTAGAGTACCACATGAGACTTTCTACTATCAGGTGATTCCCTTTGTCCTAAATAATGTAGGAGCCATTTATCAGTAGGCCACGCACGACATCATCATACTGATTCTTAGGGACTTAGTGGAATAATATATGGAAGACTTGGTGATCAAATATCACCAATGATAAGAGCATCTCAGAGACCCTAAGAAAGTGTTCTACTTCCTCCACTTTTGACATTTGAAGATGAAATACTTGAAGTGTGTATTTAGGGTTACCTATGGGAAGTTTCTTAGCTTTTTTATAAGATGAAGAGACATTATGGTTGACTTGGAGAAGATCAATACCATCAGTCAAATTCCTCCCCCAAGTAACATTTGGGAGTTGTGAGGCCTCCAAGGCCACTTAGCCTATATACATATATTTATCAAAAAATTGTATGGAAAGTGTAAGCCTTTCTCAAGGCTCATGAAAAAAGGAACCATTTACTAGTGGGATGAGGAATTCCAAAACACCTTTGAAGATATCAAGTAGTATCACCTATAACCTCTGGTTCTATTTCCCACCATATGAGGGAATCCTTTGTTCCTCTATGTTACTAACTAGGAATGGTCCCTCAATGCCCTTCTCACCCAAAAAAATAATGAGTGAATATAAAATAGTTTATACTATCTCATTTAAATTCTCCTCAACATAGAGACCAAATACTCCCCTATCAAGAAGAGTTGCATCACATTGGTTCTTGTAATGTAGATGTTGAAACACTATCTAAAAAATCATGAGATATATCCAGTGTCTTGTGTGGACCCGTTGAAGTATATCCTAAATTTCCCCATGTTGAAAAGATGATTAAAACATTGATTAGTTATCCTTTAGAAGTTAGACATCAGGTTTGTCCTACAGAAGGCCATCAAAGGTTAATCATTGGATGATTTCCTGCCCACCCATCCAATCCTTTAGAAAAACCCATGGATGTTGATTTCCTAGATGAGGATATCCTCTAAATGGCTCAGTACATTCCATTTAGGGAATATATAGTTTGATTCTGGTTCTTAGAGCCTAATCAATTAAGGTCTCAATGATCCCAAGCTCAATAGAGTAGGACTGGGGATCATCTTCATCACTCTTGCATAGGACATCATGATATACTCATTCCTATTTTCAAAAGGATGCACCAATAACAAGGTAGAGAATCAGTGTCTCATAACTGGTATTGAGTTGTCTCTAAATATTTATGTCCCCTTATTTCATGTGAAGTGATACTCTGAATTAGTTATCAAATAGACTAATGGTGACTACATTGTCTGAAATAAAGATCTCTTTCCTCTGGTGGAGTTCTCCCATCAACTAATGGCCCAGTTAACAACCTAAATGAAGGTGAATCATGTTACTATATCATAGAATGGTCACACTAACTCCTTGTCTAGTTTATCTGTGTCCCTTGTAGAGCCCAACTAGGATTACCTAATAATCCATGTGGTGCATCGGAGGGTCATCACCCCAACCAATACAGATTATGATGATAATCAATAGGTAATCCAACTGGATTCCAATTATTTTTCATTAGGACCCTTGGGTTCCCCCATAGTATAGGTGAAAACCCTTTGGAAAATTCATTTAATTGAGTATCTCCATCATGGAGTTCTATCACCGAACCAAGCAGAGTATGAGAGAATCCATCGGTGTTCAGCATAGTTCGGCCTCTAGAGTTATCCTAACCTAGAATCATCTCCCTACAAATGTGGGTTTGATAGAATTATCCTCTGTTTCAAATAAACATATGAGATCCATCAATTTATATAGGAATTACATTCCAAGTCTTGTGGCAACCATTAATAATGATTGAAACTCTCCCTCCAGATTTGGAGGTTGGGCTACGTCTAGCCCACCATGGTCCATGATTGCATAAAGTATGCTAAGAGGTTCCATGCATGATAAATTATTAACAAATTTTTACATCAAACGTAAGAGCTCATAAACACCCCCAAATATTCTTATCCCTTTGCAGTGTGTGGACTTGATGTTGTGGGTCCATACCCCCCAATGACACCCCACAAGTGTAGGTTCAATATGAACATAATGAACTTTTTATCTAAGTGGGTAGAGGTGATTCCCCTAAATGAAGGTAAGGAATAATCCTTGATAAAGTTAATGAGATCCCATATTATCCATCAATTATGATTACCTCATACAATTCACACTGACAATAAAATAAAATTTTGTGCTTCTGTGTTGAAGAGGTTTTATAACAAGTACAACATCTGGTAAAACCAAACTTACCACTGCCATGCAAAGAAAAATGGACAGATTGAGGCATTCAACAAGACTCTATTTAACATGTTACAGAATATGGTTGTCCATAACAATGAAATTTGGTTGTGAAAGCTCACAAAATATCTATTGGACTATTGGAAAACAACTCAAAATTCCATATAGGTGACCCTATATTTAGTGGTGTATGGAAAAGAGGAACTTTTCCCTTCAAGGTTTAGTTTTCATCACATCGAATAACTCCCTATGACCAATAGATTCTAAAAAAAATAGAATAAGTCCATCTGGATGTGACGTAAACCCTCAAATAAAATATGATCTAAGACTTTCATAATCTAGAGAGTCACCCGAATAGGATAGATAGATTTTTTAATAAGTAGGTTCACCTCCACTCTTTCTTCCATGGTGACATGGTGTGGACTCTTAGAACTTTGATGATACCTGGAAAAATCCATCGAAATTGGATCCTAAGTGGTAAAGACCTTACATCATTCAAATGGTCTATTCTAATGGAGCATACTCTTTAACCACCATGGATAGAGAGTTCATCAAACCTCCCACCAACATCAAGTTTCTCAAGAAGTACTTCTCTTGAGGAACCTAAGTCCAAGCATCATGAATTTAAATAGTGTGCGAGTTTCTCCCTAGGAATATGTTAGGTGCTGTCGGGACTCCTTGGATCCATGTCAGGTTTTTCACTCTAACACACTACACATATATGTTTAGGATATTTAATCACTTGGTCCAAACCCTATGACCTTAAACTAAGAGTCATGGTCCATAAAAACGAATTTAAATTATTCTCAAAGGCCCAATAATTATAAAAATAAACTATTTGAAAACACTATAGTCCAAGTTTTATAACTTTAAACTACAAAGACTGATGTCCTCAACACATGAATTTAAACTATGTTTTTACCCTATAAAATTTCAGGATACTTCTTAACGTGATTTTATTTTACCCCTTATTTAACTAGGATGCCTCATGCAATAAGTATGATATGGTAAAAAAAACTTACCCCATGCCCAAAACATGGGATGCCCCATGAAGGCTATGGGATGAATCAATTCCATATCTAGGGAGGACTTCCCCCACCAGGGTTGGTCTTGCATCATGTCATGTTCTAGAGCTATATGTGGCTTGATTCTCATCTTCATAGGATACATAGCGATGCATGGAATTTCTGTCTAGCAGCCTAGATAGAATTTTATCAACCCTTAGGCCCCTTGCCCCCATTTATAGTCCAAGAATTATGACCTTAAACAATGTATAGTTCATACCAAGGTGTGTATGTGGTACTCAACACTTTATGGATCCTTTCATGTCAGGTTTTACCTTTTCTATGCCACATAGACACCCTTGATACCAACATCACCCCCATCCAAGAACCATGACATTAAACTATTTGACACCTTTTCCCTAGTCCAATAATTACAACCTTAAACTATGTTTCATTGTTTTCCCGGTACTTGTGTAGTATGTAAGCCTACTTTTCATCCATTCACATTAGGTTTTACCGCTTCCATTCAACACATATAACCTCAGTACAAACATTCCATGCTATAGTCCAATCATCATGACTTTAAATTGATTGCCCATAGTCCATGAAACATGAATTTAAACTATTTATCAAGGTCCAGTCTGTATGAAATTAAGATATGTAAAACCAAATATAGGACCATTGAATATGGTATAGGGAATCCTTGGTAAAGAGCCTCCTCTTTAGATATAATCCCCATTCATTTACATTGACCCATTAATGGCTTGAGATTCCCTTATAGTCCAATATTAGAAAGAAAAGTATGAGAAAATCAATGAGAAATCTTTCCAACATCATAATAACATGACATTAAGCTATGATCTTACCCCATATAGAACTAGGATTCCACTGAATGAGAGATTATATTACCCTATATTAAATGAGGATTCCCCATATGATAAATACGAGATGAAAAAACATCAATGTCCTCAAAAAATGATGTTAAACTATAGGCTTACCACATATATAATTGAGATGCCTCATATCCAAGTATGAAAAGATTAAATATCCTCGTTTGGGAGGTTATCCAACTTCTGGTGTTGTAATTCTAACATGATGTGTCCCAAAACTATGTGCAGATTGATTCTCATCCTTATGGTATATGCAGTGATATCCATATATCTCATCTTATTCCCATCCCCTTTTGTTGTGGGGTTTTTCCTTACCTAGTTTCATGATATCAATTCAGGGTACAGTTTGTCAAGTTTTTTATGGAAAATAGTCCCTTTAGACCCCCATCCACATTGTCTTGTCCCCCTTTCAAGTCATGAAAACACCCTTGGGACACCCGTACCCCCTGGTCAAAGCTATGTGACCTTCAACCAGTAATAGCCCCTACATTATAAACTCTTGGATATTAAACTAGTATAATACATAGTTCGAGTTTCATGAATTTAAATTTCAAATCCCAACATCCTCAGTGTATAAAGATAAATTGAAACCTTGCCCCATATGAAATAAATATACCCCATTAAATGAGTATGGGATGTCAAGAAATACCCTGTATACAATCGTGTTTCCTCATATGACTAGTATGAGATGAATTCCATATTACCCCATGTCAACTAGATATGCCTCATATGACCAGTATGAGATGAACCACACATTACCCCATGTCAAGATGAGATACCTCCAAATGTGAGATGAACTGATATCCTCAGTGAAGATGGTCACCTTATCGATCTTATCTTCTTTCTACGCTATATCTCATAACTATATATGGTTTCATTAACATCCTTATGGGATATTTAGTGATCCATGAATGTTTCATCTCAGGCCTAGCCTTTCCATCAACTCATTTTTGGGACATTATCCACTTTCTCTTAGGCGCTTCTTGTTCTCCATGATCTATAGATTCATCATCATCCCAGTCTTGACAGGCTCCCTAATGAAATGGTATCATGACATACTAGCCCACCTACCATTCTAGTCTCATGAATTGAAAGATATTTGGAAGAAAATATAAGATCCCATATTTTGAACTTGATCATCATTCAATCCTGAATTTTCTCACCCCATATTTATCCAATGTGAGTAAAAAACCTACGTTTCAAACATGGACAATATTTATTCCCTATATTTTTTTATTCCTCTTTAAATATCTATGTTTTAGAAGTTTCAATTTCCCTTGTGGGAATTTTCCTTCACTTCCATTCCTCATTGTTTTATCCCCTATAAGAAATGAGAACTCTATACCACTACTTGTTTCTCACAATGAGAATAGATCACACGTGATTAGGAGTCAGGAGGGGGTCTTGAGAAAGTTTGAGACACATGATCATTCCATGGTCCAAACATTATGACCACGAACTAGGAGTCTAATTCCAAGCACCATGACTATAAACTATATGCTGGTCTCCTCAAGAATGTATTTTTGGAGTTGTTCTGCATTGGCTCCAATTCACATTAGGGTTTATCACTCCTCTATTCTATACATATCTATTTAATATTCCTACATGGTCCAAAATCTAAAACCATAAACTAGGAGTCTATTGTCCATGACTCATGACTTTAAAATGTGTGTAAACTTCCCCTCATGTCTCGCATGGAACAAGGAATCTATTATCTCCCTCACATCAGGTTTTTTCACTTTTGTGCCACACCAAACACCTTATAGAGTCCATGGTCCTAATTCTATGACCTTAAACTAGGATCCATGCCTAGGTCTAAGCATCCAAACTTTAAACTATACTCCTATACTCTTTGGATTGTGTTGTATAATGCTTGGTTCTCCTAGCCCTCCTTTTACATTGGGTTGTTACTCCACCACACTACACATATCCTCTTAGTAAAATCACCCTACGATCCAAAATCTGACCATAAACCAAGAGTAATGGTCCAAGAGTCATGACCATAAAATGTGTTCCAGTTGTCTCAAGGATGTTTTTTGTAACATCAGGTGGCCTCCAAGGATCCTCAATTCACATCGGGTAACTTTCCTTTTATGTCATGAATATTCCTTCAAGGCACACAACCCCATGGTCCAAGAATTAGGAACCTAAACTATTTTACCTTGGTCTAAGAATCATGACCTTAAACTATGTATAATTATCCCTAGATTATATTTATCAGTGTGGGGTCTTCTAATATTCCCTTGAATTATAGGAATTCCCAAGGATCACTCCCATTGCCATTGATGGATGAGTACCATTCACATAAGTTCACATGTCCATGCTGTAAGATGTAAAACTTCCCATTTCAATGTACCAATAAAATGACATTAAAATGTCAAAAACATCATCCTTTCCATATGAAGTTAAACTAAATGTCTAATATCCTCACCGTATGAAGTTAAACTATGTATCTGTCATCAATTTCATGACATAAAACTGTGTGGAATATCAGTACCTTTCATTATAATCCCTTTCTTATGGTGTTAGTTACCTACCACACCGTTCATATCCCTTGACCATAGCTCAAAATTTGAGATTATGTTTCCCATGGAAGATGGGTTTGACCTTTTTTAGGCCAATATGCTTACCCAATGTGCTTTGAGTCATGGTGGCATGATTATTGAAGTGTTGGAATCCATTTTAACATTCCATCACTTCATATCTATGCTTATCAAGCCCCTTATTTAGATCTTACTCTTCTTCCCCATCCAAACGGCCCCTTGTGGCTTTGGTTCCTATCCTAAATGGACCACCTGCCTTTGTGGGATAATGCCTTGGAATACTTTAGACAACATTACAAGATAGGTCTTGTGTTTTAAACATGGTCAGTGGTCAACCCTTATTTGTTTTCCCCATTCTAAGATAAGTATTATGAATACTGTGTTTGAAACATTGTCAGTAGTTATCCTCTATTATCACTCCGCTTCCCTTGAGTACCAAATTTTTAGCATCATGATTCTCTCTCATCATTCCACTTTGTTCTGGTATAATTCAATGCCCCTGACATTACCACATTCTTACACTATCACATATTGAAAAAGTAAGTCAACTATTTAGAGATCCTCATTCTCTAGCCACAGCCTCTCCAAGACAGACACTCCCAACAATCAGTCCAAAAATGTAGGCCCTGAGTGTTTAAAAATTGTATGATACACTCTTATAAATGAGTGACCACATGGTATCCCTTGCTTCTCACATCGAGCATGAATCACATGATCTTAGGGAATGGTTGTTTTTTATCTCATGAATATGATTTAATTGAGGTAATTAAATACAAACAAATGAAACATGTTCAAGAATACAGAAGTTTAAGACAAACCTAACCAATTTTCAGAAGGTCACCCAAATATTTCATCCACTACTTTGAAAAATTACCCTAAATATTGAATGCAAAAATCATGAATTTGAGCTCATACAGCCTCTAAGAAGTGTCCTCTAGGGTTCAATGCTACTCCACCCAACCTACCACCTCTTCATTGGATTTTGGGTGGAATTTTTTAACTCAGAAACACAATTAGTTCTACTCAACCCAACACTAATCCACCAAGGATGTCCCCTCCTCAACAATGTACTTGGAAACCATGTTTCAATTTAGTTATCTAGGTATGGGTGATGATGTTATGAACATACGTCCATGCATTGAAATGTAAGACCTGATTTTCCTTGACAACATCCGATCCAGAATCGTCAATGTCTTCTGGTGGTGCAGGCACATAAGGAGTGAATATCTCCAACATATTAGTGAATAGATCATCTGTTGGCATATCCTCAAGTGTAGGTTGGTTTAACTTGGAAACATAGCCTCATCATCCCCCTCACCTGCAGTAGAAACCTCTATTGCCCCCTATGTCACCTCTAAAGTGGATGCAACCGTCTGAGCTTCCTCAACCACCTCTATTGGTAGCACAATCTTAGACTCATCTACCATATTTTCCACCAATGGAAATTCTAGGGTAGGCTCATCTAATGAAACCTCCCCATATTCTCTAGCTACTGGAACAATTTTCACCTCCACTATTGTGGATTCAGCTCAACAACTGTCTTAGGTGGTGCCTCTATGATCGGCTCCACCACTGAAACTCCTTCATTCAACCCTATTATATGCCCCTCCTTGACCCCCTCTACTGAGGGCATGGTCTCAGCGGTCCCCTCTCGTGGAAACTCTATAGTTGTTCTAACCATTATGGTCTCGCTATCCATTTACATAGGAGGAATATCACTCATTGTTTCGACCTAATCCTCAAGTGATACCAAATCATATGTGGATGCTGGAGGTTGATCCCCAAGTGAAATTTGAACTACCACTTAAATATGAATTAGTTATACACGTAAATGAAAATAATAATAGAGAAAGGAATAAAGGAATAAGAAACTAACATGAATGGAATAACCCTATGAGGAGATCCTATATATTCATGAGTCATTTCCCTGGAAAGGGAATTTCCCTAGTGGTCATCACCTTAGTCGCATGCACTACTTTAACTGATGGTTGATTTACCATATATGTGATTTCCGTAAGGGAACACTCCACTATTGATAGTCATATAACCATCCACTGGTTCTTGATGTCCATCATGAAGTGAGCATCATGAACATGCTTTGTGAATATGCTTCACAAATTAGAGTCGATAAAAAATTCTTGGTGATTCTCCCTCAAAATTCAATTCTTCTGGTTTCCCTCATTGACTCTAATTACAAGGGGGAATTTTTTTATTCTGAAATATGCATTTAATGTGAATGGTCAAGGAAATCATGGTCGTTTCAAGGTGAATCGGAGAATAAACAGACTAAAATACCTAAGGGTTTAGTTCGTGAATCCAGATTCCTTCATGAACGATTATATCTTGTGAAGCTCCTGGTCCAAGAGGCATCTTCACAAACATGTGAAGGCCTGATGGTAACCTCATCACAGTGAAATTCAGAGTCATGGAGCACTTTAATATTGCATGGAGGGTTGATATTAATATCCATAAAATCTACATTCAGAATCAAGGAGCCACACCCACTTGAAAAGCTCCTAAAATTTTGAGGATACCTTCAATCAACACAAAACCCACATCCTTATAAATAACCCATTTAGTCCAACATTTAAGGGGGATGATGACATTTTGAATTATAAAAATTTCTCTTAATACATGAACCACTTGAGCATCGTTATTGAAATAGAAAATGGATCACCCATGGTATCCAACCATCACAAAACCACCTCACCCATGTTATTGATATCCTCTAAAAAAAGTTGACATGAGTTTTGTGAAGGCTATTTCCCTTCACATAAGAATTAGGACCTCTAAGGTAGTTGAGTCTTAAAAAAGCATTCGGCCTTTGTGAATCAACCCCCCTATAAATATAACTTTACTCTGAGGCAAGGGAGCCCTATTTCATGAAGCATGCCACTTCACAAACCCCTTGACCTCTGCAAGGCACCTTGAGCCATCACAACCTATACTACACCTAAAAGGGATAATAGGGAAGAAAGATTAGTCATCCATCTAATCCTTCAACAACTTGGATGTTGGGGGAAAACACCTAGAAACCAATGCATGTTGGGTGTAGTTAAGGTATCTGAATTAAGTGGGATGTGTATAGAAGCCACAAATAAAATAAAATTATAGATATTAATATGTAAAAATATCATATAAGGTTCACCAAAATAACCCTACCATATCCCCAAACATCACCACACTACCATTATCACACACCACAATCTCTACCATCAACGAAATAATAACACTTACTACTTCTTATTAAAAATAAGATCCACAACAAGAAAAAGTTCCCACCAAGCCATAATGTTGATACCATTTTCATATTTACCATTATCAAACATATTCCACTCATTATTACAATACAATCCACATTTAATGAAAAATCACCAAATACACCCCCCGTAATTATTCTTTCCATTACACATTCATTTCATGTATCGTTATTTCAATACAACAATGATTTAATTCAATTATATCCACACCCATTTACCATTGAATCAATTCCAGCTATATTCCACTACAAATTAGAAACTAAAAAACAACCCACACTAACTATTCATGAAATAATTCTATAATAATCTACACATTCCATGTTTACATCTGTGGAAAGGAATCCATATCCCTCCTATACAATTTTTCATCCTTAAAATTATCATATTAATCCTCCCATGGAATCTAATATTTCAAACACTATGCCAAACCAAACCAAAATCTTAGACAATCCTTCCAAAATATACCCCCAACTATGGTCACACAATCATAATATTAAAATAAGTATATAACATCCAATTGAAATAAAAATCACTATACCAACCCCTTCTTCTTTTCCAGAAAGATCATACCATTATCATATTCCACATAACCAATTCAATTAAAAATTTAAGTGATTAAGAATTTATGAATAGTTATCCCAATATAAAACATTGAATTATAAACTGATTATCAAAAAAATAAATGATTTTTTGAAAGATCAATGAATAAGAGTCAGACACATGGGAATAACATGATAATAGGAAAATTAATCCTGGACTCCAATTTCCCATTAGTTTAATTATGTTTGGTTTATTAATATTTGTTAGGTAAGTTAATACCATTTACCTCAAAATGTAAAAACATACTAAATCCACATTATACATAAGGAATAATAGAGTTCTCAAATCCACCACCTTAATTAGAGCATTATAGTCTATTTCAAAAGGAATAAGGGGATATATAACCACCATACCAATCCTAGAAAATAGAATCTTAACTCAACCATGGATCACTAATATTAAATCTCTTAAAGTAGAGGATAAAATTCAACAACATGTGTTGAAAAATCTCTAAAAATAACACCCAAGGGTGAACAATAGTTTATGGAATCTATGGAAGTTTAATGTTTCTAGAATAGGTTTTTGAATTTATACCCAAGATAGAAAACATAGGGATTTCATTCAAAGGGTATGACCACAAAATGATAATCATGTTTTCTAAAAAATAAAGGTTAAAACTAGCAAGCTACCCCAAAATGGGATTAGTAAACCCCACCAAGAAATCATGCCACATATCTACCCCATCTTTGATAAAAATTGGGTAAGGATACAATGTAACCTAAGTACCATGATGAAACAATACCAAATTTGTTTTATAAGGGTCTCAACCTCTGAGATTCATAGTGATGTTGGAAACACTACACTGAAGAAATCCTTAAGAAGGAATAGATAAAGAGCTTGAACTCTGAGATCCTTATCACAACATCAAGAAACAAGCCATGACCTCAAGTCTTTTACTCAGTCTTAATCAACCCAAGAACAACACCATGTCACAAAACGAAATCCATACCATAATCTAGTCTAACATTCAACCTTTCCCAACATAGCATAAACCTGGTCATCGTAATCCTATCCTACACTTGAAATTTCAGCTCAACCACCACTCTCTCTTCCACAAATCTCCTCCTAGAATCTCTAACACCCCAAAGCACACAATGTTATTGGAAGGTAAGGTCAATAATGTTACATAAGATACAACATAGAATATTCTCATCCCTAATAAAAAAATCAAACCCAAAAGAAAAAACCTTATACACCACTAACCAAGCACTCCCTAGGATATACCTCTTAAACAAGACCACACCATCAACAAAATATAACAACATGGAAACAAACAATCTCATGTAATTAGTTCCAATCTAATAATTATATAATTAATATATAAATAGTTGAAAATTTTGTCATATTGAATTTAAATATAAAATTCATGTCCTCACATGATCTCCTTCATACCACTATGCCTTTACAGAACAAAAACTAATGGTATAACTCACCCATATAGAATAGTCCCCTGATGATATTGGATTTAAATAAGACACTCTAAGAAGGTCACATCATCCTTGAAATAAAACTAATCCTAATTGATGATATTATAATTTTCACGATGATACCACTAGAGTTGAAACACATGAAAAAAATATTGAATATATTCCACTTTTCAAGGAATCACCAACTGATACACCACCTCTCTAATACGCTACAACACATCGAAAGGACAAATAAAATAAAGATTGAGCTTACTCCCCCATCCAAACCTCCACTTCTTATGATGAGGGGAGACTCTTAAGGACACATAATAACCAAAAAAGAACTCATACTTTAATATATATAATAACTATGGAAATATAGAATCACCTTATTTTACTCCTGAATTATTTCAATCTTCTTGGTTTTACTCTATTCCACACATGGTCCATAGACTGCTGTATCTCTAACCTCATTCCAACATAAATAAGTTTGATAATTCCACCAATAAAATTCCATGAATAGAGACATTCTAATGGATGAGAGGTGGTTTTTGTGATAAAAAATATAAAATAAGGTCATATTCCTTACCCAAGATCCACTGAAATCCAAGATACAGTCCCACAAAATATCCTCCATACTCTAGATGGTTTTCTCAGTCTACTCATCCATCTATGGATCAAAATAATTTCAAAGCCACAAATAGGTTCTAAAATAATTCTAAAATCCACTCCATAACCATGGGATAAAACTTGGATCCCAATTATAGATGATGGTCCTCAGTAACCTATTATTCCACACAATCTCATCCACACACCTCATTGCCAAAATCTCCATAATTCCCGAATCTATAATCATCAGGAAGTGATAGAACCTTGTCAAATGGTTAATGGTCATCCAAGTAGCATCAAATCCACAAAGGTCTCATGGAATATGGGTGAAAAAATCCATCAATATATCCTCAAACTTCCAATCAGGGATATCCAATAGCTGCAAATCCCACATGGAACATGATAATCTACCTTCACCTACTACTAGACCGAACATTGTGACATAAAATTTTCTACATACCTATTCATCTTGGGCCGCCAAAGGTGACCCCTAAAAGAATGGTATATCATGGATACCCCAGGATATAAAACCAATGATGAGTTATGGAACTCCTTGTGAACCTACTCATACATCGCTAATTGAAAAAAACCTTCCCAAAAAGATCATATGATGTTGTTCACCCTCCAAACAGCCCTCCAAAGCATTATCTTGGATGACATGATCCCGAATCACATATACCTCTATGAATCATCATTGAGACTCCACCACCTAATGCCTAAAATTAAACTGTACTTCTATCTAAAACAAGAAACCTCAACCACGAACCACATATTCATCAAAATACATCATTTTAATCCCCTTCATCACTCCCCAAGAATCTCTAGATTCTTATAAAATATATCCACATGACTTCATTATCAACACATCCATAACTAAATTTCTATTCCCAGGGGTATATGAGACCTCAAAGGCATTTTACTTAAGGAAATTAGTACTTATCCATTTTCATAGATTCAAATCATATAAAGAGAAAAATTAATTAAAGATTGTATAGTCTATAAATACTATAAAGTACTCACCTATGATGTAATGTCACCATATATTAAAAGAAAAAACTACCACCACCAACTCAAGATCATGGGTGACGTGGTTACATTTATGTGGATGAAACTTCCTAGATACATATAAAATTACTACAATAAATTTAATTCATACAAAACCCCAACAAAGATGTAAAACATTACTAAACACTTCAAAAATGACCACTCCTCCATCAACAAAAGTAGGAGAGCACCGATAAATATCACTTTCAGGTTGTCAAAATCTTCCTAACATTGATTAGTCCATAAAAATGTTTTTTTCATTATAGGTCAAGGTTATTAATGAGGTCATTAACTTAAATATATCATAAATAATAATCTAATAATAACTAGTGAGTCTAAGAAAAATACAGACCTCTGTACCATTATTGTGTTATTCCTAATAAACAATAGACTCAATATTTTACAGAACCACTAACACTCCTCGATGAGACACCACATGTACATGGATGTGAAACCCCTAAATCCAAAAACATACACTTGTATATATTACCATAAAGCTAATGGTTTAGAAGAAATTATAAAAAAAACTTGAGGTGCTCAAAATGTTTCTCCTTTGACCTTACATACATAAGTATTCTGTTTATGAACATGGAAATAAACTGATCCAGGAACACACAAAACATGGAGTTCACGAGTCTCATGAAAACATATGGGGTGTTCATGATGCCAAAAGGAATGACCATAAACTCTAAGTTCCTATAATGAAAGATAAAAATAGTTTTTGGGATATCCTCATCCCTTACTCTCATCTGATAATATCTAGACAATAGATAGACCTTAGAATACCAGATAGCTCCCTTTAACTAAAAAAAATCATCAATCATCAGAAATGGGTAGTGGTTATTGATCAACCCATGATTGAAATTTTTACAGTATATAAACATCCAAAAACTACAAACCACCTTCTTTGATAATATCATATGAGCACTCCATAGTGACAAACTAGTCTAGAGAAAGGCCTTTTACATTAGATTATTATCCAAAATCCTAAACTACCACAACTTAGATGGTTCTATATAATAAATATCCATAAAAATTAGAGAATCACATGGTCATAAATCTATCCCAAACTTGATGGCACATTGAGGGGCTAAGATCATAACCTCGATAAAAATATCATGAAACTCCCCTATAATTCTAGGAAACTAAACCATCTTGGGATGTTCTGAATCTAATTTTACTATTTTTATTTGAGGAAATTGTGGTTCTAAATATCTATGACCCACTTGATGATATAATTAATTTAAAAAGACTACATTCTAACCACCATCATCATATAACCTAGATATCCACTTCAAGTAATCAGTAAATAAAGGAACAATATATAATAAATCAATGCTAAGAATGATTTCATATAGTTATATCTGAAGGAGGAGGAGATCCCAAGATGGATTATGTTTCCTTATAATTTAATCACAACCTTGGCATATGTAACACCTTGACCTGAATCATCGAGTCTGATCTAGAGTGCCATATGTACTCATGCATGACTCCCCATATGCAAGAGGTTTTTGAATAGAAGTGAGGGTTCGAGTGCCATTAGTGGGGAGAATATACCCTCAATATCAAATAAGATAATAAATAATAATATTGGAAATAAATACAATAGAATAAATAATTAATTATATAACAAATGACATGGAAATTACCTTATGTCATATAGAATAAATAACCAAGACCCCCAAAGTGGTAGGTCATTAAGAGTACAAGAAAGATACGAAATTCAATAAAACATTGTTGTATCCCTTCAAAGTATGTCCTAATATAACCTCTGAACATCAAGCTCCTTCTCCTAGATCCCTATCATTCGGCCTTTTCTCTTCCCAAATTCCCTGATAAAGAAGTCTACTCACACATCAAGTACCCATGCATGGTGTGATTATTAACCCAGTTGGGCACCCACAATGCCTCCTTAACAAAAGTTTTCATGTATATATAACACTGTATATCATGACAAATTAAATTCACAACTAAACATATATCCACACATGAACCAAGTCATCATATAGAAATGAAGACACCATGAACCATTATCCCACTTTCTTCAAAAAAATACCAATAAAGATGTCAATGTTTAATACTGCACATCGCAAGATGTTTCATAAGTCCCAATTTCAGTTGTCACTCTATTTCTGTCATTCCTTTATAAGTTTCAACTTTAAATAAATGTCACACACCCCTCATTGATGGTGTTCATTATCAGGAACATTGTATAAATCACCTTTACGGTGGACATTATCCTTGGATTATGGTAACTACCACTTGACATGTTTGATGTGTTTGGATAATCACATCACCCCTCCATAGAATTATCCCATTTAGGATTACAACCTATGGATAATCAATTCCCATGAATGGTACACTCCCCTATCTGTAGACATGTCTATGATTCAACCCATACCATCAAAAAATTCATAGTCTATAGCCATCATCTTGTCATCATTCTCCTACTCCAAGGGGTAATCTAACAAAAATTGAGCATCTAGATTATCCTGATAATTAAAGTAATGTTCAATAGGATATGAAATACCACAAGCAATACATATCATAACAAGGAAAAATCGGTCATATCAAGAATAATTCTCAATATGCTTCACATAAATCATATGATTATACATCAAAAGGGTATCAAGGTCCACTCACACACCCACATGTAAAAACATATCAAGAATAGGTTATCAAGAAAAAAAATCAAATCATAAAAACATCATATAAAAGTACCTATATTATAAACAAATTCTTACCTAATGGTTGTTGATGTCAAAGTAATGATTTTTCAATAGAATCATCAGCTGAATGACGTTATCACACCAATTGAAATAAGATCGCATTCCAAGAAATCCCAATGTTTAATTATCTTTAATGGTGATATTTGAGTATGGTTTAAGGGATTAGAAATTATTCACTCATGGAGAGTGAAAAGTGAGGAGAGTTGAGGCATATATGAGTTAGAGTTCTTCACTAAATTTCCAAAAAACTAGAATCACCAACAAAGGTGGATGAACTGAATCCTTAGATCAACCAAAGGGAGGTAATAATTGATCCAAAAAAAAATAAAACATTATGTTTTATATGAATATCACATAATATTAGAACCTAGGTTCTTTATGCATCTATAAATTCATAAAAAAAATTAGTAATCAACATGAGAAGGGGGACTAATTCTATTAATAAGGATTATAAATGATTAATAAGAACATTTAAAACCAAAAATTTAATCTAAATAAATTTTCTATTTTATTTAGTCATGATCTAAGATGAAATCCATCCATTTTAGATATTTCAAATCCATCTAGACTATTACCCTTCCCTACACCATGAATTGGACATGGTTGTAGTGTTCTTGAACACACCATCCTAAAATGGATTCCACTAAGGAGTGTTACTCAAACCTATGGTTTTTTTCTTTCACCACGACCTCCAAAATGGATTAATAAGCTATTTTACCTTGCCTGTTTTATACAAGAGCACACCAAAGCCAAAACGGATTTCACTAGGGAGTGGTATAGTCCATTTTTAATTGAAAACCTCCAAAACACACTTTTAATCTTCCAATAACCTCCAAGTATTTCTGGAGATAACATTAAACCATCACAAGTTTCAAAAACATCACTTTAGACTTGGTAGAACTTACATTAATATAACAAAAGAAAATGAGGATGTTATTATTCTCCCCCACTAAGGACTTCTCGTCCCCAATAAGTAGCATTGGCGTAAACCTCAAGTAACTCTAGAAATTATGTCTGAACATCAAAATTCCACTCCCAATTTTCCTCACAACCCCTTCCATACCTCCATAAGATCCATATAAGTTGAACCATAATCCCCATAAAACATTATCGCTCTGTTATATGTTCCACAATTAGCACTCTCTGAAAGATATGTCTATTTCCAACTCAATATTCTCATATATTATAACATGTGTAGTATTAGGAATGTATATCTAAATCCAAGATATGTGGAACATATTATGTATAACATAATAAAACTGAGGGAGACCCAAATGGTAATTCACTGTCCCTATATACTCAATGACCTCAAATGGTCTAAAAAATCTTGGATCTAACTTACCTTGCTTTAAAAGACTCCGATACAAAAAATGAGGAGTCACCAAAAAGAAAACCCTATTTCCCATAATGAATCCTAAAGGTCTCCTCCTATGGTCAGACTATGATCTTTTTCTACTCTGAGCAGTGACCAACCAATTTCGGATTATTTGTACTCTATCTAAATTTTCCTACACTAGGCTCAATCCCAAAATAATTGCCACATATTTCTCATGAGAGCATAATAGTGAGTGATAAGGTCAAACATATAGGTTCTCATAGGGTGAAATCTGGATATAATACTAATAATTATTATTATAAACAAAACCCACCAAAGCTATATAGTCATCCCATGAACCTCCAAAGTCTAGGACATAAGATCAAAGCATATACTCAATCGTAATGACCCAAAATTTTATAGATTATGTTCAATTTTTAATGAATAAATGTCTTACTAAGAAATGTAGTTATAAAAAACACATGCACTACATTTCATTTTATTATTTTGGACCATTATAAAATATGGAAATAATTTGTTTGTCAGGCTTAAAATACTATTATGCTTTATAACCATTGATAATATAACCATTCTATAATGATTTTTAATATTATTATATATATTAAGGGATATGATACATTCTAATTGACTTTGAAAGAATAAGTGATGACCTTGACCAGTAGGATCATACCCTATGAAGTCCATTTATCAGAGCATCCATTGGAGATAGAATCACTAGGCTTTTTTCCCTTAACCGATCTCAAGACAAGATTCAATAATTTAAACTCCAGTGAAACCATTTATGGGAGATGTTCAATAATATTGAGATCATGACCCCAACCATGTTCACTAAACCACACTAATAAAGTACCACCATCACACACTTTACCCTAAGGGTGTATGTTTGTGCAATAAGGGGTTATCTATCTAGAACCTAGTAACATGAATTTATATAGTTTATTTTTAATAAAATAATGATCATGTTTATATGCTTTTATTATTACTTCATATATATAAGATTATATAATTAGTTTGATAAAAATTAGATACGAATAAACTAATTTTTTTTGGGAATTACAAAGTTTCAATTAAAACACTCCTTTTATTAAATTCAATAATTTTTTAAATAAATGTTATTTTTATGAATTTTTATTATTAAATAATATTTATTTAAATATAAATGATAATATAATTTAATAAAGTCCAATGTAATTTGTGTAAGGATTTTAAAGAAGTCAGTGTCATAAAAACTAGTATTTTCCAGTAAATAAGGATATTTATTTAAAATTAAAAAATATCATATATATAAATTTATTTTGGTAAAATAAATATTAATTTTTAAATAATCTTGTAAAAATTATCCAATGGTGAATCTTTCACTATTTTTTAAGATAGACAAATTTTTAGTTAAAAATTAAATATGATATAAATATATGGTATGTATTATGACATCATAATATCCCAAAAGTGATGTAATAAGTACTATAAAATAAATCTATAACCAAAAATTGATTTAACCTTTTAAATAATTTATTTTTGAAGTTATTTGATTAATTTTATAAAACTTTAATGAATCCTCCAAAACTATATTATATTTTAAGGTTTTAAAATCAATTGTTTATTAAAATGGCCCACTTCCACTTCATGGATGGTATTATTTAAAGGAATTGGGTTCTTAGCCTGATAAAATATTGAATAACACTCCTATTTGGTAGAAACCACAGGAAAAACCATGGAAAGGTTTGTGGTTTTTATTATTTTATTAGTTAGAGTCCAAAACCTATTTTTGAAATTAATGAAGAATTCTCCTCTCTTTTCCTATAAATAGCCACCCAACGTCCCTTTCCTCTTCACTAAAAACCCAATGAACATAAATTTTCACACCCTATCCCTCTATAATTCCATCCTAGTGTGTTCCCAATATCTTAAAATGCTACTCCTAATCTTTTAGAAGAAACTCCTCAAGGTAAGAGATTCTCTTACTCTTCCTCTTTATTCAAGTACTTTCATTGTATTACACCTTTTGATTTCCAATTATTCTTATTGACATATATTTTACACATAACTTTAATATTATTATAATTCAAAATTAATGATATATCAACCTCCACTCTTATTAATCCCTCCCATGAACCTTTATATACCCCCATTACGATGTCTAAATTATCCTATGATTTTCCATGCCAAACTTTTTTGTTATGAATTCTCACCCCATTTACACTCAAGGACATTCACATAGTTGTATATATCCTTCATTTATTTGGGAATTCGATGTATGTAACCCATAATACTTAATTTAGGTATTATATTTTAATAAATACATGCTTATGTTGTATGATCCATGTGAAACACAAATGCATATACATGATATGAATGTGACTGGTGGGATGAAATTATATAGCTCTCCAATGAATTAGGTAATATTTTTATCTCATGAGATACCATGTATGGTGCATGGATAGTTATCCTAAGAGTAATATGTAATTATTTCATGATGGTTAGCCTTGACTTATTCTTATGATGTTATGTTTTATATTATTTCCACATTCCTATGATGCATTGATGTTATCATCTTATTTCATGATTTTATGTTCATGTTTATGTCCCTTAACTCACATGTATCACTTTCATCGTGATTTTTTTTGATTATTACATTATTGGGCTTTATATATCAGCCATTTATTATGTATACAATTAGGTTATACCATGTGGTGTTAGAAGATGAATGTAATTTTAGGTCATGTTTATGGAGTTTTAAATAATTTCATTATATACTTGCTTCAAGTTATTGTGATATGTATCTAATTACAAAAATAAACTAGGACTTTAGATATTTTGGGATTGTATTATTTTGTATATTTATGTATTAAATCATAAAATTAAGTGTATAGAAAATATGGACTATCATATCAAGTATCCAGACCATCCTCTCTGACTGTCCATCTGTTTGTGAGTGATATTCCATCCTTAATCTCAGTTAAGTACCTATAGACTTATTTAAGACCTATTATAATCATTATGTAAAACATGAATCTATTTATGATACAAATCTCAAGGGAAATCTTTACATACATACAATCTCATGAACATATATATATTTCCAAACTCATCTATAGAAAGAGTCTCCCAGATCATCAAGATATGGTCCACCTTAGTCATTCGATCCACTATCACCCAAATAACATCCCGAATACTTTAATTCATTGGTAAACTTGTCATAAAATCTTTTTTGATATCATCCCATTAACACTTGGTCATTGGTAGTGTCTAGATTAAAGCACCAAGATGTTGAATCTCGACCTTTTCTTTTTGATAGGCAAGACATCGCAAAACAAAACCAGTGATAGCCCACTTTATACTTGGATGCCAAAACAATTTTATAAATTCATGATACATGTTTTTTGACATAGTATGAACTATCCACCATGATTCACAAGGTTATCTCATAATATACACCCTAATAGAGGAATTAACTACAACCCTCTAATGGAAAAAAGCACATCATCATCTTTTAAGGAATAACCAAGTATTAGATCATCTCCTACCAACTATTATCACATTACTAAACACTCAAAATTTGACTCTTAGATAAACTTAAATTAGTCCACTAAATAATATTTGGAAACTAAATGTGCACATGTTACTACCCCTCACTTCTTAGTCGCATCCATCCTCCAATCATCCAATAAACACATCAGACACCATTCTGCGTATGAATTCCACTCTCTAAGCTCTTATGAATCTTGAATCTTCATACCAATTACATCTACAACAATATTACCCTTACCTAGTGCATGATCCATCTCTATGTCAAACACCTATAGATACTATACCCTATGCCTCTACCTCAAATTTAAGTCTCATCATGGAAAGATATATCAAAGGATATTATGGTCTATATACAAAACCTCTCTCTAAAGAGATAGTTTCACCAATACTTCAAAGTGTAGACCACAACTACCAACTCCAAGTCCTGTATAGGATAATTATACTAATGGATTCATAGATAGACAGACCTATAAGATACTACCCAATCTTACTACATCATCAATTCTCCTAATATAACTATTTAGTAATCACAATAGGTCACCTAACCCTTCCAAGGTTCTATAAATGTTATCATTGGAGCTATCATTAACCTCTAATTAAAATAAAGAAAATCTTCCTCACACTGATATGAATACTAAAACATCACACAATTCTTGGTCATAGATGTCATGGGGGATGAAAAAAAGAGAGGTCCTAGATGAAATATTGGTAGTACCCTACTAATCCAAGGAAACTCATGATCCTGAGTACATTTTAAGGGTGAGTCCATGGCATAATCACCTCCACCTTCTATAGGTCTATTAAATTATTACCTCTAACACCACATGCCCAAAGAAACAAACCTTCTGAATCCAAAAGATAAACTTTAACTAATTATCGTAAATTTGATGTATGGAACGTGTACTCAAGACTATCTCAGGATGTATGACATGATTCTACAAGGTCCATGAATAGATGAGGATGTCAATAATGAACACTATGAAAAAAGAGTCAATATATAAGTGAAAGATCTTGTTCATGAGATACCTGAAAATTGTTGGAACATTCATTAGACCAAATAGAATCACCAAGAAATTATATATCTAATACCTTCTCCTAAAAACCATCTTTGCTATGTGTTTCTACCTAACCTGAAGCTAATTATACCCAAAATTCATGTTTATATGGGAAAACCAATTATCTCCTCACAACTAATCAAAACGTTCATCGATCATATACATAGGATAGCTATGATTTATAATCCATTGGTTAAACATTATATAATACAAATAGAGTCAAAGATTACCATCCACCTTTTTGGACAACAACACAAGATCACCCTGAGGAGATGTTCTCGATCTAATAAATCCCTTATATTCTAATTCATCAAGATAAAAATTGAGTTTCTTTAACTTGGTCAGCACTATACACTACGGAGGTATCAACATAGGTAGCAAGAAAGATTTCTATTTTTAACACAATCTCTAAATCAAGATGTATACCTAAGAATTATTCTAGAAACACATCCTAATAAAGATATATAATTATAGGTAAAGATAAATGCGACAAATATGATTCCACAGAAAGATCCAAGACTATAACTTACTCTATAATATCCCTAATTTGACTCAAATCTGAGCCTACTCTGCTAGATCCTAACTCCTATTCACCGGTCATAAAAAATTTCACCCTTTAGGATAGGTAAAGGATACCCATCTTGGATATCAGTCTATGTGTGCATGATAACTTGTAATCTAGTCCATCCTAAAGATCACATAAAAACTAGTCATCTATAGGATCATGAAATCCCCCAATTACCTATAGCCTGTGATAAATATAGGAAATTGTAGACACCTATGAATTTGGTTTATTTTGTTTTAAGAGAAATTATATCAAAATTTATTTTAATCAGTAATTATAGGACAAATACCACTTGAGTATAGATAATGGAATGAGAAGCACTGATATCAACCCAAGTGGTAGATAGCATAGAGGTGATCAAGACCATACCTAGAATTGTAGATGGACCCTCACCTCTATTAACTGGATATTGATCCACATTAAAAACTTAGTCTTCCTTATCACCATGTCCTTTCCCTTGATTCATCAATGTTTTGGGAGTATACATCCTCTACTGAGATCCTCTAGCTACAAATTTTCCCTATCTCCCAAAACCCTTCTAAGAATCCATAGAAACAAATTTCTAAATATGTCTAGCCTTGCCACATTTTTGGCACTCCATATGAAGATTCTTGAATGAATTTAAAAAATTATCTCTTTTAATATAATTGAAAAACATGGTAGTATCACCTCACATAGATTACATTAAAGAATTATTTCTCTGAACCATCTACCTACTACCCAGCTGCTCTTAATCAGATTTTCTCTTCATATTTCTAGAAAAATATCATGTGGTAGTGAGAGAAAGCTCAATCACTGGTCTTCTTGGAATTATAAGTAAACCCACCACATTATCGTCTTCTATAACCTTCTCAATGATTGGGGCCTTGCACAAAAACTATGGGTATGATGCCAAATCAAATCTCCTAACTTTACATTTACTATCATAATGGAGGCTTATCTTGAAATTCCAGGATTTCTAGACCTAGTTTCTAGCTAGAAGAGTGGAAATTTGTATCATATCTATGGAATGATAATAATACATAGATAAAGACATATATCCTTGCTGAAACTCCATGAACTCTGGGGCATGGTCCAACTTCATTATGTCAGGAAAATATTACTTAATGAACAACTCATTGTAGGTCATCCAAGTAAGACCCTATCATCTTCCAACCTGATTCATGGTAGTACACCATCTCCTGGATGGAACTAGGAACATAAAGGTCTCAATAATCACTGATCCATCCATAGAATTCTAGAAAAGATAAAAAATTCTCTTAATGATGACAATCTGGTCCACTACATCCTGCATGCCTCCAATACTATAAGATACTGTCTTTTACTAGGTATATTAAACTTTAGGTTCTTGGTTGAACCACTTTGAGATTTGCTAAAACGTTTTAAATTTTGCTAATGAGACCAATTATTAGTGTAAAACAAGGTTTTAGAGTTATTAAAGAACTCAAGAAGCTGGGCTAGAAGGAGGCTAGAGGTGCTTGCTATTTTGTAGATGCTACAGATCCACCAGCCACCTAGTGGGTTGTGCAGTAACTTGGTAAAGTTATCAGTGTACCACTGGCAAGAAAGTGAGACTCATTGGCTTTACAATGTGACCCACCAACCAGTTGGTGGAAACTAGGATTATTGGGTCTCTTGAAAGGGACTCGCCATCCAGTAGATGGGGTTCCTTGATGTGCAGTTGAATTGGAGGACACCATCGTCTTGTTAGTGGTGTGCACCAGCTAGCCCATGGAGTTAGGCTGGGATGGATAAGTAAGGGGATAATGAATATTTTTCCACCCTATAATCTATTTTAAATTATTAATTACCCATAATTTATCCTTAACTCAGAATTTAGGAATTTGAAGGGTTCTAAATAGATTATGTGACTCCCTTAATGAAAATTTTCTACCTATGAATCTATTATTTTATCCAAAAAACTTGATATAGTGATTTCTTATTGGATTTGATTAATTTATATCATATTCTTCTTAGATCCCCTTATTCCATACTTGATGATGTGAATATTTCACTATCAATACAAGATCATGATGTTGCACATTGAACTAATGCTCAATATTGGATATATTCTTCATCATTTCTTGAGGTGAGTTGCCTAAAACAACTCCCAAAAGGTTGTTCCATTTTTCTAATTATCTGAAACCCATGTGATCTTGTCGATATTACATTCACATGACCTTTATAAATTGGAATTTGTTAAATATTCATGCCTAAACCTCCCATGGATCCTAATAGATCTATTTTTGTTGAGACTGAGAATTTTGGTCACCCACGATGTGTTCCAACCTTTAACCCTAGGATAAAATTTTGATTCAATGAACCTAGAGCACTTTTTTTTAATTGGAAATTGGTTATGAATTGTATGAATAATGTTAATTGGTTTAATTTCCATATTTATATAAATATATTGATAAAAATACCTTATTTTAAATGTTGTTAATTTGGTATGTAATTGGAATTAGGATGATAATGTGATGGAATATGGATATAACAATTTGTGAATAGATTTAGGGATTAAATAAAATATTTAACCGATTTTTTGTAATTATTTGAGCTAAATAGTAACTTCTAATAATGTATTAAATGAATGATAATTGGTAATTTGGGAAAACTAACCAATATTGAATATCTTAACATGTTTTGAATGTTTGATGAATTGGATGAATTGGATTTTATTGGTTTTGATTGTGAAATGTTAATCCAGTTCTAGCATGAGAATTCACATAGAGTCTGATGTCCTATCTACACATATATAACCCTATCATGGGAATTCACACTAGGTCATGGGGTACTTTTTCCCTTGGCATTGTAATATTCAGACTTGAACCACTGGGTCTAAGATGAAATTCCACATGACCTTAGGCATGCATCCCCATACGCTAAAGGCTGCCAGCTAGCATAAAGGGTCTCAAGTGAAACCATGGGGACACTATACCCTCCATATCATGTCATGGGACTGATATATAATAACATCAATATATAGATAAATTAAATAATCATAGTACATGAGGAAAACTGAAGATCAAAGACATGATATAATAACCAAAACAAAACAAGGATCTCAGAAATAAGAAAATCTAGTATATAAATGCATCACCAGACATCCTGTCCAATCTTTTTCCAGTAACGACCACATCCTCCATCTCCAACTTCTCAACCATTCGCCATAGGGACTTTTCCCTTCACTAGGACTCTGTTCATGAAGTCTACATGTGCACCAAAATTACCTAGTTGGGTGAGTACAAGACTCAGTAGAACACCACCAATGACCCTTAACATTAGTGCATACAACATACAAGTTTATTCTATAAACATAAATAGGGTACATAATAACAATATATCACACAAATACCATACACAAACTAGGTCCTTGGGGACCAACTCTACCTACTTAGATAGCATGTTGGGAGAAAAATACCTCCTTAATACAATGCTCGATAAGAATTAATAACCAAACTGACATATTCCCTCTATGGGATAGACAGAAATCATGTATTAAACATTCCCATCAGCTGGGATAGCCCATATACATACCGAACAATTTCAAGAATATCCCCATCGATGGATAGTCCATAATCATGCATCAAATACCACATGTCGATCAATTTCAAACACATCCCTCTTAGAGGATAGCCTAGAAGTATAAGACACACCCCACTAGATGGAATAGCATAAATTTACATGATAACCAAAATTTTGAAGTATTCCACTTAAAGGATAGTCCCATTAATGTTTCACATCTCACATGTAATCCATGTCAACCAAACATGTGTCATATCTCACATGGTTACTAATATGCTATAATTTCATGATCAACTACAATCGATAAGAATAAAACATATACGATACATAATAAAAATGATAGATCAACATCATATGAAATCAAGTAGTATAATCATATGAACAATACATTTGAAAGCAACAAAAGCACAAGTCAAGGTCACACACACTTTAACACCACATGTGATCAAACATCAAACATCGGTCGCATGGGCTACACACACACTAAACAATTATGAAAATTACCCATAACAAAAAATGTGCTAAAAAATAAGGGATTACTACACTTTGGTTTCTCATTGGGATACAGAAACACACCCCAAAAAACATTCCAATATTCTATATAAAGCATGCACTAATGTCAAATAATTCCTATCTTATTTGAAATGATTATTGACAACAAGGGTTGATGTCCGAATTTAACTACACCACCAAAACCTCATAGCCATCAGAAACAAAATTATGTTTAAAATTATACTCATTGGAATGAACCCAAAAACACTAATGGCACTTCAATATGATCAATAACGAATATTTTAAATAAAATAGAAGTTTGGAATAAATAATGAAAATAAAATAAGAAGTAATAGAGGAGAGAGGGAGTGAGAGGCTATATATGTGAGGGGAAATGGGAAATTCTCCATGCATTAAGCACTCCCCAAATTACCATTTTATATTTTATATTTATTTGAAAATATTTTTTACCATTTATTATTATAATTTTTTTTGAATTCATGTGGGTTCATGAATCCCTCCTTGCTACACAATCCACATCCCAATTATACTATTTTAATTGTTTCCATATTTAATTATTTCATTTATTTCTTCCTAATTAACCATGTCTACACCACACACACACCCATATTATATTTATATATTTAACACAAACATATATATATATATATACACACACATCCTATATATTTATATATATACACCTACACATGTATATACAGACATAAATTTTTAAAAATTATATTATTTTCACAAATTAATAATAATATTAACAAAAGAATTATTTTATTATTATTATTATTAAAAATATCACATTAATGTCACCATTAACATTTAAAAAAATAGCAATTAAATAGTTAATAAATTAATTTTAACCATAAATTTTCATTTGATTAACACAAATAATAATATCATATTAATTACATTGCCCAATAATTATCTCCACAATAACACCATTATTAATCACAGAAGTATATTTTCATTTTTTTACTTGACACAAATAATAAGAATAAGAATAATAATTAAATTATTATATTTATTTTTAGCTACTAAATAAAATATTCATATACCAATTATTATTAACCTTATGTGTGATGTTACCAAATTACAAACACAAAAAAAACTTGTGTCATGCCTGGGGTGAAACTCATATTTTATACCTAAAAATGGTCTAATATTTTCCATTAAATGCACCATTTGGGAGATATTCCATTATTTTTTGAAAAATACATAATAAAAAATTAAATAAGTTATCCTCACATGAAATGTTTCCAAACACCTGATGCACACAAATCTTATGTCATGCCTAGGGTAAACCCCTCATCTCGGACCTAATGGTGGTATCATATTTCTCATACGATGAACTATTAGGGAGATATTAGATTTGTATTGGTGAAAAAAACATGAACATGAATAAAATATATCTAATATTTTTATTCTATCAACACCTAGACTCTATGTGCCTCATAATCCTATGCTGACTCTATGCCTAAATCTAAAAATATTTTATAAAATATTTGTAAGTGTTAAGGATGTGTTTTAATCTTTCATAAATACATGATAAATATAAGTATTGAAAAATTAAAATTTCACGCAAAAAATACTTGTAATTTATTAACAAAAGAGGGTTTTATTATCATTTAAAAATTAAAGAGGTTACAAATTTCCCCACCATAATTATTTTCTTTTTCAATAAGTGTTTCATATCTTGAAACCAATACTCCCCAACATAGGATTTTCCATATTTAAATTATTATTTTTTAATTAAACTATTTTTAATTCCACCGTAGGTTCTTTTAATAAGAACAATCTAATTCCATTCTAGTTAATTGAAAGGAATGCACAAAATACTTACCGCCTATTCAAGGATTAAGTACATATTACCAACATTTTAATTTGAGTCACGAACACATATATACACTCAATAATATAATAGAACATGTTCAAATAAAAGAATACAAGAAATAATTCAACAATACACATATAATAATTTCAACAAACTTTTAATTAATTGGGATCAATTTAATGGAATCAACAAGTATATATAACATGTGAACCTATGTGTCTAACTTGATGAATGAACACAAATCAAAAACCATAAATCACATATCAATATCCTGTGAATCACCAAAGGTGAATTTAATCAACTATAACAACAAAAAATAATTTCCCTATTTTATGGAAACTCAGAGGTCCACTATTAATTATTGATTAGACATTGCTATAGTTACCCTACCTAATTATAAACCATCATATCTCCTATATATAATTTACAAAATTAAGGAAAATATAAAATAAAACTTATTGAATCCCGATCCTTTGATACCAATTTGTAACATTCCGACCTAAACCACTAGTCTGAGCCAAAATTCCATAAGGAATGAGATCCACCTCCTCGTATACCAGAGGCTACCAAGTAGAATCAAGGGTATCAAGTGGAACGATGGGGAGACTATACCCTATATATCATGTAATGGGAAATACAAATAATAACATCAATATATAAATAAATTAAATATTTAGAGTACATGTAGAAAACTAAAGACTGCATACATGATATAATAACCAAAACAATATAAGGATCATATGTACAGGTAATGCTAGTAAATAAAGGTAGTAATAGACATGCTTCCTAAATTCAATCTAGAAATGATCGCATCCTCTAGCTCCTCCTACTCAACCATACACTATAAGCCCTTTCCCCTTCACCGAGTCTCTTGTCATGAAGTCTAAAAGCACACTGAAATGCCCATATAGGGTGTGAGTACAAGACTCAGTAGGACACCACCAATGAACCTTAACATCAAAACATAAAATATACAAGTGTATTCCATAAACATAAATAGGATACAAATATAACAATAATATATCACACAATTACCATGATAAGTCGAGTCCTCGAGGATCAGATCAACCTACTTTGACACCATTCCAAGAGAAACATACTGGATTCGGCACAATGTCTAATGAACATTTGTAACCAACCTAGAACATCCCCTCAATGGAATAACCCAAAAAACGTACAAAACATTCCCACTAGTTAGGATAGCCTAAGTACATACCGACCAATTTCAAGCATATCCTCCTCGATGGATAGTCCAGAATCAGGTGTCTAATTCCACATGCTGACAAATGTCAAACACATCCATCTAGAAGGATATCCTAGAAGTATGTGGCACATCCCACGAGAAAGAATAGACCAAATGTACATGAATACCAAATTTTTGACATATTACACTTGAAGTATAGTCCCACACATGTTCTAGGTCTCAGATGTCATCCATGTCAACCAACCATGTGTCATATCTCACATGAAGACCAATATGACAAACATGTATGCTCTACTACAATATAGAAGAATACAACATATATGATACATAATGAAAATGGTAGATAAACATCCCATCAAATCAAGTAGTATGATCAACAAAATAATTTATATGAAAGAAGCAAAAACACAATTTACAGTTACACACACACACACACCACATATGATCAAACATAAAACATCAGTCTCAAGGGATATTCACGAACATCAAACATTCATTATAATTACCTATAATAAAATATATGATAAAAATAAAGAGCTTCCTACAGACAAGCTTCACATTGGGATACATATGCACACCAATAATAATTCTAATAACTTATATAAATCATAAGATAATGTCAATTAACTCCTAAAATTGGTGAAACAACGATTGATGGTAAGGGTCAACATCTGAATTTAACTACACCACCAAAACCTCACTATATTTAGAAATAAAATTATGTTTAAAATTTTTCTCATTGAGATGAACCCAATAAAACTGATGGCACATCAATCTGATTAATATCAGACAAGTTATAGAATATTGGAATAAATAATGAAAATAAAATAAAAGGAAATAGTGGATATTAGGAGTGAGGGGGAATGAGAGGCTATATACACGAGGGGGGAATGAAAAATTCTATATACGTGCAGTGCTCCCCTAATTCCCATTTTATATTATCAGTTTATTTAATAATATTTTAAACCATTTATTATTATAAAAAAACTTTTTTAATTCATGTGGGTGAATGAATCTTTCTATGCTACACACTTCATGACCCAATTCCACTATTTTATTTGTTACATAATTTAATTATTTCATTTCTCTCCTCTTAACTAACCAAGACTACACCACATTCATACACACATACACACACATATATATATATGTGCACATATTATATATATATATATATATATATATTTAACACACACATATATATACACATCCTATATATTTTTATATACCCACTAACACTTGTATATACATATTTGTATATTCAACACATATATTATTTTCCAAAATTAATAATAATGAAAACAACCACAATATTTTATTATTATTATTATTATTAAATATTTCACATTAATGCCACCATTAAAATTTTAAAAACAACAACCATTAAATATTTAATAAATTAATATTAACTACAAATTTGAATTTAATTAGCACAATTAATAATATCATATCAGTTATATTTCCCACTCCTTATCTCCCCTATAACACCATTATTAATCATGGAAGTATATTTTCATTTTTTTCCTTGATACAAATAATAATAATGATAATTAAATTAGTATTATTATTTATATATGAGAAATTAAATAATCATATAAAAATTCTTATTACCCTTATGTGTACAAAAATTATGTCATGCCTAGGGTAAAACCCATATTTCATCCCTAACTATGGTCTCATATTTTTCATTGAAAATACCATTTGGGAGATATTATATTATCTTTGTAAAAATATATAATAAAATATTAAATTTATTATCCTCACGTGCGATGTTTCTAAATTCCCAATGAACACAAATCTTATATCATGTATAGGGTAAAACCCTCATCGCAGACCTAATGGTGGTATAAAATTTCTCATAGGATGTACCATTTGGAAGATATTCATTTTTTTTGGAAAAAACACATGTGTGTGAATAAAATATATTTAATATTTTTATTCTATAAACATAAAAACTCTATAGTCATTAGAATCCGACATTGACTCAGTGATTAATGCCAAAAATATTCAATAGAATATTCCAATGTGTTAAATAGGGATTTTACCCTTTCGTAAAGGTATGATAAACAAAAGTATTAAAAAATTAAAAAAATTTCACTAAAAACACACGTAATTTCTTAATGAAAGAATATTTTATTATCACTTAAAAATTGAGGATGTTACAATTCTCCCCACCATAACTCTTCATATCCTTGAGAAGTTCTTCAGATCATGGTACCAATAATCCCCACCATAAAAGTTTTCATATTAAAGTTAAATTTTTTTAAATTCCACTATAGGTGTTGTCACGACCCATCCTCGGGGCCCGTGCCGGGACTACCCCAAGCCCGCCTTCCATAGGCCAGGGGCTGGCGACTAGCACCAAGGCGTAAATCCCGGAAAAAGGGGAAGGCATTGCCTTTGTAAAGTAAACAAGCACCTCAGAGTAAGCAAGCAGAACATGAAAACACTAAGTAAAAACTGGTACAACAGTAAGTGCGGAAAAGTAAATGGGCCAGTATACAAACCCAAACTGAAAGTAAAGTACAACTCGAAAGGGAAAACAACAACTGAAAAGTAAAAGCCGCTACGCCGAGCTGTCCACTAGAAATCCCACCTAAAGGGTGGGTACAGATAGCTCCACTGCTCCTCGGGTCCCTCCGTCCGCTCCGAGTATGTCCCGCCCAGTGGTCCACATCCAGGTACCGTCCTGCTCCACAAGCCCCCACCACGATCAGCGCTGTCCGTCGTCTGCAACCAACAAACGTAGTGCGTGCATAGCCCGTGCAGGGGTGAGTATAAGCTACTCAGTAGGGACCCCGAGACCCCCGAAGGTCTCCCAAAATCCACAATGGATAAACCAAAAAGGAAAGATACAATCATGAAGTAACAACCAACACTGCTTAGGTATATGCCCATACATATACCTAAGTCATCAATTCCAGTACGCTCCAACCTCCGAGCCCAAGTGCAACCCAGTCCACAAAGGAAAGTATACGTATTCCATACAGGAAAGCAAAACGTAATCTACACAGGATAGCACAACACAATCCACACAAGAAGGCAAACAGGTTTCAACTCACACAGGTATACTTCTTCGAATGACGATAGAGATGATCACTGATCCATCTAAGTCGTCGGACCCACAAAGGATCGATAGGTACTAACCCCTACAAAGACCCATACAGGATCGGTCCCACACAGGACCTGTAGGCACTGGCTCACACAAAACCGCTGAGCGCTGACCCACACAGGATCAGACCCACACAGGATCGGTAGCACTGATCCACATAGGATCGCTGAGTGTTGTAGTCGTCATCATTGAATCCACTGAGGATCTTTGCACAGTCGTCGTCGTCACAGTAGCAGTCACAGCCAGCACTAGCGTTCCCGCACACAGGAAGCTTGTTCGGGAGGGTCCGCTCTACGAGCCAAGAGGCTGATACATCAACTGACACATAGTCCAGAGTTGATGTATCCAAAAGTTCCGTATCGTCAATAGGAACTCAACGTCGTAGACGGCGCGTCGATCGGATGCCCGGTCTGAGAGTTATTGGCGTTTTCGTCCCAGGGGCCCGGTTGGTTTTTAAGGAAAAACCAACCCGACCGTACTCTACCTGCATCCAACCCTCGGGCGTAGTAAGCGAAAAGATCCATCTCACTAAGAGGAACTCAACAAAGTTTACGACACGTCAATCGGACGTTCGTAGCTCAAGATATGAGCGTTTCCGCTTCGAGGGCCCAGTTGGTTTCGTGTACGAACCAACCTGGCCGAACTCAAAGTATTCAAAAACCTTGAGTGCGATATACCGAAATGACCGTCTCATTCCAAGGATCGTGTTTCCACTGATGGAGCGTCGATCGGAGGTCTGTAACCCGAGTTATGGGAAATTGAACCCAAACGGTCCGAAAATGGGGGTTTCGGGCCCGGACCGACCCGACCCGAGACCCCCCGGTCGGCCCGAACCGGGTCGACCCGGCCTGGCAGACTGGCCAAGTGGCCAGTCCAGCTGGGCACAGCGCACCCAACGCACTGTCCGGCTCGGCCGAAGGCTAAGCCATTTAGGAAGGGGGGGGGGGGGCGCCTGCCGCCCTTGTGTAACCACTGCCCCCAATTTATGGGGGCCGTTTGAAGTCCGACCGGGGGAATTTAATTCCCCCGGCTCCTCCCCTTCCATCCGGCCTGACCTGGATGATCGATTCCTGCTCAACAGGATCAGCAATGGCTGGTCCCCTTCCAGCTCTGACGCTGGCGGCCCGGTCCGGCCGCCGGTCACCTTGCTCCGCCGCGGCCCGGAACCGGCCGCGTCCCTTATCGTCTGGCGTGGTGTGACGGCACCGCGCCCCTCCGCCATGGCCCAGCTCCGGCCGCGGTGTTTTTCAGTGTCTCCGATGCGGCGCGATGGTGTCGCGTCGTTGTATTAATTCGTGGCGCGGCGCGACGGGGCCGCGTAATTCTTGACGCAAAAACCTGCGCGGTGCGACGGCACCACGCCACCTCCATTCAATCCAAGAATTCAACAAGAAAAATTATAGAGGTGGGTCGGCCGTGTTTGTGCGGTCCGCCCCCCCCCCCCCCCCCCCTTACGTTAATCGATAGAAGACAGTTAAATTTCATGAAGACATTCCGGAATGAAATCACGAACAAAATAATTAAAAACAATCCCCTACCTCGGTTTCAAGAACAGTGCACGTCAACGAGCCACGGAAGACAAGCGTCGTGGAGGTCGGGTGTCCCGGAAAATGAACGTCGATTCTGTTGACGTCAAGGTGCATCCGAAGAGGAAACGTCGTTGGAGAAGTTCTTCGCGTTCTTTGGTAGAGATGTTCTTCGCTAAGGACGGTGTTCTTCGTCAGAGTCCGAGATGTTCATCACGTTCTTCGTCGAAGTTGAAGAAGAAGAAGACTTCCTCAAACCCTTAGCCCTTTCCTCCCAAGTCTCCACCACAAGAAAAACTAACCCCCAAATAAAATAATCATCCCACTTATTTTATTAACCCAACATAGGTTTTTGAATTTCAAGAGTTTGAAAATTCAAAACCCACATTTAACTCACTTAATTTATTAACATAAGATGTTATAAAATTAATGAGGAGATAAGTTAGCAAAACTTAAATGGGGGGGGGGGGTTTAGAGGGGTTAGGAAAGTGAGGGGTTGGGATCATTTGGGTCCCACCCTACCATATCCTCTCAAGGTTGGTTATCAGAAGTGGGTCCCACCCCCAACATCCTTACTTCGGATAAAACTACCAAGTGGGAAAAATAAAAATTGTTAAATTTTTATTTTCAACTACCACAAAAATTAATAACTCCCCTCATGTAAATGCAACTCCGAAACAGGAGTTCCTAAGCAAATACCGGCGCTGCGGTTCCATCGGTGCCCTTGGAATTCAATTCCGGGCACTGGTTCTGAAGTTAGAAATTCCCGCTCATTCGTTCACTGAATGTACCCGAGCTAAACTTCGGATAGAAATTCCGGGCACACCGGGCCTCGGAATCAAGTGCCGTATGAAACTGCGTTCTTGTAAAATTCCAAAGAAAATTAAGAAAAAAATTTCCCTTGAATTTTACGGGTCTTTACATTACTCCCACCTCAGGGATTTACGTCCCCGTAAAGATACACCAAAAACTAGGGAAACAAATAGGGGTACTGAGCACGCATCTGAGCCTCCCGCTCCCAAGTACTCTCTTGGAGGTTCCCGTGCTACCATCTAATGCGCACTAGAGGAATCTACTATACACGTAGGACCTGCTCCTGTCGATCCTCGATCTCCACTGGGACCTCCGTAAAAGTCACCCCATCATCAACGTCAAGCTCCCAATGGTCAATGATGTGCGTCGGGTCGTGCACGTATCTCCTCAGCTGAGATACGTGGAAGACGTCGTGCACCCAGTGCAACTGAGGTGGTAGAGCCAGACGATAAGCCACCTCGCCAATCTTGCTGAGGACCTGGAATGGTCTGATGAAGCGTGGAGACAACTTTCCGCCTCGGCCAAATCTCCGTAATCCTCGTCGAGGTGAGACACGCAAGAAGACATGGTCGCCATCCTCGAACTCTAGTGGCCTCTGCCTCCTGTCAGCATAAGACTTCTGCTGGCTCTGAGCTATCCTCATCCGCTCTTGGATGACATGGACCTTCTCTATCGTGGCCTGGACCATCTCCGGCCCCACAAGTGCTGACTCCCCAGGGTCTGTCCAGCAAAAAGGAGATCTAAGAGGTCGGCCGTACAACGCCTTGTACGGTGCCATCCCGATGGTGGAGTGGTAGCTATTGTTGTACACAAACTCCACCAAGGGTAGGTGGTCCTCCCAGCTACAACCAAAGTCTAGGACACATGCGCAGAGCATGTCCTCGAGAGTCTGAATGGTCCCCTCCGTCTGACCATCCGTCTGAGGGTGAAAGGCTATGCTCAGACGTAGCTGCGTCCCAAATGCCCTCTGCAACCCCTTCCAAAGCTGGGAAGTAAAGCGAGCATCTCGATCGGAGACGATAGATGATGGAACACCGTGAAGCCACACAATCTCCTAAACGTAAAGTCGTCTCAAGCTCTCCACTAATCCCTGCTCTCTGATGGGTAAGAAGTGAGCCGACTTGGTGAGTCGGTCGAAAATTAACCAAATGGAGTCGTGACCTCTGGAAGTGTGTGGAAGTCTAGTCACGAAGTCCATAGATATTCCGTCCCACTTCCACTCCGGAACCTCCAAGGGCTGTACCAAGACTGCTGGTACCTGGTGCTCAGCATTCACCTGCTAGCAGGTGAGGCACTGAGAAACGAACTCTGCTATAGCCTTCTTCATGCCCGACCACCAGTGCTGTCGTCTGAGATCTTGGTACATCTTCGCAACTCCGGGATATACCGCCAAGGGAGAAGTGTGAAACTCTCTCAGAACCTCCTCCCGTAAAGCAACTGGTACCAAGGTACGTCCTCTGAAAAGGATGTCATGCTCTACTCCAAAGGAGAAACCATTAGGTGCCTGTCCTAAGGATATCTGTGCACGACGCGTCTCACAGTCAGCGTCCCCACGCTGTCCCTCTCTGACCTACTGTAGTAGTGGAGGAGTGACTGTGAGAGACTGAAGGAAGGCTGCTCCATCTCTAGCCACGAAGGATATATATAAAGAGGCTAGCTTCTCTGTCTCCTCCTCAAGTAGCTGAATTCCCATCCTCATGCTGAGGACATTGGCTACCATGTTCCCCTTCCCAAGAGTATAGACTATCTCAAAGTCATAGTCCTGGAGGAACTCGAGCCATCATCGTTGTCTCAGATTCAGATCCTTCTGAGAGAATATGTATCTGAGACTCTGATGGTCAGAAAAGACTGTAAAGCGCTCGCCCATCAGATAGTGTCGCCATGTCTTCAGAGCGAAGACCACTGCTGCTAACTCTAGGTCATGGGTAGCGTAGTTCTTCTTATGCGGCATCAACTAACATGATCCATAGGTGATCAATGCCCGATCCTGCATCAGGACACAATCGAGTCTGGTCCCTGATGCATCGCAATAGACTACGTACCCTACTCCCTCCTCAGGCAACCTCAAGATAGGTGCGCTGGTCAATCTCTGTCTCAGCTCCTGGAAGCTCTGCTGACATCTGTCTGACCACACGAAGGGTTTCCCCTTCTTCGTCAAAGCTGAGAGTGGTGCCGCAACTTTGGAGATGTCTGGCATGAATCTCCGGTAGTATTCAACTAGTCCCAAGAAACTCCGCACCTCCGTCACGCTCCTGGGTGGCTCCCAAGCTAACACTACCTCGATCTTTGCAGGATCCACTGCAACTCCCGCCTGAGAAATGATGTATCCCAAGAAGTGGACCTCACATATCCAGAACTGACACTTTGAGAGCTTTCCATAAAGCTGGTTCTCTCAGAGTGTGTCTAGTACAACCCGTAAATGGTAGGCGTGCTCCTCCTCAGTAGCCGAGTAAATCAAAATGTCGTCGATGAAGACTACGACAAATTGGTCGAGGTATGGCTGAAAGATCCTATTCATGAGGGCCATGAACACTGCTGGAGAATTGGTTATGCTGAATGGCATAACCAAGAACTCATAGTGGCCATACCGACATCTGAAGGCCATCTTCTGCACGTCCTCATCTCGAACTCTGAGCTGATGATAGCCTGATCTGAGGTCTATCTTCGAGAACCACCGTGCTTCCTTGAGCTGATCGAAGAGATCATCAATCCTAGGTAGCGGATACTTGTTCATCAATATCACCTGGTTCAGGCAACGATAGTCGACACAAAGTCGCAAGCTCTCGTCCGCCTTCTTGGCGAACAATATTGGGGAAGCCCAGGGTGAAACACTGGGTCGGATGAATCCCTTGCCCTGCAAGTCCTCCAACTGTACCCGTAGCTATCGAAGCTCATCGGGGGCCATCTAATATGCTGGAGTCGATATTGGGGCTATCCCAGGGTACAGGTCAATAAAAAAGGCTACCTCTCTGCGAGGAGGTAACCCTGGAACATCGTCGGGAAAAATGTCCGCAAACTGATCCACCACTGCAGGAAAACTAGGACTCCGCATGTCAACTGCTCCTAGGATGAGGCTAGACAACTGATGAGTGATGGGCTGTCCTCTCCTCCGCGGAAGTCCATACTGTGCTGCAAAGGCTCCCTTCTCGCCGGTGAAGGTGAACCTGCTCCCATCGGTGCATACACATCGCACCTTGCACCTAAAACAGTCAATCTGTGCATGGACTGTAGATAACCAATCCATGCCCAAGATGACGTCGTAAGGCCTCGACGCCGCTACAAGAAGATCCCAGCCGAAGCTCTCACCTCCTAGAGTAAGCTCACACTGCTGGAACCAGTGCGTAATCGTCGAGTCTGCTCCCGTAGGAGTCTCTAGCCGTAAGGATCGAGACAACGACTCTGTCGGAATCTCTGAGATCCGAACAAGGGCAGCGGCTATGAAAGAGTGACTCGCTCCGGTGTCTATAAGTACTGCAGTAAGGGTGGAATAGACATAGATAGTACCTCGAATCATCTCGGGCGCACCGTGGTCGTAGGCCTCTGCTGCCTGGAGCTGTGCCTGTCTCTGCCCGCCAGCTCCCTGTGGTCGGGGTGGACCTCCTGGTGGTGGTGGTGGTAGAGCCTCAAAGCTCCGCCCACCACCTGCTGCTTGGCCAGCTCCTCTGCCTCATCCACCTGCTCCCTGTGGACTGCCACGGTCGACCCTCTACCTCTGCCTCGGTGGTCCTTCAACCGTCTTCTACTCCTCTGCACGGCGGGTCGGGCAGTCACGAGCTATGTGGCCCTGCCCACCGCACGAGTAGCACTTTCTGCCTCTCGAAAGACTGACTCCGCACTGTGTTCCCCGCACTGCTGATCCAGTGTCCTGAGGTCGTCTGCCTGAGGGTCTGGTCTTCCTGGACCCATGAGTCATCCGTCGACTGCCTGCTGCAGAAGACTCTGCTACGTGCCGCCTTGCGGTGGGTCTCGGTGCTGGTGTAGACTCAGCAAGAAAACTCTCGATCAAAAGGGCCCACTCCAGTACTCCTGTCTGAGTCGGAATGCTGAGGGAGATCAGCGATGCCATGATCTCGTTTCTCAATCCCTGCTCAAAGGTCCGGGCCTAGAAGAATGGGTCCCGTACCATGTCGGTCGAGTAGCGCAATAGATCTGTAAATCTCACTAAGTACTGGGCGACCATCATGCTGCCCTGCCGCAGCTGAAGAAGCTCCTGAATGCGCACCGTAGGGAGGGTGGCTGGGAAGAACTCTGAGTGGAAGAGGCTCTCAAAGTCCGTCCAGAGAAGAGATTCCTCATCGTGCACTTGGAGCATCAAGATCCACCATCGGCCCACTGCTGCTAGCAGTAGGCTCGCTGCGAGGATCACCATGAGGTCTGCTGGTGTCCTCACTAACCGAAAAACTCTCACTACTGCCTCCAGCCAGTCCTTGGCTACCTGGGGGTCCATCTCCTTGCGGAACCTGGGCGGTCGCTGGCGCTGGAACTCATACAGTGCACTAAGGCGACGTGCATCATCAGCGGCTGGGGCTGGAAGCATCGGTGGCTCGGCGGGTAGAGCTACCGCCGGTGCCACTGCTGACAAAGGGCGCTGCACCGAGGCCTCGTCGCTCGGTGGGCTGTAGTCATGCTCGACTCTCGGAACCCTAGCTGGCTGCCATCGTGGGGCCCTCCTAAAAAGGAAACAGGTGCGCCACGATCAGAACAGTATACCTGGTGAGATGATACAAGGTAATCACAAAGAAAACATGAAACACACACGCAATCAATGTTTTCGTGCATTAAGTCGGAAATCAGAAGTCAGGGTCCTGGTGTACGGATACGTCGGCTGCCGCACCAACACTGGGCTCCCTGGACTGATAACCACACTCAATACGCTAAAAACTATTGCTTCACATAGAAGAAAGATTAGAGTCTGCGGTAGAACTGACCACCTTTGATACCAATTTGTCACGACCCGCCCTCGGGCCCCGTGCTGTGACTACCCCAAGCCCGCCTTCCATAGGCCAGGGGCTGGCGACTAGCACCAAGGCGTAAATCCCGGAAAAAAGGGAAGGCATTGCCTTTGTAAAGTAAACAAGAACCTCAGAGTAAGCAAGCAGAAAAGGTAAACACTAAGTAAAAACTGGTACAACAGTATGTGCGGAAAAGTAAAGGGCCAGTATACAAACCCAATCTGAAAGTAAAGTACAACTCAAAAGGGAAAAAAACAACTAAAAAGTAAAATCCGCTACGCCGAGCTGTCCACTGGAAATCCCACCTGAAGGGTGGGTACAGATAGCTCCATTGCTCCTCGGGTCCCGTCGTCCGCTCCGAGTATGTCCCGCCCAGTGGTCCACCTCCAGGTACTGTCCTGCTCCACAAGCCCCCACCACGATCAGCGCTGTTCGTCGTCTGCAACCAACACAACGTAGTGCGGGAATAGCCCGTGCAGGGGTGAGTATAAGATACTCAGTAGGGACCCCGAGACCCCCGAAGGTCTCCCAAAATCCACGAAGGATAAACCACAAAGGAAAGATACAATCACGAAGTAACAACCGACACTGCTTAGGTATATGCCCATACATATACCTTAGTCATCAATTCCAGTACGCTCCAACCTCCGAGCCCAAGTGCAACCCAATCCACACAGGAAAGTATACGTATTCCACACAGGAAAGCAAAACGTAATCCACACAGGATAGCACAACACAATCCACATAGGAAAGCAAACAGGTTTCAGCTCACACAGTTATACTTCTTCAAATGACGATAGAGATGATCACTAATCCATCTAAGTCATCGGTCCCACAAAGGATCGATAGATACTAACCCCCGCAAAGACCCACACAGGATTGGGCCCACATAAGACCTGTAGGCGCTGGCTCACACAGAACCGATGAGCGCTGACCCACATAGGATCGGACCCACACAGGATCGGTAGCACGGATCCACACAGGATTGCTGAGTGCTGTAGTCATCGTCGTCGAATCCACTGAGGATCTCTGCACAGTCGTCGTCGTCACAGTAGCAGTCGCAGCCAGCACTAGGGCTCCCGCACACAGAAAGCTCGTTCGGGAGGGTCTGCTCCACGAGCCGAGAGGCTGATACATCAACTGAACCATAGTCCAGATTTGATGTATCCAAAAGTTCCGTATCGTCAACGGGAACTCAACGTCGCAGACGACGCGTCAATCGGATGCCCGGTCTGAGAGTTATTGGCTTTTTCGTCCTAGGGGCCCGGTTGGTTTTTAAGGAAAAACCAACCCGACCATACTCCACCTACGTCTAAACCTCGGGCGGAGTAATCCAAAAAATCCTTCTCACTAGGAGGAACTCAACAAAGTTTATGACACGTCAATTGGACGTCCGTAGCTCACGATATGAGCGTTTCCGCTCCGAGGGCCCGGTTGGTTTCGTGTACGAACCAACCCGGCCGAACACAAAGTATTCCGAAAGCTTGAGTGCGATATACCGAAACGACCGTCTCATTCCAAGGATCGTGTCGCCACTGACGGCACGTTGATCGGAGGTCCGTAGCCTTAGTTATGGGAAATTGAACCCAAATGATCCGAAAACGGGGGTTTCGGGCCCGGACCGACCCGGCTCGAGACCCCCCGGTCGGCCCGAACCGGGTTGACCCGCCCTGGGTCCGGGTCGGCCCGGCCCAGCCTGGAAGACCAGCCAGGCGGCCGGTCTGGCTGGGCACAGTGCGCCCAGCGCGCTGTCCGGCTCGGCCGAAGGCCGAGCCATTTAGGAAGGGGAGGGGGGGCTGCCCCCTTGTGTAACCACAGCCCCCCATTTATGGGGGCCGTTTGAAGTCCGGCCGGGGGAATTTAATTCCCCTGGCTCCTCCCCTTCCGGTCGGCCCGACCTGGCCGGCCGGTTCCTGCTCAACGGGACCGACAATGGCCGGTCCCCTTCCAGCTCCGACGTTGGCGGCCCGGTCCGGCCACCAGTCACCTTGCTCCGCCGCAGCTCGGAATCGGCCGCGACCCTTGTCGTCCACCGTGGTGCGACAGCACCGCGCCCCTCCGCCGTGGCCCAGATCTGGCCGTGGTGTTTTTTGGTGTCTCCGACGCGGCGTGACGGTGTCGCATCCTTGTATTAATTCGTGGCACGACGCGATGGCGCCGTGTAATTCTTGCCGTAAAAACCTGCGCAGTGCGGCGGCACCGCGCCACCTCCATTCAATCCAAGAATTCAACAAGGAAAATTAAGGAGGTGGGTCGGCCGTGTTTGTGCGGTCCGCCCCCCCCCCCCCAATACGTTAATCGATAGCAGATGGTTAAATTTCATGAAGAAATTCAGGAATGAAATCATGAACAAAATAATTAAAAACAATCACCTACCTCGGTTTCAAGAATGGTGCACGTCAACGAGCCGCGGAAGACGAGCATCGTGGAGGTCGGGTGTCCCAGAAAACGAACGTCGATTCCATTGACATCAAGGTGCATCTAAAGAGGAAACGTCGTTGGAGAAGTTCTTCGCGTTCTTTGGCGGAGATATTCTTCGCTAAGGACGGTGTTCTTCGTCGGAGTCCGAGATGTTCTTCACGTTCTTCATCGATGTTGAAGAAGAAGAAGACTTCCTCAAACCCTTAGCCCTTTCCTCCCAAGTCTCCACCATAAGAAAAACTAACCCCCAAATAAAATAATCCTCCCACTTATTTTATTAACCCAACATAGGTTTTTTAATTTCAAGAGTTTGAAAATTCAAAACCCACATTTAACTCACTTAAGTTATTAACATAAGATGTTATAAAATTAATGAGGAGATAAGTTAACAAAACTTAAATGGGGGGGGGGGGTGTTTAGAGGGTTAGGAAAGTGAGGGGTTGGGCTCGTGTGGGTCCCAACCTACCTTATCCTCTCAAGGTTGGTTATCACAAGTGGGTCCCACCCCCAACATCCTTACATAGGATAAAACTACCAAGTGGGAAAAATAAAAATTGTTAAATTTTTATTTTCAACTACCACAAAAATTAATAACTCCCCTCGGGTAAACTCAAATTCGAAACAAGAGTTCCTAAGCAAATACCGGCGCTGCGGTTCCATCGGTGCCCTCAGAATTTGATTCCGGGCACCGGTTCTAAAGTTAGAAATTCCTGCTCGTTTGTTCACTGAACGTACCCGAGCTAAACTTCGGATAGAAATTCTGGGCACACCGGGCCTCGGAATCAAGTGCCATATGAAACTGCGTTCTTGTAAAATTCCAAAGAAAATTAATAAAAAAAATTTCCCTTGAATTTTATGGGTCTTTACAGGTGTTTACAATCAACCCGATCTAATTCCATTCACGTTCATTGACAGGAACACACAAAACACTTACCGCTTATTCAAGGCTTAAGTCCATATTACCAACATCTATACATCAGTCACACCCACATATATATATACAAGCATATAATACAACATAATCAAACAAAGAAATTCTAAAAATAATTCACCAAGATACATATCATAATATCAATAGGATTTTAATTATCTGGACTCTATTTAATCAAAGAAATATTTATATATGACATGTGAATTTACATGTCCAACATGATGTATAAATCCACATCAAAACCAATAAATCACACATAAACATCATGTGCATCACCCAAAGAGAATTTAATCAATGGTAATAGAAAAACATAATTCCACCATTTTATGGAAACTTGGAGGTCCACTATTCAACAGTGATTAGAAACTGATATAGTTCCTACGAACAAGCCTCAACCATCCCATCTCCTCTCTATCTTGTCCCAAATCAAGAAAAATAGAAAATAAAACTTAGTTAATCTTGATCCTTTAATACTATTTTGTAACATCTCGATTTGAACCATTGGGTCTGAGCCGAAATTCCACATGACCTCAGGTGCACCTCCCCTTATACCAAAGGTTTCCAACTAGCAGTGAGGGTATCGAGTGGAATCATGGAGAGACTATACCCTCCATATCATGTCATGATACCAATAAATAATAACTTCAATATATAAATAAAATTAATAATTAGAGTAGATATGAAAAAATAAAGGTGACATACATGATATAATAAAAAAAACAAGTATCCCAGGTACAAGTAAAGCTAGTAAATAATGGTCGCAGTATGCATACCACAAGAACAATGTCTAAAAATGACTGTATACCCAAGCTCCACCTGCCCAACCATCCACCATAGGGACTTTTCACTTCATCGGGACTCTGTTCATGAAGTTTAAAAGTGAACCAAAATTCTTGATTAGGGTGTAAGTACAAGACTTAGTAGGATACCACCAACGAACCTTAACATCAGTGCATAAAATATATAATTTTATTACATAAAAATAAACAGTGTACATATATTACAAAAATATATCACACAAGTTCCATACACAAACCAGGTACTCAGGGACTGGATATACCTTCTTCGACACCATACCAGGAGAAGCATACCTGATTCGGCACAATTCTAGATGAATACGGGTAAGAAACTCAACACATTCACATTTTGGAATAGTGAAAAAGCATGTATGAAACATTCTTTCCAGCTAGGATATCCCAATTATATACTGACCAATGTCTAGGATATCCCCCTCAATGGATAGTCCAGAAGCATGTATCAAATCCCACATTCCAGCCAATGTCAAACACATCCCTTTCAAAGGACATCCCAGAAGTATGCAACACATCTCACTAGCTAAAATCGACCAAATGTATATACTATTTTTTTGGATTATTCCACTCAAAGGATAGTTACATGCATGTTCTGTATCTCACATGCCATCCATGACAACAAAACTTGTGTCATATATCACATGTTGACCTATAGGAAATACCTGTATGCTCAACTATAGTAGATATGAATATAGATATATGATACAAAATGTAAATGATAGATCAACATCATATAAAATCAATTAGTATAATCATATGAACTATCCATATGTAAGTGACACAAGCACAAGTCATAGTTACACACACACACACACCACATGTGATCAAACATCAAACATTGGTCTCACAGGGTATGCACCCTTTCCAAACAGTCATGTCAATTAACCATAATAAAATATACGCTAAAACAAGGTATTCCTACACATAGGTTTCACAATGGTCTACACATGCACACCAAAAATCTTGAAAATAACCTATATAAATCATAGGCTAATGTGAAGGAATTTCTACCTTAGGTGCAATGATGATTGACAATAAGGGTTGACGTCCGGATATAACTACACCACCCAAACCTCATGGACTTTGAAAAAAAAATTATGTTTAAAATTATGCTTATCAAGATGAACCCAACAACACCGATGACACATAAATAAGATCAATATCAGAGATGTTATAGAAGATAGATGTTTGTAATAAATAATGAAAATAAAACAAAATGAAATAGAGGAGTGAGGGAGTGATATGGAGTGAGTGGCTATATGCACGAGGGGGAAAGGAGAAATTCTCCATGCGTGCAATGCTCCCCTAGTTCCCATTTTATATTCAAAATTTATTTATTATGATGTTATATAATTTATTATTATAAAAAATGTTTTAAATTCATGTGGGTGAATGAATCCCTCTGTGCTACATGCTCCATGACCCAATTCCATTATTTTAATTATCACATAATTTAAATATTTCATTTATCTCCTATTAACTAACCAAGCCTACACCAAATTAATATATACATTTATACTCCCATTATATATATATATATATATTTACCAAACCCATATATACACATCCTATATATTTATATATGTACACCTACACATGTATATACATACATATATATTTAACACATATATTATTTTTCCAAATTAACAATAAAAAAACAATAAAAACAACAATATTTTATTATTATTATTAAATATATCCCATTATTTCCACCATTAACATTTTTTAAAAAATAACCATTAAATAGTTAATAAATTAATATTAAAAACAAATTTTTATTTAATTAACAGAATTAATAATATCATATTAATTACAGTGTCCGCTCATTATCTCCACCATAACACCATTATTAATCATATAAGTATATTTTCATTTTTTATTTACATAAATAATAATAATAATTATTAAATTATTATTATTATTTCTTGCTGCCAAATAAAATAGTCATATATGAATCATTATTACCCTTACATGCGATGTTACCAAATGCCCGACGTATATAAAAATTATGTCATACCTATGGTAAAACCCATATTTTGGACCTAAAAATGGTCTTTTATTTTCCCTAAAAAATATCATTTGGTAGATATTTCATTATTTTCAGAAACATATATAACAAAATATTAAATTAGTTATCCTCATGTTTGATGTTTCCAAACACTCGATGCACACAAATATTATGTCGAGCATAGGGTAAAACCCTCATCCTGGACCTAACAGTTGTCTCAGATAAAACATATGATGCACCGTTTGGGATATATTAATTTTTTTGGAAAAAACACACATGCACAAATAGAATATATTTAATATTTTTATTCAATCAACATTGAGGATCTAAGGGTGACAAAATCCTACTCCCACTCAACAACTAACTCTCAAAACATTCCATAGAATATTCTAATGTGTTATACTAGGATTTTAACCTTTCATAAAGCCATGATAAATACATGTATTGAAAAATTAAATTTTCATAGAATAAAATAATTATAATTCGTTAATGAAAGAGTGTTTTATTATCATTAAAAAATTAAGTATGTTATAGGAATGGTATTTCATATTGTGAACATATAAGTTGATCTTGCATGGGAATTCATATAGAGTCAAGTATAATATCATTACTTTTTCCCTTGGCATGGTATTTTACCATAGGAACTTGTAAGTGGATCTATCATGAGAATTCACATAGAGTCTAGTATTAATTCCTAGGGGAGATATGTTTGGTTACTTGACATGATATGGGTGATTCATCGTAGATATGAGAATCTACCAAAGAAGCGAGATATCTGTCATCAAATCAAAGTAGTTTTGGTTAAACCAGGGTGTTAAAACAAAGCTCAAGGGTCAGTGGGTTAATTTGATGAACTATAATAATTTAAGAATTAATTAACCTTTTTATCATATTTTTTCATTCACTATATATTACGGCTGTATTTTCTAGACACTGCAGATGCTGACCTAGTTAGTTTTACTCACACCCCATTTAGGCTTTTGTTTAACACCTGAGTAGACTTCATGGATACATGTATAAACAAGTTAAAGGGGCCTTATACTTGATTTATTATTTTGTTGGATAGGACTAGAGCCTGGAGATGAGATTAGGCATGGGGTTTGGGACCAAGGTATTTTGGAGTCTTTATTATCGAGTCTATTTTAGTCTTTTAATTATATGAATTTCAATATGAAATTTAGTTTGTCATATAGTATAAAATGACATGGTTTATTATTATTATTTGAATTTTTTGGTATTTATATGTTATCTAGTTAAGTTTATTTTCATGATTGTATTATCTTATTATTTTTGTGAATGTAAATCTATTTCAGAGGGCATAATATCACTACTAGATTCCTTACACCATAACTATTAGTTAATAACCACTGGCATATGGGGTGGTGCACCTAAAGTCACATAACCACAAAACTAATTCATTTGAGTGAGAACCATATGAGGGATATTAACAATCAGTTTCATAGATTAGGTATTTTCTATTTATATTCTATTTTAGAAAGTAGATATATAATTAGTATGTTTTAGGGAATGATAATAAGCTCATTCATGAGAGTATCTTACCCATGTGTGGGGGAAATCCAAGTACCCAGGGATGGAATTACTATTATTGATGTTCTCTTGTTATATTTGTGATGTTATTTCACATTGGGTGATTCTATTAATGTGTAATATTACTATTTTATGAGACTTTAATCATGGTCTAGTACAACATGAGGTGACTATTCATGCATCATGGTAGGAACATAGGGGAATATGTTGATGTGATTTTTTCATCATAGGTACATTTTTATCGTATATGACATATCTTCCTATATAAATATTGAGAAGTAATCCCATGAAATATTTGATAAAGGGGAAGAAACTAAACTATTATGACATGGAAATTCAATTTTTAAGAAACATTATTGAGAAACCTTATGTTATTAGTTCTTAGTTTTTGTCCTTTGTAGAGAAAATACCTTTGCATCATCTTAGAATTGAGCTTTAGGAGAGTGTGAAATAACACACCCTTCCAATAGTTGATTAAAAACTTATTATGGATCTAGGGAATGTTTTGGATCATCATTTTAAAGATATTTTTTTACTGGTTATGAAATCCATAGAGAGGGAGACTACTCACACCATGCCTTCAATGTATGATATGAACAGATTGTTTTAGATGTATCAAACACCTATGTTCACTAGGGAGGGAGAATCCAAGAAAATTGAGTTATAGATAGAGTCCATCTATATTATCTTCAAATACCTTGAGATACCTACAAACAAGAGGGTGAAGATTATTGTTTATATGTTATTAGGTCCAAACAAATTCTAGTGGGACATCATGGAACAGTCCAAAAAGTAAGAGAATATAACTTGGAAAGACTTCAAGGCGATGTTATTGATTCACTTATATCTATATACTCTAAGGGATGAAATGGATCAAGAGTTATTACACATGATGTAGGGGAGCATGTCAATGATAGACTAAGTTAGAAGTTTTATTGACTTTCAACATTTTTCTCCATCATTATCTGATGTGGAAGCTTGGCAGAATCAATTCTAGGATGGGATTCATCATGAGATAATGTCACATGTGAACATCTTATTTCAAAAAAACATCACTAATGTGATGAATCAGTCTCTCATAATGGAAGGGAACCTAAAGGAGGTCCCTAGTGGTGGGTAGGTAGTTTTAAAAAGATTATTAAAAAGCTATTATTATAAAAAAATCACCACTGAAATAGTTACCACTAAGGTAGTAGTGGGAGGAGTATATAGTGGAGTGGAAAACCATCTTATGACCATGGTCAATGACAATGATTTTAGTGTGGTAAGGATGGCCACATGCATTTCCAGTTTCCTTTTCCTAACATGGAGTGCTACACTTGTGGTAGTGTGGGCCATCTATACAGGTTCATCATAACCACCCAGTATTCAAGTGGTGGAAAAGGATTAGACTAGGAACCAGAGTATGGGAATGACTTAACTACCCCACAAAAAACAGGTAGTTAGAGTCCCACTAGTTTCTTGGGTAGGATTAAGGGAAATTGTACCACAAAACAAGATTGGTTGTACCAACTGAAAGGAGTGTCTTATAGGAGCTAGAATAGATACCAGGGAAGGGGGTTAGTTATATTCACACTATACAGTTTATTCTAAACCGTCTGGATGTAAGACCTTAGACTGCTAGAAATATGATTCTTATATCACCTACCCTTTCCAATGTTTTTTTGATACATGTTCATTTCATTCCTTCATATCTACTCATTTTTACAATTTATTGGGTTTGTATGATGAAAATTCAGATGGGTTTATGACCACTGAAAACCCATTAGGGGTGCGATTAGAGGGTATAAAATGCTTCAAGGAGTGTTATTTATAAATCGGGGGTTACTGTTTCATTTAGGAATTGTTTTTGATGGAAATGGAAGGGTTTGGTTTTATATTTTGTATGGATTGTATAGTTCTGTACTAGTCTCATATGTAATGTTATCAAAAGAGAGTTACTTTTCAATCACTATAAATAGGAAGCTATATCCATTGGTGTGAATAAGATCTTCAGGATGGTCATGTAGGAACAATTCATTATAGGTGTAATTGTCTAACAACCCATGTATCTAGTCTTATTCTTGATTATGGAATGTTGTAGTAGAGTACTTCTCATCTAGTATTGGACCACATTCAAGAAGTCTTTCTTGAAATGTTATATGGATTACCACCTAAGTGGGAGATCGAGTTCATTATCAACTTAGTTATAGGATCGAAACTTGTTTATATTCATCCTTACAAGATGGAACCAATGGAGCTTCAAGAGTTGAAAGTGTAGTTGGAATATTTGGAAGATAAGGGATTCATATGACCTAGTACTTCACTATGGGGTTCTCCTATATTTTTTCCCAATAATTTTGATGGGAATTTTAAATCATGTTTATATTATTATAAGATGAACCAAATAATGGTTAATAATCAATATACCCTTCCATGCATCGATGATCAATTCAATCAGCTGAGAGGTACCCTGGTTTTATCTAATAATTAATTTAGGATAGGGTAACATCAGTTGAGGGTGAGAACTTCTAACATAACCCAGACTAATTTTAGGATCATATATGGCTATTACAAGTTCATGGTGATGCCTTTTGGGATAATGAATGCACTAATGATATTCATTTCCTTAATATCCATATCTTCAATCCATTTCTAGATCATTTTGTGGTGATTTTCATCAACAAAATATTAGTGTACACCAAATATAGAGATGATCATTCCCAATATCCTGACATCATTCTGTGTATACTAAGAGAGAGTAAACTATACACCAATATATCTAAATTCAACTTCTAGATCAACCAAGTGAACTTATTAGGTAATGTTATCTCATATGTTAGAGTGTTAGTGGACTTAGATAAGGTTGCAATCATGGTATCTTGGGAGAGACCCAAGAAAATCTTCAATATTCAGAACATTCTGGGTCTGGTAAGTTAATATCAATATTTTATTTATGAATTATCACATATGGAAGCTACAATGTATATGATGACTAATAAATAAGTAAATATTGGATGGTATGATGCTTGAAATGAGGATTTTTAGATCTTGAAGAGTAGGATTGACCTCTGCACCAATCCTCTCCTTACCCAATCCTAGTAAAGAGTATACCATGTAATATGAAACACTAGGATTCAGGATCAGAGAATTTATAATGTAGAAAGATCAAGTAGTTTCTTATGGATCCCTAAAATTGAGGATACCCAATTATAATTATCCTACACATGATCTAGAGTAAGTTGTGGTGGTAAACACCCTAATGTACTGGTGACATTATCTCTTGGTTGGAAGGTTTGTGGTGTACATGGAGCATAAGAGCCTAAAATACATATTTTCACTATGATTCCTAAATATTAGACATAAGAGGTGGTTCGTTTATCAAAAATATTTCAACTTTGAGTTGTAATACACTCCAAGAACGGGAAATGTCATTACTAGTTATTTTAGTAGGAAGACAATGATAAATGAAATGTGGGAATCTTTTGATGAGTGGTTGATGAGGACACTTTTTATAGATATGAATATGGATTTTCATGATTTATAGGGATGAGAAACTCTGACATTGATATCTTTTTTTACCATGTATATAAACGAGATCAAGATGGGGAAGTTACCTGATCCATATGTCTTAGCTATAAGGTAAAATATATATTGTGGGGATCCACCATTAGGATGGTCTATTGGATATGATGAGTTTCTTCTTTTCCATGGATGTATCTGGTATCCTATATACTTATATGTGGAGTTGATGATGGAATTTCATGCTTCAAAATGGGTGGTATATCCTTGGTTGAAAAATATTTATCATGATATTAATAATAAATATTAGTTTCTAGGGATAAGGAAAGAGATAATGGGAATCATGGTATGATGTTTCACCTATGTACAGGTGAATAATGGACATTAAAGTCCTACAAGGTCATTTTATCCATTTACCATCCTAGAATAGTGGTGGGATGATGTCAGTATTGAATTAATGATAGGATTACCCAGAACACATCATAAAAATGATACAATATGGGTGATCATTGATCGATTGATAAAGGTAGAACACTTTTTTCCTATCAGGAATACCTTTATCATCAATGATCTTGGTAACCACTAAATATAGGATATACTTTGATTTCATGGTGTTAAGAGTATCATAATTTATGACTGAGATAACATTTCACATCATGTTTTAGGTAGGGCCTTCATAAGGCATTTGGATTTCAGGTTCTTCTGAGTACAACATACCATCCTAAAATTGGTGGCCAATCCGAATAGAATATATAGATTCTAGAGGAAATTTTTTGAGCCTGTGTATTGTATTTTGATGGATCTTGGGAGAATTATCTTGAACTTTTGGATTTTTCTTTTAATAACAGCTTCTAGGATTAGATCTAAATGGTTCATTTTAAGGCCTTGTATGGAATATTGTGTTTCTCACCACTGTGATGGTTAAAGGTAGGTGAGTCAACACCAAATGGACATAGTATTGTGTAGGAGACATCTGATTAGGTCTAGATGATCAAAAAGTGGTTGGTGACCATGCATATTTAGCAGAAATCATATGCTGGCCATTAGAGATGACATTTAGAGTATAAGGTTTTTCATCAGAGTTTTATTCGACTATCTTCTAGGATGGTGAAATTCCATATTTTAATGTAGGGAAGGCTATCACCTAGGTTTATTAGTCCCTTTTAGATAGTGGATAGGGTTAGTTTAGTGTCATACCAATTTTCCCTTCCACAACCCTACCATTCCATGCACAATGTGTTTCAAAAGTCGTGGATTTGGAGATATCACCATGATAATTCTTACATGATATATGTTAATGACCTAGATATTTACACTAATATATCCTTTAAGAAATATCTAATCTATTTCATGTATTTTAGTGAGAAGGATATCTAAGGAAATATCATTCCCCTTGGGCGAGCTCAGTATAATCATGGGTGTATACAAAAGGAGAACTAGGAGAGGGAGTTAGATATGTAGGAATAGTGGCTCAAGTTATTCACTGATACCCAAAAGTGATGTTTGGGATAATATCTCATAGATGAGGTATTATATAGTGGAGAGGTTATGAGTTCATTTCTTTTTCGAGGTACATTCCTCTTTATGTTTTTTGTTGAACTATTTTGAGTTCTATTAAACCATTTTAGCCTTAGTCAATGAGCCTTGTTCCCAGTGTAAAAAAATGTTTCAGAGGTGTTTGGGAACTTGGGAATCTCTACTAGAAAGAGGATAGAGGTTACTTATAATTTTTAGGATACTGAAAATCCACCAGCCAACCAGTGGTAACTAGGTAGATTGGATCTCCATCAGAAGAACCACCAGCCAGTCTGTGGGGTTACCATCTGTGTAGGTGCACTAGAGGAAACCACCAACCAGCCGGTGGTGTCGTGTTTGGCCGGATAAGTGAGGGGTTGGAACATTGTTTTCCATATTAGAACCTATTTTAAATATATAATTACCCATGATTCAACCTTAACTTAGGATTTATGAATTTTAAGGGTTCAACAATGCTTTCACAAATTCTATAATGAAAATTCTCCACATCTTGATATATTCTTTGATCTAGAAAATACAAAATGATGATTGTTATTGGATTTGATAAATTCCTCTCTCCTCATTCTTGGGAAACCTTCTTACCAACTTAATTGTGTTTATATTTTGTTGTCAATTGGGTATTGTGGTGTTTCAAATTTATCCAATAATCAATCTTGGATATATTCTTATTTATTTCTTGAGGCAGGTGGCCTAAAACAACTCCCTAAAGTTTGTTTCATTTTTCTAGATTATCCAACCTGTGTGATCATGTTGGAACATTTTTTGAGTGACTTTTATAAATTAGAATATATTAATTATTCATAAATAAACCTCATGTATATCTCAATGGATCTATTGGTGTTGAGACCAAGACTTGTGACCACCCGATAGGTGTGCCAACCTTGGACCATAGGTTGGAATTTTGAATGAATAAACCTAGTTCCCTTTTTTAAATTGGAAGTTGGTTATGAATTTGTTTAATAATATGAATTTTATTATCTTTTGAATTTATATAAACGTATTGATAAAGAATCACTTGTCTTAAAAGTGGTTAATTATAATTTAATTGGAATTAGCAATATAATTAATTTAGGATAGGGTACCATCAGTTGAGGGTGAGAACTTCTAACATAACCCAGACTAATTTTAGGATCATATATGGCTATTACAAGTTCATGGTGATGCCTTTTGGGCTAATGAATGCACTAATGATATTCATGTCCTTAATATCCATATCTTCAATCCATTTCTAGATCATTTTGTGGTGATTTTCATCAACAAAATATTAGTGTACACCAAATATAGAGATGATCATTCCCAATATCCTGACATCATTATGTGTATACTAAGAGAGAGTAAACTATACACCAAGATATCTAAATTCAACTTCTAGATCAACCAAGTGAACTTATTAGGTAATGTTATCTCATATGTTAGAGTGTTAGTGGACTTAGATAAGGTTGCAATCATGGTATCTTGGGAGAGACCCAAGAAAATCTTCAATATTCAGAACATTCTGGGTCTGGTAAGTTAATATCAATATTTTATTTATGAATTATCACATATGGAAGCTACAATGTATATTATGACTAATAAATAAGTAAATATTGGATGGTATGATGCTTGAAATGAGGATTTTTAGATCTTGAAGAGTAGGATTGACCTCTGCACCAATCCTCTCCTTACCCAATCCTAGTAAAGAGTATACCATGTAATATGAAACACTAGGATTCAGGATCAGAGAATTTATAATGTAGAAAGATCAAGTAGTTTCTTATGGCTCCCTAAAATTGAGGATACCCAATTATAATTATCCTACACATGATCTAGAGTAAGTTGTGGTGGTAAACACCCTAATGTACTGGTGACATTATCTCTTGGTTGGAAGGTTTGTGGTGTACATGGAGCATAAGAGCCTAAAATACATATTTTCACTATGATTCCTAAATATTAGACATAAGAGGTGGTTCGTTTATCAAAAATATTTCAACTTTGAGTTGTAATACACTCCAAGAATGGGAAATGTCATTACTAGTTATTTTAGTAGGAAGACAATGATAAATGAAATGTGGGAATCTTTTGATGAGTGGTTGATGAGGAAACTTTTTATAGATATGAATATGGATGTTCATGATTTATAGGGATGAGAAACTCTGAGATTGATATCTTTTTTTACCATGCATATAAACTAGATCAAGATGGGGAAGTTACCTGATCCATATGTCTTAGCTATAAGGTAAAATATATATTGTGGGGATCCACCATTAGGATGGTCTATTGGATATGATGAGTTTCTTCTTGTCCATGGATGTATCTGGTATCCTATATACTTATATGTGGAGTTGATGATGGAATTTCATGCTTCAAAATGGGTGGTATATCCTTGGTTGAAAAATATTTATCATGATATTAATAATAAATATTAGTTTCTAGGGATAAGGAAAGAGATAATGGGAATCATGGTATGATGTTTCACCTATGTACAGGTGAATAATGGACATTAAAGTCCTACAAGGTCATTTTATCCATTTACCATCCTAGAATAGTGGTGGGATGATGTCAGTATTGAATTAATGATAGGATTACCCAGAACACATCATAAAAATGATACAATATGGGTGATCATTGATCGATTGATAAAGGTAGAACACTTTTTTCCTATCAGGAATACCTTTATCATCAATGATCTTGGTAACCACTAAATATAGGATATACTTTGATTTCATGGTATTAAGAGTATCATAATTTATGACTGAGATAACATTTCACATCATGTTTTAGGTAGGGCCTTCATAAGGCATTTGGATTTCAGGTTCTTCTGAGTACAACATACCATCCTCAAATTGGTGGCCAATCCGAATAGAATATATAGATTCTAGAGGAAATTTTTTGAGCCTGTGTATTGTATTTCGATGGATCTTGGGAGAATTATCTTGAACTTTTGGATTTTTCTTTTAATAACAGCTTCTAGGATTAGATCTAAATGGTTCATTTTAAGGCCTTGTATGGAATATTGTGTTTCTCACCACTGTGATGGTTAGAGGTAGGTGAGTCAACACCAAATGGACATAGTATTGTGTAGGAGACATCTGAGTAGGTCTAGATGATCAAAAAGTGCTTGGTGACCATGCATATTTAGCAGAAATCATATGCTGGCCATTAGAGATGACATTTAGAGTATAAGGTTTTTCATCAGAGTTTTATTCGACTATCTTCTAGGATGGTGAAATTCCATATTTTAATGTAGGGAAGGCTATCACCTAGGTTTATTAGTCCCTTTTAGATAGTGTATAGGGTTAGTTTAGTGTCATACCAATTTTCCCTTCCACAACCCTACCATTCCATGCACAATGTGTTTCAAAAGTCGTGGATTTGGAGATATCACCATGACAATTCTTACATGATATATGTTAATGACCTAGATATTTACACTAATATATCCTTTAAGAAATATCTAATCTATTTCATGTATTTTAGTGAGAATAATATCTAAGGAAATATCATTCCCCTTGGGCGAGCTCAGTATAATCATGGGTGTATACAAAAGGAGAACTAGGAGAGGGAGTTAGATATGTAGGAATAGTGGCTCAAGTTGTTCACTGATACCCGAAAGTGATGTTTGGGATAATAGCTCATAGATGAGGTATTATATAGTGGAGAGGTTATGAGATCATTTCTTTTTCGAGGTACATTCTTCTTTATGTTTTTGGTTGAACTATTTTGAGTTCTATTAAACCATTTTAGCCTTAGTCAATGAGCCCTGTTCCCAGTGTAAAAAAATGTTTCAGAGGTGTTTGGGAACTTGGGAATCTCTACTAGAAAGAGGATAGAGGTTACTTATAATTTTTAGGATACTGAAAATCCACCAGCCAACCAGTGGTAACTAGGTAGATTGGATCTCCATCAGAAGAACCACCAGCCAGTCTGTGGGGTTACCATCTGTGTAGGTGCACTAGAGGAAACCACCAACCAGCCGGTGGTGTCGTGTTTGGCCGGATAAGTGAAGGGTTGGAACATTGTTTTCCATATTAGAACCTATTTTAAATATATAATTACCCATGATTCAGCCTTAACTTAGGATTTATGAATTTTAAGGGTTCAACAATGCTTTCACAAATTCTATAATGAAAATTCTCCACATCTTGATATATTCTTTGATCTAGAAAATATGAAATGATGATTGTTATTGGATTTGATAAATTCCTCTCTCCTCATTCTTGGGAAACCTTCTTACCAACTTAATGGTGTTTATATTTTGTTGTCAATTGGGTATTGTGGTGTTTCAAATTTATCCAATAATCAATCTTGGATATATTCTTCTTTATTTCTTGAGGCAGGTGGCCTAAAACAACTCCCTAAAGTTTGTTTCATTTTTCTAGATTATCCAACCTGTGTGATCATGTTGGAACATTTTTTGAGTGACTTTTATAAATTAGAATATATTAATTATTCATAAATAAACCTCATGTATATCTCAATGGATCTATTGGTGTTGAGACCAAGACTTGTGACCACCGGATAGGTGTGCCAACCTTGGACCATAGGTTGGAATTTTGAATGAATAAACCTAGTTCCCTTTTTTAAATAGGAAGTTGGTTATGAATTTGTTTAACAATATGAATTTTATTATCTTTTGAATTTATATGAACGTATTGATAAAGAATCACTTGTCTTAAAAGTGGTTAATTATTATTTAATTGGAATTATCAATATAATGTGATGGAATATGTATATAACAAACTCTGAATAACATTTTTGCTTAAATTAAATGTTTCATGGAGTTGTTAAAATTATTTGAGCTAAATGGTAACTTGGAATAATGGAATAAATGGTTTATAATTGGTAATTTGGATAAATTAACCAATATGGAATATCTTAACATGTTTGGAATGTTTGATGAATTGGATGTATTGGAATATTTTACTTTTGATTTTGAAATATTAAAACAGCTCTAGTAAGGGAATTTTCATAGAGTTTTTTGTCCTCTCAGAATGTAAGTGGACCTAGAATGATAATTTGCACTGGGTATAGTGATTATTTTTCCATTGGTACGGTCTTGTGCCTTGGGAACACGTAATCATCTTTAGCATGGTAATTCAAATGGATTCTAGTATAACAAAACTACTTTTTGATTTGATATGGTATTGTGAAATGGGAACACATAAGTGGATCTAGAATGGGAATTCACATAGATTCCAATAGTGATGCCTAAGTGTAAGATGTTTGGATACTTGACTTGATATGGGTGATTCATCCTTGGTAGGATAATCCACCATCATTATGGGTGATTCATCCTAGATAGGAGAATCCACCAATGGATAGAGATATTTGGTATCGTGCCAATATAGGTTTTCCTGACCTCAAGTGTCAACCTAGAGCTCGATGGTCTGTGAGTTTATTTGAAGTTCTGCATTAATTTATGAATTAATTATCAAATTTATAATAAAGTTTCATGCGCTATATATTTAGACTAGATTGTCTATGAATCATGGGTATCGACCTACTAATTTTTACTCACACCCTATTTGGGATACCATTTGGTACCTAAGAAGACTTCATGGATGTATTTATAGACTAAGTAAAGGGTCCCTATACATCATTAATTTCTTTATTGGATTGGATTTGATCATAGAGATAGGACTAGACATGAGGGTCGAGATAGGGTATTTTGGAGTCTTTATTATCGAGTCTATTTTATCTTTTTTTATTTTATGAATATTAGAAAGACATTTACTTTTACATAAAATATAGAATGACATGGTTTATTCATATTATTTGTATTATTTGGTATTTATCTTGCATATTCTTGAGATTATTGTTGTAATTGTTTTATCTTATTGTCATTTTGATTAGAACTCTTTCCCATAGGGTATAGTATCTCCACTGAATTCCTTACATCATCACTACTAGTCGAAAACCTCTAGCATATGAGGAGGTAATATTGAGGTCATGTAACTACCCATCTAGGTTATTTTATGGAGAACTAGGTTGGGGATGTTAAAATTAACCTGTAAGGCTGGTGGATGTTAAAGTTGGGAGTAACAAGATTGATCGGTCATGGTTTTTTGATAGTTTTTTTTTTGAATAGGAATAATCTGAGAAATTTCTAGATGAACTGGATTTTTAGAATAAATAATTAGAGTCATTATAAGAACATGATAAGGTACATCCCCCTTTTCTACTGGCAGTGGTACATGCACATTCTCCATAACAATAGAATCCTGGACTACCTCTATTGCCAGTCACATAAAATGTATCTGTGGTGGTATTAATGAAATACCAAAATAAATTTTAAGATGCCTGAAGACATTAACTCATGATATATCCCAATAAATTTATATGATCACAAAACGGTTCTCTTTGGAGGATACCCACAACCCAAGTTATAACACTTTTATCACCACCCATAGATGAATCTAAGTTATTTTTACCTGCACATTAGTCACAATAATATATATATATATAAAATTATTGTATTCTTAAGTTTAAATAATTAATTCTAAATACTAACATATCACAAAATAATAGGAAAAGGTAAATATAACAAAACAAAAAATTATAGGCCTATCCTGAATAGAGAAAAAAAATCAAGGAATTTAATTAAAGAACTATTATGCATCACACAATAGGAATATATATATATATATATTTGAAATGTAATCCTATATGCCTAGTCATGATAAATGAATAAACCCAAATCCTATAAATAGTAACAAAACAATATACTCAGGAACATCATGAAATTGTAAAACCACAACCGTAATAGTAGTTCCAATAATGGAAACTTAGAGGTCTATTACACATGTTATGGTTTGGAATAGATATAACTCCCCTACCTGAGTCCCACACAACCTATGATCTTTTATATCATGCCCCCCAAAACATAGGTAATGAAAAAGGAAAATAAAAGCATTTCTATGATACCACTTTGTAACACCCCGACCTAAATCACTGCGTCTGATACAAAGTTCCACAAGGCTTCATGCATGCCTACTCATATGTAAGATATTTATTACAAGAAATGAGGGTCCAAGTTCCATCAGTGGGGAGACTATACCCTTATTATCAAACAATACTATCAATAATAATATCAAAAATAAACATAGTAGTATAAATATTTAATGCTATAACAAATGACATGGAAGGTACCTCAAGTCATACAGAATAATAACCCAAACCCCCAAAGAGGAAGTCCAACAAGAGTATGAGTAATATAGGAAGGTATATAAAACACTAAGACATCCCTCCAGAGTCTATCCCGATACTACCTCTAAATACCGTGCTATGTATCCTCAATCCTTGTAATTGGGACTTTCCCCTTCTTTGAGTCATGATCACGATGTCTACACATGAACCATGAATCCCATGTTGGGTGTGACTATAAACCTAGTAAGACACCACCAATGCATGTTTAATATAATCTAACATGAATATATTACAATGTATGTCATGATCAAGTAAATAAACAAGTAAACATATAACCAAACATGCGTTGAGTCATCGTGTGCTAACAAAGACATAATGAACCCTGACCCCATGTACTTCAACATGATATAAGTAAGGATTATAATGTTTTCTGCAAAACATAACAATAAATTTAAAAGGTATTGGTGTTATTTGGAACCCTATACCTATCATCCCTATCTAAGTTATAACTTTAAGGAAATACCAAAAACTCCACCCTGATGGTTTTCATTATTAGAAACACCACATGACTCAACCTAATTATGGTCATTATCCTTTCATGTGGGTATGTACTAGCTGACATGTTTGATGTACCTGGATAAGAACATCACCCATACATGGAATTATCCAATTTCTTCCTATAACTGAAGAATACTTTGTTTCCCTGCATGGACTACCCCCATTCTAATAGAAATATCAGTGATCCAAACCATACCATCAAATGAGAAACAATTTATAGCCATCATCATGTCATGAGGCTCCCCTCAAAGAGTCCATATGACAAAAAATCTATCACTTGGTCATCCTAATACCAAAAGAAAGTTTCCACATGCTATACAATTCCACAAGAAATACATATCATAGAAAGGAATAATAAATCATATGAAAAATAGTTCTTAATAGGGTATACAAAAATTATATGATCAAACATAAAGAAAGGGTCTAAGGGGACACTGACTCACCCACATTCAAACACATATCAAAGATGGGTTATTGAGAATAATAAATCAAATAATTAAAACATTATATTCAAGTCCCTATATGGTGAGAAACTTTCTACCACAAGGTTTTTGATGTCAGTGTCATGATTTTTCAAGAGCATCATCACTTGAACCATGTTCTCACACCAACCAAAACAAGATCACATTATAATAACTCCCAAAATTTAATTACTATAAATGGTAATTTTAAATTCCAGTTGATGGTAGAAGAACTTAATTGCTCATGGATAATGATAAGCAAAGAGAGTCAAGGATCTTATAGATTATATTTTAACACCAAATCTCCCCAAACCGAATGCCCCAACAAGGGAGGATGAATCGATTCCTTAGATAAACATTTGGGAGGGAAGAATTGACATGAACAAGGAAGAAATTAGGCTCAAATAAGGAACATGCATGATCAGAACCTAGATCATCCATGCATCTAAAAATTCATCGAAAAAAGAGTAATGAACATGGGAAGGGGGATGATTTGATTAATAGGGGTAGGAAACAATTAATAAAAACATTTTAAAATCCCAAATTTAATCCACACAAAAATTACCCTTTGATTTGGTCAAGATATAATAATAAATACAATTATTTTGACCAGTTTAAATCCATCATGATCGTTTCCATTACATACACAATGGCCTGACCTTGACCATGGTGTTCTTTAATATATTATCCTAAATCATCTTCCACTGGGTCATGTTTCAAAGAACTAGGTTGGTTACCCCTCACCATGAACATTAAAAAGGATTTAAAAGTAGTTTTACCTTTCCATTTTTTATATAAGATAACATTATAGCTGAAACGAATTTCACCAAGGTGTGGTGTTGGCCATTTTGAACAAAAAGGATCTAAAACCACTTTTATACTTCCAAACACCTCCATGTAAATCCATACAAATTATTCAACCATAAAAATGTTTAAAAACATAACTTTATACATGATGTAACTTAAATTAAAATAACTATAGTAAAAAAGGGTGTTTTAACACACCTCAAATAGACTTGTCAGACCAATAACTGGCATAGTCAACACTAGGATCACTAGAAATAAGAACCTGATCCTAATTCAACCCATAATTTAATTTTTAATCAATAATTTACTTTCTACAATTATTAATGACCTTTTTAGATTTAGAGTTTTAGAGAATTAGGTCATAAGTCTTATATAAAAAACTCATGCATTATAAGTTGTCATTTCAACTAAGTGTCTATTTTTTCAGAATATAATACTTTTAAAATGAAACACATTTTATTTTCATGAAAAATATTTATGATTTTAAACATGAATTAATATTTTTCTTAATAATCCTTAAACCCTTTGAAAAATATTTGAAAACATGGTATGAGAAAAACATATCAATAAGGGACATATAAAAAGAGGAAAAGAACCTTGTTATTCCATTTAAAAACCATGAGATCATACAAAATAGTTTTCCTTTAGCATAATAAAATTTAAGTTCAAATAATTGTTTACTTACACATGAAATCTGATTTACTACTCAATGTTTTTTATAAAACACTTTATAATAAAAAAAACAAAAAATCATAATCTTGAGGGTTTCTTAAAAAAACCAGAACCCATGAAAACATTTTCCTAAAAACATACCTTTTACCCTTAAAGGAAATAATCACAACTCTAAAAAAAGTATCATTATATTACATTATGAAATAAAAATATCTCCATGAAAATTAATTTGTAGTAAAAGAAAATTCATGTAAGTGAATTGGGAAATTATCTTCATAGAACCCTAATAAATGGAGTAACCTACCTAGTTAATTCCAACATAATTATCTGGATAAAATAATCATTAACTAATGAATTAGAGAGATATATCAGGATGAAACATAATTATAAATAATTTACAAATATTACACCACACACAAAACACATAAAGGCTTTCATTTACATCATCTAACTAATAAAACTTTTCTTTTGAACACATAAGAAATTTTTTTTGGGATATTGATATATCCCTTCCTTTTAAAACCCCATTTTCAAATATAAAATACCCCAAATAAAGACAATACGAGTTTTTAATTGAATAAAACATAGAATATTTTAAATGAATCAAAATATTAAATAACTATTGTTGTGGTAACAAATTGTTGACATTGTATATATTAAAAAACTATCTTTTTTACATTGTAAATATTGTCAAACATTCCATATGAAATGTACAAAAAGTTTACATTTTAAGTCTTTTGTTATAAAGATAAAGGGGAGGTAAAATGAAATTTTTAATCCATTTATCTAATGATTTAAACATCTATCAAATAATATGGGAATGGAGGAAAAATATTAGATTTAAATCTTAAAAACATTTTAAAACTAGTTCTTAAGAAAGAATATGCCTTACCTCAAGTAATACTTATCAAGTATGATATTTATCTTCATAAAAAATAAATTTATGATAATTAATTGTTAATAATATTTTTTAATTTCATTATCTTATTATTATTCCTTTTATTTTACTTATTACCATATTATACTTAATCACTTAATTGATTAAGTTTACTTCGTACATTTTTTGGATTCTTGGTTCATAAATCTAAAATGAATTTGATAGGTTGACTGTGGTCAAATGGATTATGATTATATAGTTTATATAATGCTAATAATTTTATAATATCAATTTTACAGATTAATTATATTTTACAATCAACTGTTTAACATGGTTGTGAAAAGTGAACTACATTGTAAAATGGATATGGTAATCGATACTTATGCTTGAGTAACATTTATATTTTTAAACAAACTTGTGGTAAAGAAGAAAAGTATTATTTTATATTTATATAATGATAATTATATCACAAATATAAAATTATATCTTTAAATTCGGCATATAAACATAAGTAATGTTTTTATTTTTTTGTTGGATTTCAAAAAAGAATTATAATATTTATTTAGTATTAAATAATTATATTTATATCAAATATATAATATTATTACATTTTTATTCATTATTATGACTATAAATATGATTCGGTTATGAAAAATGAAATACACTGTCTTTACAAGGTGATAGACCCCATGTTTGAAAAAACAACATTTTCTTTATCATTTAGATGGATAAGTAGATGAAAAAGTGTTATAACATAAACATAATAAAATTTAATTTTTTTTAATATACTTATGTTATTATATAAAAATGGTTAGGATAGGGTTTAGTGAGGTAAAAAAAGAAATAAAAAAGAAAACACTTAGTTAAGAACTATACCTCTTCTCGAGAAAACCTCCTTAGGTTTATACCTAAATCCTTATTGGGATGGTATTATGTTAAAACCAAGACCTAATGAATTTGGGGAGGGATGTTAGAATATAATTTTTATTGTTATTGACTTAGATAAGATGATATTTAAGTGTTTATAAGAGAGGACATGTGGTGTCCTTTTATAAGTGAGGGAGAGGACACACTTTGAATTTTTTAGAAGGTTAAAATATATTATTGTATTTATCATGAAAAGTGCCTAAAAATGACTCATATCAGAATATGAGATGATATATGGTTGAAATATTACCATACAATAGGTTTTAGAAATTTTTTTAGGTAATTTTAATCATCATCATTTTAGTTTTAACCCTTTTAACCAATTTTAACTCTTGCCATGCTAAATATTTTTTTACCAAAGTTACTATTAAAAATGAAAAAAAGAGGTTAAACTATTTACCATATTAGAACCTCAAGATTTAGAATATGAAATTAAATTTTTAATATTTAATATATAAAGGTGGTAAAAATAACTTTTAAAATATGAACATGTAACGCAATGAAAAATAGTTTTCAGAATAAATTACTTTTTAAATATAAATATGTTTTATACCATATTTAGCTATAATATTGATACCAATATTGAATTTTATATAATTAAAAAGAACTAATGTAATTTTAAAACAAATACAAAATGAAATTATATGTTTCAAATACTTGAAAATAAAATAAATTTTTCATTAAATCAGTATTTTCAACTATTCATATAAAAATCATCCTTTTTTGAAAATTATTAAAAATTGACTCTAAGATAATTTTGACTTACTAATATAAAAATGATATCCTTTTATTCATATTAAAATTTTAGGATTTAGAAATTATACTTTTTAATAAAACTATATAATACATAAAAGTCAATTTAGTTAGAATAATACTATTTTCTTATTGATTAAGATATTACTTATTGCTCTTATAATGAATATGGGTTAATGAAATATAATTCATGAAGATTAATAAGGAATGAAATTTATCTATTATTAATATTACCTAATTTTTTCACATTCTTCTCCTCTTTGGGGAATTGTGTCCTTATAATTTTTATTCACTTGTTGAACAAGTGAGGATATTTTTCCTTCATAGAATTTTCAGATTCTGATTTTTTATTCAATCATATGGTTTTTTCAAAAACTTTAACCTAAATAGTAAACTTTTTCTATGAAACTTTATCTTTTTAGTCAAGAATTAGAATATAATATTACTTATAAGAAAATTCATCTTCTAACTGAACTAATTAAGGACATAAAACATGATATTCATATGACACATACTTTTTTAAAAATGTAACCTAAAACACCAAATGTACTTGAGATAAAATAAAATTCAAATACAATCAATTAGGAATAGATCCTATCTTATCCATAATTTCATATGGTCTAATGAACCATGGAATTAACTTTACTTTTTTACCAAAAGGAATAACACTTTTCTAAGGAGATACTTTAAGAAAAACATAGTCCCCTATCTAGAATAAAAGATCTTTCCTCTAGTTATCTGCATAAATTTTCTTATTGATTTTAAAAACCATCATATTCTACTAAATCACATTCACTTTATCAAATATTTCCTTTACCAATTCTAAAATGAAAAACTATCTTTCACCAACTTCATCACTATAAGCTAAAGTATGACACTGTTTTCCATACAATGCCTCAAAAGGTGTAATTTGTATATTGGAATGAAAAATATTATTATAATAAAATTCAACTAGTGAAATATGTTGATCCCACTACCATAATAATCAAATGAATGAGATTGAATTCAAATCATCTAATGTCTAAATCATTCTCTTCGATTGTCCATCAAATTGATGATTGTAAGAACCTAGTTTTCATTTAGTAATGGATCCTTTAATTTTTTTTACAATTATTTATTTTGTACCTAATATATAATCCTAATGAGTTCACAGTGGTTTCATGTGCATCTGGGGATTGTAAGGAGCTCATACCCCTAGAAGGTGGAAAAAATTCACTTGCCACATTGTTTGTAGAAACTGTGTGAGCTAGTCTGCATAGTTTCCATAACCATGTGAGGGCTAGATAGTGGGATGAATGAGTCCACATGATTTGGGAAAAATATGTGACCTAATGTTCACACTCATGAAAGGAATTTCAAAGGTCCAAATGGGGTTCATATATTCACCTAACCATGCGGCTATGGTTGCATGCTTGGGCAGTTATCTCAATAAAATGTAGTAGAGGGGATTGCCTAGTTAGTCAAACAAGGAACATGAAACCATGTGGGGTCACTCTTTATGTAATGGGAGAATCATGATTGGAACACAGTTCGACCAACCATGCAACCAAACTATGCAACCTAGATATTTTGGGTAAATTTACCATTTTCCCCATAATTCTATTTTAATATATCCCCTCTCCTCATTTTCTAATTTCTTGCATATGAATCTCTCCTCTCTCATGTTATATCTCCCAAAGCTCCATCTTCATAGTTTTTGATCCCAATCCTTCATATGAAGTCTGATTCGATCCTCTTTTTTCTTGTCATATGTGCATAAATAAGTGAAATATTCATCTTGAGTCCTTTATGGTTTGTCTTCTCCTCGATGATTCTATTTTGAAGAAGGATCATATACCCTATTTTTAGGGAATTGATCAATTCCTCAGATTTATTTTGATCCCTAAAAAAATAAAGGCTTATATTGGATGAGGATAGTTATATAGGCTCAAGGATGGTGGTATTTGACCCATCCCTTAAGTCTTATAATTTTATAAACATTCATAATTGTGCGCATGATGATTTCATCAGACATTTCTTATTACATTAATCTACATTTATTATATTCATTATTTTTTTTATAATAACCTTTTTATATATTTTAATCACACCATTGGTGGTTATACCTCAACACTTTCCACCCCAAGTTGGGTGTTTCATCCATTATGCCTTGGTAGCCCCTGTGGGTTTACCTTTGACACCATTTGGGTGTGTGTCTTGAAATTGATAATGGTAAGCCCTCTTAAATTAAATTAAGTATGATTTTCTAATAGTTATCACCTTGTAGTACCACTTGAACCTTATAAGGTAAGTATTTAAAAATAATAAATGAATCTCAATTGTAATTTTAATGTGTAATATATGTATCACTCAGCCTAATGAAATATAATTGAATGACTTGGTTTCATGTCCATATAAGACCTTACCATGTTTAATAGAAGGAAGTGGAGTGAACCTAATTAATGATTAAGTAGTTAATGTACTAAATGGTTCCATATCCCACTTTGCCTTTTCACTTAGTATGGAAGGTAAGGGAATGAACCAATTGACATATTAAATGTCATGAGTATTACATGGCCTAAATTAAATAATGAAATATGTATAAGGAAACTATTATATATGGACATTTTCATTTTTACAGTGGTAGCTAGACTTCATCTAGCCTTAGATTCCTGAGGGAGTTCCTTGAGCACTTAAAGGATGCCATTCTGATTGATGAACCCAGTTTCCAAGGGATATACCCACCTTGGAACGTGGTCCTTTCCTAATATTGGTTTCCCAGAATGATGTCAGGGGATCCGTACACTATCTTTTAGATATTATAATTTCTTGGATACTCTCCTAGGATTCATAATGATGTCTTTAGAAATGTGGTTCCATGGATACAACCCATTCGGCCTAGTCATGATTATCTCATTTTACATTGTATGAGATCCTTAGACTTGGTTTGAATATATTATAGTGGAATTCATTTGGGGATTCCCCTTGGATTACACTCAGGCCCCTAAAATTAAAGATATAGGTTAATACTGAGTTCGTTCAACCCATAGGGTCTAGGATGTGTTGGTTATTACCTTGGATCCTTTTTGATTATTATTATCATCACTATATTCCTTGTTACACCTTGGATCCTTTATTAATATTATTATCATGATACATTGTTACTGTTGTTATATCTCACATGACTTACTTATATAAACTGAACTAAAATGAATTAATTAAACGATTACTTGTTCATAGGCATATTAGGTAAGGATGAAGTATGTATCAGGGTATTTACATTATTATTATACTTTACAAATATATTCCAACACAATTTTTCAATTTATATTACACTAACCGGATGATATAGAAATCATTGGTGGTGGCCTACCAAGATTTTTCTCACACCCTATTTGGGCCACCTATGGTACCCAAGTAGTTTACATATATGAAAGTGTTGATAAGGGGAAGCATCCAACTTTAGACCCCAGATCTTCCTTGCATGCTTAGGATGGATCATGGTAGAAGTTGAGAAAGCCAGTTCCCAGGATTCTTGATAGTTTTTGGATTCTTTTTTATTCTTTTATATAGCATGTACTTCCTGCTTCCATGTATACCCATTTTCCAATTTTTTAGAAACATTAAAAAAATTATCAAATTTTGTATATGATATGATTCAATTTCCATATTTTAGTATTATTATATTTATCTTGAGTAGTTATTTATTACTACACTACATCTGGAATGAAGTGTTATTTTTCTAGTTGTTATAGTGTCCATTTCTATTGTGCCATATATTTACATATGCTTCCACTATGGACCTGTTATTACATATCCATTATGAACTACTCTGACTTAATGGTATATTAACCCCATGAATAGACCCTAGGACTCCACTACTAGTTGGTAGCCTTTGGGATATGGGAGACATTCTTGAGGCCATGTGACCAACTGGGTTTGGGCACCTTTGAGTGGCACTCAGGTCTAGAATGTCACAAAGTGGTATTATTGCCTTATTTTATTTTGCATTAATATTTTGAGATAGTAGGTAGGACATTATAAATGATTTTTATCTTTGTTATAATCCATGATTGTGTATAGAAAACCCATGTTCAAGGTAAATATTGAGTTTCCTAGAATAAAATTGTTGTTCTATATTTCACTTGTTACAACTGATATAATTTCACAATTGGGTGACACACATGCTATGTGATGGTTATTATTATTATTATTATTATGATTAATAATTTCATTTTAACCTTTAATTGATGAGATAAGGGAAATGAATCATCAATCATACATCATTATAGGCACTTAAGATTCACACTCCATGCATATTCGATGCCATATGGGTGAATTTCCCTACTGACATTACTTGTGTTGCCTATGATTGTTTAGAAATCCATGATTATATATATATATATATGCCTGTTCTAATAACATCCTTTAAAAGGAAGGGGTTTGGTAATCTAAAGTGCCAGCATCAATCTAAATAGTTATTTCCTATATAGGTTGATGGTGGCATCTTAAATAGTTAGTTTCTACCTGTGTCATCTATTCACCCCTAGTTACATGAGCTAATCTTTTGATGTGATTGAGTGATTTACAGTTTCAGTTCATGAGGTGTATGGACCATCTTGGATTGGTATTGGTAATTTACTTAGTCAATCCATTGTATGTTACCTGCCACATTCTGTGACTGAATCTAGATGGGGTTAAATAGAAATTAAATGGATGTTGATTTCAAGGATAAGGTGTATGGGTCCTTATTCATCGGGAATATAAAATAATTTAATAGAACATTGATATCTTTATATGATTAAATAAAAAATTAAAAAGTGAAACATTAATTATAAAATGAAATGGTTGCTATTAAATTGAGAGGAAAAATGTGATTGACCCTTCACCTAATGAAACACCTGTAAATTAAATTTGAACACTTACCAATACTCTGGCCTTCTAAGAAGGTATTTGGGGTAGTACCTTGGTTAATGAGACATTATTCTTATATTATTCTTCTACTACTATTTCTATCTACTTAAAATATTGATCTGAGGAGTTTTCTAGGAATTTGTATAGATATACCACCACGAATTCATCTTGTTGTGTGCTAGGAGGGTGGAAAGGACTATGCTCTAGAGATGGTGGGACCTGATCTTCCAGTATTACCTCCTGTAGTTCCACTAGAGGTAACACATGTTGTACCTGATCTGGGCACTAACACTCAGTTTTGATAAGGTTTTATATGTATGATGCAATACACATAGGGTGCTCTATGAACTTCCCTTACTATGGTTGATCATACTCGTGAGTTCCAGTAGAAGCATCCTCCCAACTTTTTAGGGGATGGTGGTTTATAAGCTGTTGAGTCTTGTATGCAGTTAAATATATCTATATTTTAGAATCTAGAGATGAATCTAAATAATAGGCTCAATATTTATACATATATGCCTTGTGATTTGTCCAAGAACTAGTGGGATGTGAGTACCTAGGATTTTCATCAGCAGGGAATGGTCTGAGCTTATATTCAGACTTCATTTTTGATCACTTCTTTCCTCAGATGTTGAGTGTTAACCAAGACAGAGAGTTCAGGAATATAGAACATGATTCTATGTTAGCAATGGATTATTCAACATTTTTTACTTATTTGAAATGATTTTCACCGCTTCTAGCTAGTGATGAGATACCACCTGCTAGAGGCTTCAAGGATGGTCTTAGGTATGCCATCCGTACTCAAGTGAATATATTTCACCCACCTACCTTAATATAAGATTTTCAATCAGGATTTATCACTGAACACAAATTGGGGGAAGGTGATAGTTCTAGGAATATAGGATTAGTGTTGTGACATGATAATAGTTCTATCGGTAGCAGGAATAATTCCCTCAAGGTTTCTGATCAGAGAAATGGCTTCCAAAGTATCTGCATTAGAAGATTTGTTATATACCATCAGTGTAGAGGAAAGGGAAATATAAATCCTCATTTTTATAGTGACCTGATGGAGTTTCATGCTTGATGCCATATGAGGAATCTTAAAGGATTCTATTGGAACTTTCAATCTACTTCCAATGGAAGAGGTTCCTCACCAGCTCCACCTTTAGGGGAAGGATCTTTTACACCCCATCAGGAGGGGAGTTGGAGTAGCACCGGTAGGACTGGCCGAGGAGGAGGTTGTGACCATGGTAGCCATACTTCAAATTATCAGCACTGTAAGAGTGGACCTGCTCAGGGTAGTCCATATATAGCACATGGATGTGGATCAGGTCAGTTGGATGCATTACAGTCAATGTCCAAGGATCAAAGTGCATAAATGTCTACTATATTAGGTTCTATTCTAGTAGTCTCTAGTATTGTATCTTCTTTATTCAATATAGGTTATTCACATTACATTACTATTTATCAACTGTGGATATTATTAGGATATAAATTTTTTATTACTATGGTGTGATGACCCTAGATACACCATTGGGTGTATATTCCAACCGAATATGATAATGCAGGGACTGCCCCTTGATGTAGGAAGTTATCTCTTCTTAGGGGACCACATCATTCTCATGATGATGGGATTCAATTTCATTATCAGGATAGACTAGTTGGTTCCATATCATGTCGTTTTGAACTGTTATCACCTCTAGGTGCTGTTTACATCACTATAGGGTAGAAATTATCTTCACAAGGGTGAGTGGAATTTCTAGGCCAGTAGATCTGGACAAGAGAATCATGGTCTAAGTGGAGTGACCACCCATATTTCTAGTCTCTTAATGGAGGAACAAGGCATGCCTCATATTGATTTTACTCAAGAATTTAATAATTTTACCGATCTATTTATTGATTATTTTTATAGATTATCTCATGATAGAGAGGTAGAGTTTACGATTGAGCTCTTTCTAGTAGAATCTCTGGTGTCAATTCCTCTGTAGGATAGAACCTACCGAGTTCCATGAGCTCAAGAGACTATTGTAGGATTTATAGGTAAAGGGTTTTATCTGACCAGGTACTTTGTCATGGGGTTTACCTATGATTTTCACTAATATGGAAGATTAGAACCTTCATTTATGCATGGATTATAGATGGTTGAACCAGATTATAGTTAATAACCAATATCCATTTACTAAGATAAATTCTTTGTTTGAGTAGCTCTAATGAGATAGGGTATTCTCAAAAATTGAAATGAGATCCTATTATCCCCAGGTGTGATTCAAACCTTTCTACATACCTCTTAAAACCTTTCATAGTAGATATGGTCTATATGAGTATCTCATAGTGTCTTTGGATCTTATGAATTAACCTTATGTTTTCATATATTTTATGAATATAGTTTTCCAACACTATTTTGATTATTTTTTCTTGGTCTTTGTGGATGCCATCTTAATATATTCTCACACTCATAGTGACCATTCTATACATCTTCAAATCATTTTGTATACAATAAGAGAGAACCATATTTCTGATTATCTTGTTATGTTATACTTTTAGATCAACAATTTTTACTTCCTGGGTCATATTATCTTGGAATCAGGTATCTGTTGACCCAGAGAAGGCGAGTGTCATGGTTTCCTCAGAGAATCCCAAGAACATGTTTGATATATAGAGTTTCTTGGGGCTGGATAGATATTAAATAAATTTCATATAATACTTATAATTACTTGTTTCACTGCTTATTGCTCTTACAACGAATGGATGTTAAGTTCTTGTAGTAATAAGTGTGCAAGAAATCCTTTCAGGAGCTGAATGGAAGGCTTGTTTTAGATGCAATTTTGATTCTAATAGATCCTGGTAGGGGATATACAATTTTCAATGATGCATCTAGAATTATGTTGGGAGAAGTGCTAATGCAAGAGGATTGAGTAATTACATGCGTATATCAGTAGTTGAGGCCTCATGAGTGAAGATACCAGGTGAAAAATCTAGATCTCACAATAGTTATCCATGCCTTACAATGCTCGAGGCACTATCTGATGGGTGATCACTTTTTGGTTTATACAGACCACAAGAGACTTAAATATATCCTTAAATAGTATGAATTCAATATTAGATAATGGAGATGGGTATAATATCTTCAGTCCTTTAACTTTGAGCTTACCTGTACTCCTAGAAAAGGAAATGTGGTAATAGATGCGCTGAGTTGGAAAACTCAGGCACATGCTATACAGGAAGCCAGTTTTGAATATAAATTAACGAAACTCTTTTTTGATATGCATATAGAGTTTCATGATAGTCACAAGAAGTATTATCACTCATCCTTGATAGTTAGCACTTCACTCCAAGAGAGGGTGAAGAGTAGGTTGTTTTTAGAACCTGAAGGCTTGGTTATCTGGGAGAGTATTTCAGGATATAACCCATCTTAATATTATTTTATGGATATAAATGAAATCATATGAATTCATGGAGGTGTTAGGGTTTCTAAATATATGAAAGAGGAACTGATTCATGATTTCCAAAATTCTTAATAGGAAGTTCTTCTAAGAATCTCCAAGATGTATTGAGATATGTGACACCGGTATTGGTGGACTAGGATAAGATGTTAGATAGAATGTTTTATCACTAGGTGTTACACCTATTAGTAGGTGAAGGTAGAGTACTAAACAATCACAAGATTATTAAAAACAATTATATTCCTAAAATGAAAATGGTAGGATTTTTCTATGGAATTTATAGTCATTATACCAAGGTCACCTCATAGTAGTGACACAATTTGGGTCATTGTTGATTAACTGACACAGGTAACCCGCTTCCTTCCTATCTAGGAGACTTTTGTAGTTGGTGAGATGATAAGGTTGTATGTTCATGAGAATATACAGTGACACAAGGTCTTTCATACTATCATTTTAGATAGGGATGCTCGTTTCAATTCACAGTTATGGTATAGGTTATAGAGAGCTATGGGTACATAGGTTCTTCTGAGCACCACCTTTCACCCTCAGACGGATGGATAGTCAAAATTGAAGATATAAGTGTTAGAGGACATACTCCAAGTATGCGTACTTTATTGTAACAATTATTGAGAGAATCATATACCTATCATCAATTTCATCTGTAATAATATATTTCAGGTGATAATTCAGATGGATCCTTATGAGGCATTGTATGATAGGATTTTCCATTCACTTCTATTCTAGTTAGAGGTTGGAGTGGTAGTGATACTAGCTCATCAAATTGTGAAGGAGAATTCAGAGTAGTTTCAACTGATTAAGAAGCTTATATCTACTACTCAGTCTATAAAAAAATCTTTTGTTGATCACCATTAGAAATATATGAATTTTGAGGTTGGTGATTGTGCTCTATTATGGGTGTCACCCAAACTTGGGAATATATATACATAAATGCAAGGGAAGATATCACTACATTTTTTAGGGCCTTTTGAGATTTTGTATAGAGTTGTTCTGGTATCCTATCAGTTGCTACTACCTTAGTGGTATCGTGTCATGCATGACATCTTCCATGTTTTAAAACTTTCCTGTTATCATGCGGACCCATATCACATTTTGATCCCAAGGAAATTTAGCTAGATGTTGAGGCTTTGTTGAGGTGTATCCTATATTAATTATTGAACAGAGCAAGAAGAATCTTCAAGGCCCTCATTCCCATTGAGTATGGGTTCTATTATAGCATGGCCATGTACATGAGGAGACTTGGGAGTGGGAGGCTGACATATGTGACTAGTGGAAGGAGTTGTTCCCATATAATGTTTCACCGCCCATGGAAGGTGAACTCAAGGACGAGTTCCTTTAAGGGGGAAGACTATTAGAACAATATTTTTCACTCTAGTATGTATCCATTAAATTTCAATATATTTTGTTTTATTTTGGACATAATATGGGCTCTTAATGAGTTCATGATGGTTTTAAGGGTGTCTGGGGCTTATTCAGTGTTCGAAGCCTTGATCATTGGGAAAAATTCACTAGTTGCACAATTAGAAGATTTCATGTGAGAAAGTTTTCAAAGTTTACCTAACCGTGTGGGGGTTGGACAGTGGGCTGAAGGATTACACATGGTTTGAGGAAACCATTCATCCTAATGTGCACACCTATTCGTGGAATTTTAGAGGGAGAATAAGGGTACCCATCTTTCCCTAACCATGTTCCCAGGGCCACATGATCGTGTGACTATCTCAGCAAAATGTAGAAGAGGGGGTTTCATGGTTTGTTAATGGTAGTCAAATTGTGTGCATAAAAATATGTGAGGTCTCTCCTTAAGTAGTTGGTTGCACATGGTTGGTGCACAGTTTTTCCAATTTTGTGTCCAAACTATACGACCCAAATATTTTGGATAAATTTACAATTTCCCCTTAATTATATTTTAACCTACCCCCTCTCCTCATTTTCTTATTTATAGTGGATGAATCTCTACTTAATCTTGTTGGAGCTCCCAAAGTTACATCTTCATAGTTTTTTTATTATGATACCTTGTGCAATGTTTTATTTTAACCGCATTCATATCACTGGATTTGTATTGGTATGTTCTATATTAATCTTGAGTCGTTTGTTATTTTTCCTCTCCTCTACAATGCTATTTTGATATAGAATCATATACCATATTTTTAGACCATTGATCCATTATTTATAATTATTATAATAAAAGAAAAAATAAAGTCTGATACTGGATGTGGAGAGTGTTATAGGCTCGATGTAGGTGGTCTATGACTCATCCCTGAAGTATTTCCATTTTATAAATTGTCATCATTTTGTGCACACTGATTTCATAAGGAGTTTCTTATTAAATTCATGTGGCTTTCTTATATTTATCATGATCATATTAAAGATCCCTTTATATATAATATAATCACATCATCAGAGGTTGATAACTCAATTATTTCCACCCCACGTAGGGTGCTTCTTCAATTATGCCTTAGTATCACATTTGGGTTTACCTTTGACACCATTAGGCTGTGTGTCTTAACGATGATAATGGTAATCCATCTTAAATTAAATGAAGTTTGAATTTATAATGGTTAGCACCTTGTAGTACCACTTTACCCTTCTATGGTAAATTTTTAAATATAATAAAGGAATCTCAACTGTAATTGGAAAGTATAATATATATATATATCAATTGGACTAATAGGATGTAACTGAATTACTTGGTTTCATGTCCATATCACACCTTTTCATGATTGATGAAAGGTAGCTAAGTGAACATAATTAATTATTAAGAAATAAAAAGTACTAAATGGTTTCATATCTCACTTAAGCTTACCACTTATTATGGATGGTAATGGAATGAACCAATTGAATTATTGAATGTCATGAGTATTACATGGACTAAATTAAATAATGAAATAAGTATAAGGTGCCTATTTCATATGGACCTTTTCACATTTATATGAGAGGTTAGAATTGAGCTAGCCTTGGATTCTCGAGGGAATGCCTTGATCACTATGAGGAAGCCATTGCGATTCAAGGATCTAGTTTGCAATGTATTTACCCAGCTTGGAACATGGTCCTTGTATACAAGTGGATTGATGGAATGACTCTGTAGGACCCCTTTACAATATTTGAGATATTATAATGCCTTGGATATGCTCTATGGATCCAGAGTGATGTCTTTGGACATGTGGCTCCATGGATACACCCCAATAGGCCTAGTTATGATTAGACCATCTTACCCAGTATAATATCCTTAGACTTGTTTAGAATATATAAAAATAGAATGCCTTGGGTGATGCCCCTTTAATTATACTCAGATGCCTTATAGTCATGCTATAAGTTAATACTAAGTTGGATAGACCCCTGAGGTCAAGGGTTCCTTGGTTATTCCTTTGGAGCCTCTTTTATTACTATCATCATCATGTGATTTCTTATTACAACTTGGATCCTTTATTAATATTATTATCATGATACATTGTAAGAGGTATTTTATATCACATGAAATACTTATATAGATTGAACTGAAATGAATTAAATAAATGATTACTTGTTTAGAGGCATACTAGCTAAGGATGAAGGAGGTATCAAGGTATTTTCATTACAGTTCTTAGTTACATATATATACTTACACACTATTTTAGATTATATTACACTGAATAGATGATATAGATGTCATTGGTGGTGGCCTACTGAGATTTATCTCATTCCCTATATAATTCATTGATGGTACTCAGACAGATTACATGTATGTAGGAATTGATAAGGGGAAGCATCCCGATTTGGAAACCCGATCCTACTTGCATTCTTAGGATGGAGCTTGGTGGCAGATTATTGGGAAAATACTCAGGATATTGGATATTTATTTCCTTCTTTTTGATTATTTTTTATGGAATGTATTGCCTTAGGCCCTGTATGCATTTTTTTCCAATTTTTCAGAGACATGGAATAAATTATCATCTTTTGTATATGATATGATTTAGTTTCTATATTTCAATATTATTTTATATTTCTTGAGTTGTTATTCATTTATACACTGCTTTTGCTTTGGTGGGTTACTAATCCAGTTGTTATAGTGTCATTTTTTGATATGATATCTATTTAAATATTATTTTCTATTGACCTATTATTAAATATCCACTGTGATCCACTCTGACACGAGGTAATATTCTCCCCTAGACACACCCTAGGCCCTCATTTCTATTCAAAAGACTCTCATAGATGGGGAGGTGTGCTTGAGGCCATGTGGCCAACTAGGGTTGGGGAACCTCTAAGTGGAACTCGGGTCTAGGACATCACAAGGATAAAATGTTTTAATGAAATTTAATTCAGTATTCACCGAATTCTGAAGTATTTTTTAAAAAATATAGGTAAATACGGGATCTTGATCAAATACAATAGAATGGGGGATCCATCCAATCTGATTACCTATTTAACATAATGTTTATAAAGATGACCCAAATCCATATGATCTTAAGTTGGAATAAAATGTATAGATTTATCCAAATGATGAATAATAACTTATAAAACAATATTATATTGAGATTTATTTGGTAATACAACTATGGAATCCATGGATATATTCTACCAATTCTATTCCAGTATTGAAAAATACTATGTAATTCCCTTAGATAGTTTTCATTCCACTTTAACCTATTGACTAGTCAATAATTTAATGATAAATTTAATATTATCCCTTTTCATTCTATCCCACTGAAAATGTTCAGAAAGGTCTCTATATATCATAGTGCTACTAGGATGAGTAGAAAATAGAGAGATATGAGCTTCAATCAACAATTATTTTTTTGAACTAGGAATTAAAAGGAACACATTGTCTTTTTATAAATTTCAATACAACTTCTTTGTAAATTTTATGTTTAGGAAACTTAAATTTCCAAATAAATTTTACCCTTTATTGTAATTCATGGTCCTTCTTCTAAGATTTCTTAATTTTTTCACAATAATTACTACACTAAAACCTAAAACATAATAGATTAAGTTCCTACATGCACAATTTCTTATACAACATTCATTAAATAATTAAGAAAAGGGCCATGTTCTATTCATAGAATAGTTAATTATGCACTATATTTCTAATATAAAGCATCACCTATTCAGTTTTGTTTTCCTAGAAGGTAATTAATCATGTTATATTAATACTTAATCAATTCCAACCATATTCTCTTTCTCATATTTAATTATTTTTTAGTGAATATTTATTTAAAACTTTTATGACGATTATATATTTCATATTTTACTCCATATAAATGATGTATCTATATTTTTAAATAAAACAGTATAGTAATTGGTTCAAGTTCATGTGTAGGATAATTTAGCTCATGAGGTTTCAATTTTCATGAAGCATCTTAAATTACCCAATAATTCTATATCAAAACACAACCAAGTCCCTTCAATGAAACATAATAGTAGATAAAAAACACATGATTTTTGGATGGAAGGGATGAAATTGGATAATTCACTAATCTTTATTTCAATTCCAAGAAACATTCATCATATTCTTTCATCCATATGAATTTAACTCCTTTTTTAGTTAACATAATTAGTGAGCTAGATAACTAGTAATTTTTTTTCAACAAATCGTCAATAGTAATCTGCGTATACAAGAAAAATAGGAATATTTGTAACATTATTAGGTTTTGGAAACTCTTAAACCATTTTTGTTTTATATGGATCAATAATTATAAAATATTTATATAAAATATGTCCATGGAAATAATTCTATCACAATCTGAATTCTCATTTACAAAATTTTCCATATAACATATTTTATTATAATGTTTGTATAAAAATCCTTAAATTCTTCCCATAATCCTTATAAATTTTAGAATATATCAATATTTCATCAATAAACACAATTATAAATTTATATTATAACTCATGGAAAACCCTATTCATAAGTTTCATAAATATAGATGAAGCATTTTTAAACTTAAAGAGTATAACCAAAAACTCAAATTGACCCTACCTAGTTAAAAATGTTTTCTTTGGAATGAAATCCTCCTTCACCTTCAACTAATGATACAAAAATCTATGATCAACCTTCAAAAAATATTGAGCACCTTGGAGATAATCAAATAAGTCACCTATATGAGGAAACACATACTTATTATTAATAATAATGTTATTCAATGCTCCATAATCAATGAAAATACTAATAAAACCATATTTATTTTTAACAAACAAAATAGAAGCCCCCATGGTGAAAATATATGATGAATGAGGAATTTATCAAGATACTATTGTAACTAATTTTAAAATTTTAAAATCTATACTTAATCTATTTGAGAATGAGGTTTAGATATTTTCTTAACATCAGGAACTGATTTAATAGTAAATTCAATCTTCCTATAAAGTATAATACCATGAAATTAATTAGAAAAATCATAAATATATTTATTTATTGTTGAAATATTTACAATTTGAATAGTTTCATTCTTGTAAAAAATATATACATGATAACTTTCATTTCCATCTTTAATAAATTTCTCATCTTTTTAATATATTATCAAATGTAAAAATTCATTCTTGTATAAAATATGAAACTTATCCAGAAGAAGAAATTTTTTATCTCTATAATCCATCTTATGATAATAAATAGAAATATAATCTACAACCATAATAATATCAAACTCTATAAGGGGTAATTCAAAAATTATTAGAAATAATGAACTTTAATTGAAAATAACAAGAATATTATTATAATTTATTTTTTCCTAATTACTACCCCTATAATTTTTTTTTACCAAAAGTCCTGGATTCATTTCTTAAGTTGGAATTTATAATTCACAAGTAAAATTTTCAGAAATAAAAGAATTAATAGCCCTTAAATCAAATAATACATTGGTCTAATATGAATAAACAAGTAATGTACTTGACACCACATTGATGGATGGTCAAAAATCTACTGAAATAGTGAAAAAAGTTTTATCAACACATTTATGCTTGTAATCTTGATGAATTGTATCCATCATTCCAATCATCAAACAATAACTCGTATAATGACCCATCTCATTACAATTTAAATATCTTATTTCCATATTTTCATTATTTCTTTGATCATTATTATGATAATCTTCTTTGTAGTCATGAGAATCATATCCAAACTCACCAAATTGTAAAAAATTTCAAATTTTATAAGACATTATTCAGGGTTATATTTAACACACTTATAACAAGATGGTAGCTTGATTTTTTTCCTTCTTATTTCCTCGATGGAGACTTCCCCATTTCCCGCCATGTTGACCTCTTTTGTTTTTCTTTTTTTTTCGTAGAAAACATGATCAGTAAAAAAAAATATTTCTACCTTCTCATCAAATTAAAAAAGATTCTAATAACTTTTAAATTCAGGATAATCTAATTCCCTTCAATATCTTATCTTCAATCCTAAGTAAACCCGATTAATTTTACTATTAAGATCCTAGATACAATTTGGTGTATAACATTCCAATCAGGTGAAATTTTCTTCATATGCGACCACTGAATATTCCTTCCTCTACCTAAATTTGAATAATTTATTTTCCATCCTATGTTAAAAATCCTTATGAAAATATTTATCATGGAAAATATTATTAAATTTATTAAATTGAAAGGAATCAATATCTTATTTTTCACTCCAATTATTTACCATTTACCACCATTGACCAGAATTAAAAATGATAGATATCTATAATTACTCTATGATACTCTATAAAACCCATGACTTTGAATATATTTTAAAAATATTTAATCTATCCCTTATCTACTACCATTTCATAAGATCCACTTAATTTTAGAGGGTGATATTTTATAAAATTTTCTACTATAGATATGTTCCTCTACAATGAATGTGGTAGTCTTTAATATGGTTTCCACCACCATTAATATTATACATTAACTGATACATCACATAAAAACTACTCAATTCCAATTACTACTATTCCATATTTCTGATTTGGAAGGATATTTTCCTCTTGGGGCCTTCATATTGTAGCTTCCCTATTTCTTATATGGAGAAATATTCTCTAAAGACAAAAATTATATGAATAAACATTGAAATAATCAAAATCTAAGCCATCATAATCATAAATTATAATATCTTAAGGGTAATTACATTATCCGAACCTTTAAAATTATCTAAACCCTTCTTTTATACTTACTATAAGGAACCAATACTTATTCAACCCATGATTTTATTTTTAAACAATAATTAATTTTCTTTCATTTCAGAAGGTCTTTTAAATCTTATAGTTTTATAGAATTATATCATAACTCTTACATGAAAAACCCATGCATTAAAAAGTAATCACTTTCACTTAATTTCAATTTTTTTCACTCCACAATAATTTTAAAAAGAAACACATTATCTTTTCATGAAAAATATTAACAGTTTTCAACTAGACTTAATCTTTATTTATAGTCATCCTTAAACCCTATCTAAAACATTTAAAAACATGGTATGGGAACAAAAAATTCAATAAGGTACATATATAAAGAATAAAAGAAATCGGTTAAACCATTTCAAAACCATGAGATCATACATGAGAGTTTTCCATTAACATAATAAAATTTGATCCCAAATAATCATTTACTTGAACATGAAATCAACTTTACTACCCAATGTTTTTTCATAAGGCACTTTATAAAGAAACAGAAATGAAAAATCATAATTATGAGGGTTTCTTAAAAAAACATGACAACCCATTAATTGTTTTCTAAAAATCACACCTTTTACCCTTAGAGGGAATAATCATTCCTTTAAATAAAAGATCATTAACTCACTATGTAAAATCAAAATATTTTAATTAAAACTCATTTTAAAGTATATAAAATCCATGTACATGGCTTGGGACAGAATATTTATAGAACCCTTAAAATAACCCTTATAAATGGAGTAACATACTCTGTTGATTCTAATATAATTATCCATAGAACATAATCATTACTAAATGCATTGGAGAGCTATATCAAGATCACCCATCATCATTAAAAATATAAAAGGACTAAAAAATACATGAAACAAAAAAATATCATTTATATTATAAAACTCATAAAAATATACTTTTAAAGCCATAATTAAAACATTTTTAGATATTTATATATCCATTTCCATTAAAACCCCATTTTAAAAATTAAATTATCTAGAATAAAGGGAAGAAGAGTTTTTTATTGAATAAAACATGGAATATTTTAATGGAATCCAAATATCAAATAAAATTTGTGGAGGAGGGATAATACATTGACATCATACATGTTAAAAATCATTCCTATTGAACTTTATAAATAAAGAAAAACATTTTGTATAAAATACGTAAAAAGATTCATTTTGAATACATTTATAAGAAAGACAAAGGAGATGTAAAATAACCCTTTTAATTCATTTAATTTAAAATTTACACATCGGTAAAAAATATGGACATTGATGAAAAATATTATAAATAAATATTTAAAACATTTTAAAATTAGGTTTAAAGATAGAATACCCCCCACCTCGAGTTCATCATGTCACATACATTTTTTATCATCATGAATAATAATGTTATGCTAATTATTTATTTTTTAATAATCATTTCCAATTAATTATATTTTTATTATTCATTTTATTTCTCATATTACTATGTTATACTTAATCACATAATTGATTATTTTTACTTTAGACTCTTTGAGGATGGTCGTTTCATGGGTATGGAATGACTTTGGTAGGTTCGATACAGTCAAATTGATTATTATAATATCATTTATAGAACCTTAATTATTTTATAATTATCATTTTTATACATTAATTATAATTTTATAACCAACCATGTAATGTGGTTAGGAAAAATTATTTTTTGCAACATAGAGACGATTTCTTGTAGGTATGGATAAGTAACATTTTCAATTTTCAATGAACATGAACAAAAATTGGTAAGTATTATTTTATATTTACAAAATGATAATTATATCATAAATATCATATTATTTATTTAATTATATCAATATATATTATCCATGAGAGTTGGTGATGAAAAATAAAATGCATTAGTTCATGAGGTGGTAGTCCATACATATGCATGAGTGATATTTTTATTTTTCATTGAATGTTAAAGAAATAATTATAATATTTAATTTCCATTCCATAATTAATTTTGTATCATATATATCATATTATTTAATTTGGATACATTATTATGACCATCCAAAAGATTAGGTGATTAAAAATAAAATACATCATCTTCACGAGGTGGTAATTCACACATATGCAAAAATGATGTTTTCAATTTCCATTAGATGGTTAAGTAGATGAAAAAGGGTTATAACATAAACATAATAAAAATTAATTTAATGGTATATAATGATGTTATTATATCACAATGTTTATGAGTTTTTTGAATGAGGTAAAATAAGAAGTAAAAAAAGAAAACACTCAGTTATGAACACTACCTCTTCTTCAGATAACCTCCTTTGGATTATACCTAAAGACTTAATATAATGGTATTATGATTAAAAAATTAATTATAAGATGTGGGTAGGGATGTTAAAAAATTATTTGGGTAGGTTTTTTCTAAGATAAGAGGATATTTAATTGTGGAGAAGAGAGGAGAAGTGGTACCCTTTTATAATTGAGGGAGTCGGAACACTTAGAATTTATCAAAAGATTAAAATATAGTAATATCTCACTCTATCCAAGTGAAACCAAAACTAATAAACATAAAATAAAATATGTGATAATTTAGAGACTCTATATTTTCTATATAAGACATTTAAATATTCCTATGAATATTTTCAGAGCCAAGCGCTGAGACGACAGACGATTCTGAGGCCTAGTGTGCCCGATATTAATTTTATAAATATTATATATATATATATATATATATTAATATTCATGTGTGGTTTTTCATAAATTATATAATATATCCTAAAATAAATCTTGGATCAAAAACCTGAGGGTATAGTTGAGTTCGGAACATGGCCTTCACCATATGCATGACATAACTTTTCTTAGCATGGGTCATCTATAGAAAAAGTAACCGAGGATGTAACCGTAAATAAAATAATTAAATAAAATTATTTTATTTTTAAAGATAATTAATATTACTCATGAACAAGGACTCTTATTTGAAATATGAGACCACTTTTTAGTTCTTAATGCGTTGTTTTTCCTTGGTGTGACATAAAGTTGGCCGGTGTGGGACATTCAGATAAAGCCGCCATTAGCGGTACATTCAGTGAGTTAATTAATTAATTAATTAAATTCATTCATTCATTTTTAACCTAGATAGAAAATCTATAAATATATCATCATGAAAACCTACCTAATTTTATCCTCATAATCCTATTTATTTTCCAAGATCTCTCTCCTTTATTTTTTTGGAAAACCATGATGAAAGACGACAAAACTCCAAATCAGAACGGACCATGACACAAAAATGCAACGACATCTCTTGAATTGTTGGAAAACACATTATCCACCCAAAATCAATCCATAATCGAGGTATTACTTTCCAATTGGTGTTTTATGCCATTTTTATTAAATTATTGAGCATATCGATATTTTTTCTTGGATCTATGTTCTTTTTTAGACTTTTCACGTGTCCGAGTATTGACAATTTAATTTAATTCTATTGTTTTCTAACCTCAGGTCACTGTTCTTGATCACTGGTCAATAACGCTTGACCAACGATCTTTAATACTTGGTGTTTGGTGATTTTACCCAACTATTATTCATTTTATTCATTGTTAGACCATGGGATCATGATTCTACATTTTTGGGGCATGTTCGAGTATGATTGAACCACTAGATTCAATGTTGTGGTACGTACAACATGTGAATCAACAATTTGGAGGAGGATTGATAAAAGAGTGGTATGGTGTTTGGTGAATGGATCAAATTGACACTGTAGGTTCGTGTTTGGGATCAGAGGTTATTTGGGATTTGGTTGATAATCCCATTTTCCTAATTGGCATGTGACAATGACGTATGGTGTGATGAGGTCAATTTCGAGTGGAGGTCTTGTGTGGAGTCTCATGGTGGAGGATGTTTAGCATGGACATGACAATGGTTGGAATCAGATCCATGATTTGGTGGTTATATGTGGTTAACATGATGTGCATTAATAATTATTGATATTAATAATAACAATTGTGATGATTTGATAAATAATTAAATGGTGATTTGTCATCATTATTATATTAAATAATAATAATGTTGAGATAAAAAAAGGAGGTGAATTCATTTTAAGAGGATTTGTGGGGGGGGGGTGCTTGATGTGCGTGGAAAATGGGAGGAGGATCCTTGAAAATTTCAAAATAATAATAATAATATTATTATAAATTGATGATAATATTATTAATTTAATATAAAAAAGTTAAAAGGAGAATTTTTTTCCCTTATGAGAACTATGCTTGATTTCAAGTGGAGGCAAGGTTGAGTATATCCTCTCATTATAGTTTAAAAAATGGTTTAATAAAATAATAAAATAATAATAATATAATTATTTTGGATTTCAAACACAAATTTGATCGTAAATTATTCATACGATATCAGATTGACGAACTGTTAGCAGTAGTGCGACCCTAGAATTGAGATGGTCATTTTAGGACCGATGTTGGATAAATTTTTCAAACTTCTTCCTAAGGTCAAAGAAACACTAAATAATAATAAAATTATTATCATTACAAGATCTTGTATCCAACATACCTAACTCATACGGTGTTGGAATAACAAAGCATTTGCGACACAACGAACCTGAAGTTAAGACATGCGTTTCAAGACCTATTTATGATATTTAATTTAGATTTGTGGCTCAGGCCCATGAGATTCCATTTTGGAATAATGTGGTGAAATAAGACTTTTCATTGGGTGTCTAATTGAGTAAAATTAATAATTGATACCGAGTGTTTTTTCGTGGTGATTTCAATAGTGAAATCCATATATTTTATTTCAAGATCGAGACATGGGCCCTATGACCACTATTCGTTCACAAATGCAGTGAAATGAAATTTGTTCACCAGGTGTCAGATTTATTCAAATGAATAGTTGATCCAATGTTATTTCCATAAGGATTTATACAGTGTGATCCATTTGATTATATGGGTCCATTTGAAGAGGTATGTTAGTGAAATTATGTTTTTGACCTTCGGACCAACGATGGGCATCGTGTGCTCATCATCCTTTTGGCCTGACATTCCATGTACTCTAGGAGTACGCTGGAAGGCCTAGGGGTACATGTAAACAAGTTAGTACCTATGTATGGCTGGGTACATGACCATACGATGAGGCGAGGTTACACATTGTGTTGGGAACCCCCTATCAGAATGGGAACGATCCCAAGGCATAGGTCCTCAACCTTCAGAGTTGAACCCCCTATCAGAATGGGAACGATCCTCTACCTTCTGAGTGGAACCCCCTATCGGATAGGGCATGGGTCCTTGATGACTAGGGGGAACCCCCTGTTGTACTAGTGAGTGGATCCCTAAAACACTAGAGTGTAACCCCCATCATAATGGGAACAAGTCCTCTATAACTACTATCATAGTAGAACCCCCCTGATTCACTAGGTCATGGGTCCTATGCATCAAGTTTGTACCCACTCGGCTGTGCGACATTGTGACGAGATGTGGTTTGATGTAGCTTTGGACACATGATAATGAGGAATGTTAGATGAATTTTTTTGATGTAACCAAAACCATGTTGTTGAGTTAGTTCCACCCAAATAGGATAGTATCAAGGTGTGATGATTGAGTTCCTTTGAATCTTTTCTTCCAGGAAGGCGTGTTAGGTGCTGGTCATCGTAGATGGACTTACCTTAGAACTGTTGGCTACTCTTCTTCCTGAGATGAACTGTGATATAGATATCCCATTACTATCTCATTTTGGATTCTTTGAATTAGTATATGTATATATATATATATCCTCATTTAGCACCCACTCCTTTGGTTTTGGTTACTCTCCTTTTAGGAGAGACGAAGACGTGTGAGGTATGCCACGTGCTTTCTATGTTTAGCTTCATGTGGTTGGATGAGTATACTCTCCAACTATAGGTAGAGAATAATTGAAATTAAGTTCATATTCTAACCATTTTAAGATCCTTATGTTTGGATAAGGTTAATTATACTCTCTTGTTGGGTTGAATTGTACTATTTTACTATACCTTGTTCTCTTTATAGCTTTCTTCTTTAGTTGTATATCTTACTGCTCCCCCTTGACCCCTTTCAAAGCATTATACTGGGTATGTATATGATCACCCCTGAATGGGTTTTTCCCAACATGTGTTGTGTATTTTGTTGATGGAGGACATGTTAATCATGACTTCATAAGAGCTTAGGGATACTGTTATCTTAGACTGCGTACGATGGTCATAGCATGGAGATTAGTAGCTGGGCTCTCTCAGAATTTTAATTTTTATGTTTTTGTATTATTGGGATATATTTCTCATTGGGTGTGTATTTTTACCCTTTTTCCTTTTAGTGTACACTATTTTACTCTTGTATTCCTTAGTGGTTATATACATGCATTATTATCACTCTAGTTATTGCACCTTTTTCTTTTATTCATATTCACTTCTTCATTGAGATGTTTGGGTGTGTGTGTGTGTACATGTACATTGAGAAAATGCCTCCCATTTTAGTTATTCCTTTAAGTTATTATCACTAACCCCTAGCCTATAGAAGTGGGTTTGGGGTAGTTTCAGCTTAACCTTTTGTCGGTCAGGTGTACTCCAGTGGCTCAGGTCATGAAATATTGGTATCAAAGGTTGTTTGACCCTTGGGATATTGTTCATAAATTACCTAAAAAGGTTTTGGTTGGGTTTATTACAACAATTTCTAAGTGTCTCGAGTGCGTATCTTAGGTTAGGGAGTCTAGTGGTGGTGTGGTGGCCGACATATCCATTTTCCTGGGCCTTGAATACCTTCTTGTCAACGCGGCATGCAGAGACATTTGTTATAGGGTTTAATGGTACATAAATCATATAGGGTTGAGTGTTTCACTATCCTTATTGAGTCATCTCTCCATTTTTGTTATATATTTATGCTTATATGACCACAATACACTTTGATAAATATCAATATGCCTCCATGATGAAAGCCATCTAGGATACCAGCTCCAGTTCGTGATGATGATCCTATGAGTGGCAAGGTCTCAGTTTAGGGTCCATCATGTGATCCCCTTCATCTAGGTTGGCAGTTAGCATCACCTCCACCTGTTGAGTAGTATATCATCCCAACAAATCTGGCGAAGGATGTGTATAGGCTGAGTACACTCCATGAGTTCTAACATTGGAGACCATTGTGGTTCCGTGGTAAGTGAGCTGATTGGGTAGAAAAAGATTGACTAGAGTCAATGGTTCGTATCTTTAGGATTATCCGGACACCGATGGATCAGATGGTGGTTCTGACTGATAGAATTTTTCATGTAGAAGATGAAAATTTGAGGAGCCTTGTTAAAAAGATTCACAATGGATTGACACTCTCATGGGACGACTTTCAATAATTGTTCCTTGAGGAGTAATACCCCTCCTTCTTGCTCTTAGTCCAAATCCTAGAGCTTCTAGAGTTTCAATAGTGAGGGATGATAGTGGATGAGTATGTGGTTAGGTTAACATACCTTACATGATACTCTCTTGACATGATCAGAGATATCTATTTCTAAGCATGGTAGTTTGACCAGGGACTCTGCAATGATATCTGAGCCAACATAGTGCCCTTGTGCATCCCCACCTTTGTTGAGGTTCTAGAGAGGAAAATTGATCCAGAGATATTTCTATTAGAGGGAGGCCATTTAGTTGTAGTTGGAAGTGGAAAAGATAGAGATGAGTTATTTACAGCAGCTGATTGGCGCCAAAGATCTCGAAATAGGAATTTCTTTTGTGAGAGGGCTCAGGCACATGGTCATAAAATATAGGGGAAGTGCAGAGCACCAGGGTAACTCGGGGATGGTCAGTGCTATGCTTGTGAAGGGTGAGGTCACATAGCGCGGAACTACCTGAACCAACTTGCTGACTAGTACAAATAGATAACTAATATACCTATATGGTAGAGACAAAACTTTGATCAAGGATATCCTAGGCATGGATAGGGGGGACCCTAGGGTGGAATAGCTGGAAGAGGAGATGGAGGATCTTTGGTTGGTGGAAATCCCCATGAGATCATTCAGCCACCACCAAACTTCCTATGTCTGGCTCAGTGAGCTAGCGATCAGGGACACAAATACTTGCATGTTTTAGGTGTCTATGATCCCGCAACACACGAGATGATAAGAGGGTACAATCCATGTATATTACACTTTCTATAGTAGTAATGGTTTGACACTGTTTGAGGTAATATTCTCTTCCAACTTCTTGATCGACATTTAAACTGGGGTGACGCGGGGCGTCGGTGTAACCCTGTGTCAGTGTTGTTTGACGTAGCATTGAATGCAGAAGTAAGAGGGGTTTCTACCCCACCAAGATGTGTTTTTGTGATGTGAGAAAAACCGTAAGGGTGAGTTAGTGCCTCCAACAGCATATTATATCGAGGTGTATTTGATGAGTCCCTCTAACCTGTGTTTTTAGGGGGAGGCTATGAGATGGAGTGCCAAAGAAGGTCCTGGAATTTCCAATAGAGTTTTTCTGCTTGACCTTTTCTTTCATGGGATTCCAATAATGGGTGAGGAAGTGTTTCTGGTTTGGGTTTACTCTCCTTCCTATAGAGGTGAAGATGCATGGGGTATTCCACACACTTTATGTATCTAGCTTCTCATGGTTGGATGATTTTACTCACCTTACTTGTTCGTCGTCACCCTTTCATGCTCAAAGACAACCATGATATAGTGACATACACTTATCAAATACAGGTTGAGATAGTTGAGACCCCATGAAAATAACTACACAACTCCCTACCTAGAGCTGACAGTGATATTATTCACTCTAAAAATGTGGAGACACTACCTTTTGAGAGAGCACTTTGTGGTTTACTCAGGCCACTAGAGTCTCATATATGCATTTATTCAGATAGACCTAAACCCGAGAAAACAATTTTGATAGAAATTTTTACAGGACTATGACTTCAAGATATTTTATACTCCATGAAAGGGACATGTTGTAGAAGATTCCCTTAGCAGGATGTCCCATGCTCGCTTAGTGCAAGAATCTTCAGAGAAGTTAGCTTCCCTATAGCTGACCCTAGTAAAGAAGGAGGGTAAAATCTTTCTTCAGTCAATGATGTTGAATACTTTGCTTCTCAGGCATGTGAGAGAGTCTCGGTAGGGATACATTGAATTTGTGATCTTTTGTGACCATATATCTTTAGTAGTTTCACCAGATGAATTTTCAGAATAATGGAATCACATAATCATTTTTCAAGGATGAATGGTAATTCCAGTCATGATGTGAGAGGGGGTGATAAGGGAGTTTCAAAATTATCCTTTGGCAACACATCCTAGTTTGTAGAAGAGCCAGGTGTAGGCTTAGTGTCCCCACCTCTTTTCTTATTTTGTTCCTTTTGGGGATGAAATGTTTTGAAAAATAGAATAATGTAGAGACCCTATTTGTACCTTATAAAACTTTGGAATATTCAACTGAATATTTTTAGAGCCATACGTTGAGACGACATGTGATTCTGAGGCCCAATATGTCCAAAATTAATTTTATAAAAATATTAAATATATATTTTAATACATACATGATTTTTTTTTAAAATTATAGATTATCTCCTAAATGGAAGATCAAATCAAAAATATGAGGGCATGGTTGATTCTAGAATGTGTCATTTACCCTAGGCATGGTATAAATTTTTTTCGGCATAGGTCATCTGTAGAAAAAGTGACCAAGGATGTATATGTAAATACAATAATTAAATAACATTATTTTATTTTTAACACTAATTTAAATAACTCATGAATTAGGACACAAATTGGAAATATGAGAACACCATTGAGTTTATAATGTGGTGTTTTACCTAGGTGTGACATAATGTTGGTCGGTGCAGGATGTTCAAATGAGATAGTCATTGGTAGTAAGTTCAGTGAGTTAATTAATTAATTAAATTAATTAATTAATTTGTTTTAGACCTAGATGGAAAATCTATAAATATATCTTTATGAAAACCTACCCAGGGTTAACCTCATAATCATGATAATTTTCCAAGAGTTCTCTCCTTCCTTCCATTGGAGAATCATGATGAAAGATAACAGAACTCTAGATCAGAGTGGACTAGGATTTAAAGAATGCAACAACATCTCTTGAATTGTTGGAAAATTAATTCTTTACAAAGAATTTATCCATGATCAAGGTAAGACTCATAAATTGGTGTTATACACCCATTTTATTAAATTATTGAGAAGGAAAATCTTCATTCATCGATCTGTGTCATTTTTTAGCCATTACTTGTTCTTGAGAATTGGAAATTTTTATTTAATTTAGTTGTTTTCTAACCACAGGTCCTTGTTCTTGATCATTGTCTAATAATTCTTGGTCAACAATGTTTAAACCTTTTTTTTGATTCCCACCCACTTTTCCTCATATTCTTCATTATTAGATCTTAGGGTCATGATTTAACATTTATGGGGAATGTTTGAGTGTGATCGAACCCATAGATTCGTTGTGGTGGCACGAATGAAACATGAATAGATGATTTGAGGATGAATTGATAAACGAGCAGTATGGTGTTTGGTGAATGGATTGGATTAGCATTGTGAGTGCATTTTTATGATCATAGGTGGTTTAATATTGGGTAGATAACACCCATTTTATTGATTTTCATGTGGTGGTGACGTACGGTTTAATGAGGTCAATTTCAAGCAGAGGTCATGCACAAAGTCTCATAGTGGAGGATATTTGGCATGGATGTGAATATGGTTGGACTTAGATCCCCAATGAGGTGGTTGGATGTTGTCAACATGACATTTTTTAATAGTTATTTCTAATAATAATAATGGTGATGAGTTGATTAAAAATTAAATGGGGATTTGTAATTATTATTATATTAAATAATAATAATTTTGAGATAAAAAGTGGGTGAATTCGTTTCAAGGGGAATTGTGGGGGGGGGCATGTTGTGCATGGAACACGGGAGGAGGATCCTAGAAAATTTTAAAATATTAATAATAATAATATCATCATAAATTGACAATAATTTTATTCATTTAATTAAATTTAAAAGGGGAATTGTTTTTCACTTGTGCTCACTATGCATGATTTCCAGGAGAGGAAAGGGTGAGTGTATCCTCTCATTTTGGTTTTAAAAAAATAGTTTAATAATATAAAAATAATAATATAATAATATTATTATTATTATTGGATATCAAACAAACATTTGATTGTAAATTTTTCATACGATATCATATTAACAAACTATCAGTAACCGTGTGACCTTGAAATTGAGAGGGTCATTTTAAGAAAGATGTTAGATACCTGTTTTGGACTTCTGACTCGGGTCAATGAAACACCCAATATAATAAAATTATTATCATTATAGGATCTTGTATCCGATATAGCTCTCTCATACGGTGTCATAATGAAGAACTTTTTGTGATACAATGACCCTAAAATTAAGGCAGACGTTTCAAGAAAAATTTCAGATATTTAATTTGGACTCGTGGCTCGGGCCCATGAGATTCCATTTGGGAATAATGTAGTGAAATATGAATTTTTCATCAGGTTTCCAATTGAGGAAAAAAAATAGTTGATCCCATGCATTTTTCTATGAATATTGAAATAATAAGATCCCTATATTTTATTTCGGGATCAATATGTGGGCCCCATGAGGCGCTATTTGTGCACGATGTGGTGAAATGAAACTTCCACACCAGGTGTTTGATTGGGGGAAATGAATAGTTGATCCTATTCCCTCATCCGCAAGAATCACAGTGGTGTGATCCATTTTGTTATTGGGGGCCGTTTGAAGAGTAATGTTAGAGAAATTATGTTTTTACCCATCAGACCAATGATGAACATCATGCACTCATCTTCCTTTTGTCCAAATATGACATACACTATGGGAGTAAGCTAGCACACCTAGGAGTACATGTACATAGTTTAGTACCCGAGTATGGATGGGTACATGGCCAGATGACGTTGTAGGGTCACACATCGTGTGGGCACCATACACACTGTGTACCTCATTATGAATCTTCTACATCTCATATCTTCTTCATTTGAACTCAGATTTCAGGCTGTGGGCAGCCTATCCTGAGTGGGTTTCTTCATAGAACATGATGGTTCCCTCAAAAGAAGATTTTGAGATATTATGTGAAATGTTCAGGGTGTGACACCTATTTGAGGTGATGCTTGACGATGAAAGTGATCATATATGATCACCAGATACTTCTTTCAGTATGGAAACCCTCAGCAGCATTGGTGTGGGTCCCCTATAGTTCCTTATGAGTGGAACACCCCTACCGGGTAGGGCGTGGGTCCTTGATGACCTATAGTGGAACCCCCCTATGATCCAGAGGTGTGGGTCATAGAAATTCAAAGTGGACCCCCATAAGAATGAGCATGGGTCCTCTACATCATGTTTGTGACCAGTTGAATATGCGACATAGTGAAGATATGTGGTTTGACATAGCTTTAGAATCTTGAGAAAGAGGAATGCTTTCCCCATGTGTTTTCCATGTTTAGATTCTCATGGTTGGACGAGTCTACTCTCCTACTATAGGCAGTGAAGAATTGAAGATAAGTTCATCTTCTCCCAGTTTTGAGATCCTTTTGTTTGGATGAGGTTACTTACACTCTCCTGTTGGGTTGAGCTATACTCTTTTACTATTATGCATTCTCTCTACTTCATTCTTCTAGAGTTGTATCTCTTACTACCCACTTCATCATTTTGGGGTAATTCTACTAGGTATATATATACTCACCCCTATATGGGATTTTCCCAACATGTGTCATGTATTTTTTAGATGGTGGATAAGTTAATCATGACTACATAGGAGCTTAGGGATACATGTTTCTTGGACCACATACGATGTTCATAACATAGAGATTAGAAGCTGGGCTCTCTCATCATTTTAATTTTCTAGTTTTTGTCTTGTTGGGGCATATTTCTCATTTGGCATGTATTTTCCTCCTTTTTACTTTCAATATACACTATTTTACTCTTTTATTCATTAGTGGTATATACATGCACTACTGTCACTCTAGTTGTTTCACCTTTTTCTTTTATTCATCTAGACTTATGCATTATTATGGTTGGGTGTGTATGTATATGTACATTAAGAAAAGTACTCCCATTTTAGTTATGAATTTAGGAGCTTGTTTCCATCCCTTTTCCTATGGAGGTGGGCTTGGGGTAGTTATGTATTGACCTTCTGCCGAACATGTAGTCTCTGGTGGGTTGGTTTAGGACAGATGGGGTTGAAATATGACCATACAATAGTATTTAGACTACTTTTTTTTGTCATTTTATCCCTTATAATTTTATTTATAACCCTTTTAATAATTTTTAACTCTTACAATGGTAACTAGCCTTTTTTTACTAAAGTTAATATTTATAATGACCAAAAATGGGGTTGAACTATTTGTTAATTTTGAACCCCCTAATTCCTAATATAAAATTAGTTTTCCATGATTAAATCTTGAAGTGACACTATTTAATTATTTATTGCCACATATTTTTTTGATTATTTAATTATATTTATATGGATAAACTGTTATTAATGAAGGGATATTTATTGTTGATTAATTTGTTTTGTTAAAAGTGTAATTCATTGAATATTTTTATAAAAATTACGATTTTTTGTACATAAATGTTGAGGTGTTCTTGGAAAATATTTTAATGTTTTTTTGAAACTTTAATCAAAATATAATTCATGAAGTGACTTTGTAACTGCTGTGTTGGGATCAAACTATTTTATATTCCATGGTTTTCGATTTTTATTAATTTTTGGAATTTAATTTGAAATTGGAATTTTAGTTAAATTATATTAAATATTTTTCTTTTCATTTTCAATTATTTATTTTCAATTTATTTTTGAATTTTATTTATAGGAGAAGATTCACATATTTGGTTCTCCATGTAACTAAATATATCAGTAACTAAATATATACATATCCAAATTGAGATCATGTAGCTAAATTCAAGAACTCAATGTCTCTACATAATGAAATCCATAGAGTAGAACCTACATGTTTCAAAAATCTACAAACTTGATCTGTGATGTATCTAAATGAGGGGGATAATCATGTATTTGAATGTTAAATTGCAAGAAGCTACATATGATAATTACCATGATTCCCATATACGTAACCAAATTTTCACAGAGCCCAATTCTTTATGTAGGTGAATATGATGTAGCTAAATTCTATATGAAAAAGGTTCGCATAACTGAATGGATATGTATCTAGATATCCACATATGGGAATAAATTAGAGTATAATTCACATACCCTAATAGCTACGTGGCTTATATCTATTCAAGGGATTGTTTATGAGGGAACTATGAATGACATTTTAGGGTTTAAGAATCTCAAATTCCCTTTAAGACATAGGTTAACCCTCAATATCAACTTATCTAAGAATATGTTGTGATGATTCTAGAATTTATTGAATAAGGTTGATGATGATGGAATCATATGGGAGATTATGACCAAGTTCATCTTTCTTAATGTCAAAGTGTACCATGTGGTGACTTAGAAGATGAGTTTGGAAAATATTACTATGAACTACAGGCCAAGAATTGTTAAAAAATGAATTAAAAGGGATTTACATCCTCAATAAGGGGAGATAACATATAGAGAGAGAGGAAAACAAAGTGTGATAGGAGTAGAGGACCAAAAAGCCTTCAGGAGATTCTGGGGAGGAACTCTTGTTGATTCCTTCTTAAATGAGGATGAAGAGTGGATTCTGCTCCTATACCATGATCAATATTTCCAAGATATTTTGTGGACAAAACAAGTAGATTCAAATGGTGATTTATTTCCAAGATTTTATTTCTTATATCTAATATTGTGATTCTCTCTGGATGTTTGATTAATTGAAAATTTTCAGACATTTAATATTCAATATTTCTATAGTTTCATTTATCATGTTTATTATATTTTTTAACCAAAATATATCATATTATATCATGTAAATAATATATCATGGTTTATTAATTTAGAATAAGTATTAGTTATATTATGATTAAATATATTTAAATTTATCAATTCTTGATTGAGGATTGTGAGCATAATGAATGATAATTTATGTTAATATAGATGGAAATCATTGAGTAAATTTAAAAAATATTGATAAAAGGAGACTGTAAGATAAGATATTAATTTTTGACCTCAATATTTAAAACATGATGGATTTCATGGCTTGTGATCCTGAGTTGTTCACTGAGGTAATTTTAAGTGTTAAAATTTGTTTAAGAAATAAAGAAGGAAATATCCTTGAAAACCACTAGAACTATCAATTGTTTTACTTCTATTGTTTCCTATAATCTCATTTACTTAGTTTAAATACTTCCATTTCATTTTATATGTGATTAGAAATTTTAGAATAGTTTGTTTCAATTAATGGATTTCCCCTCTGAATATTAAGAAATTTTTTAAAAATTATGATAGAAAATATATCTTTAAGGACATCTTGTTAGATGAAACATTGGGTATTGTTGCACTATAATATTTAGGGGAAAATTGAATAAGAGTTTAAGAAACACTCAAACCCCATTATTTAATTGGAATTATTATTGGGGAGGCTACAAATAGTTTTTACAAAATAAAAATTTGTTGAAAAAAATAAAATAATCAAAATTACGCATTTAGGTCAGATAAAATCTTGAAACTCCAGAGATAAAAAATTCATACCATTTTAATTTTAGGATTATATAAAAATATAATAATAAATAATTCATTGAAATTGAAAATTTTTATTTGGCTGAAACATCAATAGAAAATCCTTTAAATGTAGATTCACCAAAAAGGTAATTTATTTATACAGAAAACATGAAAAACATTGAAAACATTGATAAACAGAGGACCTTGAAGGAGTTGGATGATACTTAACATGAAAACCAATTAAAATATTTAGGATATCCTCAAATAGTTTGATGATTTGAGTTATGATCAGGTCCTATTCATCATTTGCCTAAATTTTATGGGTTATCGAGTGAAGACCCACACAAGAATATTTCAGAGTTTCACATGGTTTGTATAAAAATGAAACCATAAGGGGTTAGTGGGAATCAAATAAAAATGAGATAATTCCATTTTTAATTATATGAGGCATCTAATGAGTGGTTTTAATAATCCCAATATACTTTAATAGGGAATTTTCATCTACTTAATACAATTTTAATAGAAAAAATTTTCTCAACCTCTTGGACAACAACACTTATGAAATACATATACCGAATTAGAAAGCTATAAGTAGAGAGTTTACATGAGTGTTGGAATCAATTTAAGAAATTTTACTCTATTTTTCCTCATAACCAAATTTTTAATTAGCTCATAATTCAATATTTATATAAAGTCTTAGTCTTTATGGATATTAGTATGATAAATTTCACTATTGGAAGATATTTAGTTAATAAGACACCCATTGATGTTAGGAATCTCATAGAAAATATGGTCCAAAATTCACAAAAGTTTGAAAGTAGGGGATTGATAAATGTTAAAACTTTTATAAACATATATAATTACAAATATTATAATTTTCAAATTGTGAGCCTATAGAGTGATCTCACCAATATGATGAGACATATACTTTTTAACTCTGTCACTTCACAATCTCAACCCGAACCTGTTTTTCCGATACAAATGCACCGTGGCATATGTCCTACCCAATATCATTTTAATGATCAATTTTCTTAATTGTATAAGTTTTTTGAGTCAAATTGTGGGATATTCCATGGGAATACTTTTCAGAATAACCAGAATAATATATTTCTCAATCAAAATAGTAAATTTTCCAACCATAATATCAACCAAGGATGGAATTACCAATATAAAAATAGGTGAAATCAACCTAATTAAAAATAGGTATTTCTAATCCTAAAAATACAACCAACATCTTTGGTATAATTAGGATCAATTTAATAATCAATTTGGATGGAATTTCACATTATTTTAAAATCAATAAAACTAATCTATTTTAAATCCTCATGCCACTCAAAATAATCAAAAGTATGATTCACATATTGGGGAAAAGGTTAAAAAGAAAAATTATATTTCTCAATAACAAAAAGTGAAATTATATAACATTTTAACTCAAAGGATTCATATAAAAACTAAAATTAGTGGTATGAAGAATAAAGGATGTAGTATGTTTCTATCATAAGATGAATTAAACCTAATAGGAAGAGAGAATGTTATTTCCATGATCACAATAAGTTGAACAAAAATTCCATCTCATAAGATGAATTTAATGAACATGAACTTAATAAGGAAAACCCCACTCATGAAATAAATGAAAAACAACATGAATAAGTTATAAATCCACATAATGAACCTATTCCTAAACTTTCTTTTAAAAAATATATAGAACAAAAAAATTAAGTGAAAAATGAGGAAATCATGATTACAAGAACTCTTAGGATTTAAAAAAAATTATGGGATCCTAAAAAGGTAAGAATAAAGTTAATGATGTCTATAAAATTTAAAAATAGTCACTACCTTATCCTTAATACAACCATCCATTTAAAAACATTATTAAAACTAAATTGGATAAGGAGGTTTTTGAGTCTTTTAATAAAGTTCAGGTTAACATTACCTTGCTAAATGTTATTTTTTTTAAAAGGTGGTTCCTCAGTCAAATACCAAGGCAAAATTTATTGAATAATAAAAAGGAACTACAAAAGTCTAAAAGACAGAATCTTATTAGAATCCTTTTCATAAAACGGGAGCAGATCACCAGGAGAAACATCAAGCCGGGTAATATCCTGATTGATCCCCTTGCTGGAAAGCCTATAAGCAACCATGTTCACCTCTCGAAAAGCATGAGTAGCAATGTAGTTGAGATCAATGAGTGAAGCAAGGAAATTCATCCATCTAGAGGTTAGCAGCCAGGCAAGGTGCACCACCCCCTTCCAAATAGCTTGGACAATAGTAGTTGAATCACTCTCAACCCACAGCTTGGTCCAACCCTTTTTCTTGGAAAAATTCATAGCATGAATCACTCCCAAAATTTCATCTTCCAAATCCGAGGCTGTACCACAACTGCCGAAGAAGCATCCATGGAACCTATGAAGATAGTCTCTAAAGATGGCTCCACAACCTACCGGACCCGGGTTCCCTCTCGAGGCACCATCAACATTCACCTTGATCCATCCTGGAAGAGGAGCTTGCCAGAAAACTTCAAGTGTGCGTTTAGGCTGCCTATAAGAATCTGCAATCCTAAGACGATGAAGGATCTCAAAATCACCAACAGAGTTGTCACAATGATATTTCTAGAGAGAGGCCACATCCTTGATGGAATTGCGAATACGCGTCCTACCTGCAGTTAGATTGAATGACCATTTATTATATATAAAATTATTTATATCATACCAGATCACATGCAAGAGTTCCACCACTGCAGTCAAAAAAAGATTCTTGATCTGCATAGAGAAATCCTAATTAACACAGTGCTGCAATTGGGAGTTAATAGTATCAAGAGGTGACCATCTACAACCAAAAATGTCAAGAATGTAATTCCAAAGATTTGCAGCTGTAGCACAAGAAAAAAACAAATGATTAGCATCCTCTCGGTGTGGATTGCACATGTGACATCTAGAGCAAAGAGGTATCCCAAAAGATTGTAGGCACACTTATGTGGGGACCATATTATGGGAAATAATCCAAATAAGAGTAAGTATTGAGGGCTTGATCCAAGTCTTGCTAAAAACTTTCAACCAACTAAGGCTAGAAACAGAATTAATGAAATTATTTTTGTAGAAACTTCTAGAGTCAAGAACTTCATTAAATGCAGGCTCCCAAATGAGGAAATCCTCGGTGTTGGAGAAGGGATAACTATCAATGATATGACTGATGTGATTATGGAGGGAGATATATTAGGAAAGAAGCACATCCCTTATAGTAGATTTGGAGTTATCAGGTGGAGTGTCGGGAGTCAGCATGGAGATTAAGGGGACCCCTGTCCAATTATCCAGCCTGAAATTCATAGTGGAATTAGTAATAACCGTCCATCTAGAGTTTTTCATGATGCTAATGAAGGATTGTCTAATGTACGACCAGATGGAAGAAGCAAAGTAACTCATATTACCATTCTTAAGCATGATGATGAAACGAGTCTTCAGAAAGGTAGTGGAATTAGAATTGCTATGAATCAATTTCCAAGTCATATTGGCTTGGAGAGAATCCTTAAAAAGCTTAAATTTTTTAATTCCCAGACGACCCTAGTCCATAGCTTTACAACAAGTGACCCAAGGAATGGTCACAAGCTTTCTTTCAATCGTACTACCAGTCCAAACAAAATTTTTAATGAAATTATTTATTTTCTTGAGGAGACTAGTAGGCCAATTGTAAACCATCATCGAGTAAACCATTTTTGATACAATTGTAGATTTAACAAGAAATTTTTTACTAGCCATAGACAAAGATTTACCCTTCCAGGACAAAAGTTGTTTGATAATTTTATCAACAATGCTGTGGAAGTAAATAGATTTGGCCCTTCCCCAAAAGATAGAAACTCCAAGATAAGTGAAGGGAAAAGTGCCTTCCTTGATACCTAAGTAATTTATAATGAAACTTTTTGTGTTAGGGGAAAACTTCTTCGCAAATAAAACAAAGGATTTACCCCAAATAATAGCTGGACCCAAAATTTCTTCATAATGGGATAAGAAACTTTTAAGATTTTGAATGTTATTTTTATCACCTTTTATGAACAAGATAATATCATCATCATATAAAAGGTGGGTAGGAAAATTAATGTTTCTAGAAGCCTAGATGGGAATAATCTTATTTTATACATTCATCCTTGCAGTCTATTTCTATTGTCAAATTTTCTGATCAAATGTTTACTTGTGACTTCTCATATGATGGTGTTCATGTTTTTTGCACTATGATTTATTCTAAGAATAGATATCAAGAGCGAAGATAACTCTGGAATGAACTTCTTTCCATCTATAGAGTTATCCAGGAACCCTAGTTTGTGATCGGGGATTTCAATGCCATTATTTATCCGAGTGAAAAAATTGGTCCATCACACTCTTCTATTTCTTAAAGAGAATTCAAATATGCTATTGAGGATTCTAATATTATATAAATCTACCTCACTGGTGCTAAGAATACTTGGTACCGAAAGTGTCTTAATAGGTTAGTGGCTAGAAAACATGATAGAGCTTTCACTAATACTGATGACCTTGATAAATGGGATTCCATATCAAGTATTACCTTACCCAAGATCAGCTCTGATCATCACCCCACTCTAGGTAACCTCCACACCATGGGATTTAAGTCTCCTACCCCTTTTAAATTAGACAATTCTTGGGATTCAGATTCAAATTGTTCTAAAATGATAAAAGACATTTGGGATGGCATGAGGCATCAAAAATATGGATTTGCTTGCATTACCAAATTAAAGTTCCTAAAGCAAAGTCTCAAGGGTTGGTGAAGCTCTAAAAAAATTCATATTGAAAAGGAAATCTTCTCTTTGTAGAAATACCTTGGCCACATTCAAAATTCAAACACCTGCTCAGATTTTTCTCTTGATCCGCAGGCTGAAATTAGTATTTCCTTAAAGCTCAACTCTCTTTTGAAACTCAAAGATAACACACGAAAGAAAATTTTCAAAACCAAATGGCTTTTGGATGGGGATAGCAATACTAAGTTCTAAAATTCTGTCCAAAGAATTAGAAAAGATAGTAGGCCCTTTTCCTATCTTAGAGTTGATGACACCCTTCTTGAAACTGAAGATTCTATTTCCAACCATGTTGTTGAGTATTTTCATAATCTGTTCAATGGTCCAGAGATTTGCAAAGATCTTTTTCTTGATATAATTTTGAACATGGTTACTGTTGAAGATAGTGTTCATCTCTTAAGCACACCTCTAGATCATGAAATCAAAGACACGGCCTTTAGCCTTAACCCTGATAGTGCCCCTGGGCCTGATGGTTTCAACAATGGTTTCTTTCAACACTACTGGGATATTATCCATTTGGATGTCTGTAAACTGGTCAAATCCTTCTTTTCCACTGGTACCCTACCACACAGGATTAATGCTCAATTCCTTACTCTTATTCCTAAAGTGGAAAATGCTACTGAGATTCACCTTTTTCGGCCTATTGAGCTCATCAACACCATTTATAAAATAATTACCAAACTTCTTGCTAACAGACTTTCCCACATCTGTCATAAAATAATTTCCTGGAACCAATTTGGATTCATTAAAGGAATGTCTCTTCCACAATTTAGTATTCCTTCTCTATTAAATGTAAAGATCTTGGTACATTTTCTATTCCTTATGTTATTATTTAACATCTATTTGAGTATGAAATCATAGTTTTAAGAGCCTCTATAAATGTTATTCCTTATTTTATTTTTTCATCTATGTAAGTTAGATATCTCAAGAAATCTAGAATAGTTACCCAACTAGATAAAATAAGTTTAACTAATCTAATTGGAGTCCTAGATGATTATTTTGTATGGGTAAAGGATCTTGTTTTCCAAACTATATTATACGTGTTAGATATGGAATATATATGATTTAATAATAATTCACCATTAATTATAGGTACACTATTTTTTAATACTTCTTTGTCTATAATAAATGTTCACAAAAGAAATTTTTATCTAGAGTATGGAGGTCAAATGGTTATGTTTTGAATATTTGAATTAATGAATCAACCTATATAAAATCATTCTATACATAATGTTAACATGATTGATTTATTTTTAAGAGTGTTATTTCTTGATTTTATTTAAAATAACCAATCTATTAATTGTATGGAAAATTATCCTTTGTCTAATAATGAATATTTTGAAACTAAAAATATTGAAAATTACAATAATTATTTTGATACTGAATCATTTTCTAAAACAAATGGATGGAATTTTGAGTTTATTGAATATAGAAATGGAAAAAATTATAAATTTTATGCTAAAAATGATTTAGATATAGATGATTATTTTCCTGATGTTTTTGAAAAACTTTTGTTTCTAAATAATATAAAATTTGTTATAGAAATGAATCTAAATTAGCCGAAATATATTTAAAATATTCTAAGCTTAAAGTATTTTCAGGGGAATTGAAATTATCCATAAAATTATCATATGAAATAGAGGAAAAGACATTTAATTTTCCTTCTGATTCCACTATTTAAAACATAAAAAACTATCTATTATGGTGTTAAATGTTCACCTCATGATTGTTATTTTGAATTTGATATATCTTCTGGGGCTGACACATTTTCACTGTCATGGAATAGTTTCACTGGTTTTCTAGAGTATTTAAATAATTCAAATTTAGAGAATGATTTGGGGGATGAGAAAGAATTCAAATATTCCATGATTTTATTTTTCAAAAATTAAATCCCACTAATACTTGAACTTAGATCTTTTATTGAATCATTAATTTATTCATAGTTGGGAGATTAACAAAAATTCCCTATCATAATTTATAGTAGGTTTTCTATTGAATAAGAAAAAAAAATCTTAGATTTCCTTAGGAAGAATAAGAAGGAAATAGTATGGTATTTGGAAGACTTTCTAGGGATTATCCCCTAAGTATGCATGAAAAATATCCTTCTAGATGATAATTCCAAACCCATCAAACAATTCCAGAGGAGTTTGAATCTTACCCCTCCTAGAATTATTAAAAATAAGGTAACTACCTTGTGGTATGCTAGTATAATTTATCCTATTTCAAATAGTCAATGGGAAAGTACAGTCTATATTATTCATAAAAGGGTGGTTTCACTATTGTCAAGAATGAATTTAGAGAATTAGTGTGAGATAGGTTTCCAAATAAGCGGGGGATATGCACATATTATAGGAATCTGAACTTAGTGACTAGGAAGGATTATTTTCCTTTTCCTTTTCTTGATCAAATCCTTAAAAGGCTAGATATTCAACCCCAATATTTATTTCCATATGTTATTTAGGATATTTATATATTTATATTTTCCCATAACAATAATATATAACAACTTTTACATTCCCTTTAGGTACCTTTACTTATAGGAGAATACTATTTGTGTAATGTAATTCCCCTTCCACATTCAAAATATACATTGTTAGTATTTTATTTGAATTTCTTGAGGAATTTTTTTAAGTTTTATAGATTATTTTATAGTTTATGAGTTATCTTTTGAAGATTTTCTGAGATGTTTAGTGGCTATTCTAAGTGTGTATATTGAAATGAACCATTTCCTAAACTTTTAGAAGTAATATTTTATGGCTAAGACTAGAATTATTCTTGGTCATAAAGTGTCTAAGAATAGAATTTGAGTAGAAAATTCAAAGTTATAAATTATCTCTATATTTAGTTTTAAAAAGAGTATAAAGGATATTCATTCTTTCTGTGTCCTTGTTGGAAACTATAGAAGGTTCATAAATGATTTTATCCAAATTTCTTTACTTTGACACAACTTTTACAAATATATGTTCATGTTTTTATTTGATATGAAATATAAGGAATATTTTATTGAATTTGAACATAAGATTGTTTCTCCACCAATAGTTCACGAATCTAATTTGGAATTAAATTTTCAGTTGATAATTGATGATTTAGAGTTTTCTTTAGGGTTTATTCTTGGGAAAAGAGTGTAAAAGAAATAAGTTATTATTTCTTATGATCTTATTACTTTATATTATTCCCAATCCAATAAATCCATAATAGAAAAGGAATTATTTCCCATTTTATTTTCCCATAATAAGTTTAGATGCTATCTTTTATGGAAGGAAGTTGTGGTTTTCACTAAAAATAATGGTATTAGATATCTTATTAAGAATTTGGAGTCAAAACCAAGGCTATTTAGGAGGATATCATTTCATTATGAATTTAACATAGAGATATAAGATATGAAAGTAATTGAGAACACTATGGATGATCATTTTAGTACGTTACCTAATGAATTATGTCAAGCGAATTCATATGTTGAACTAATTAGATATTTTTTTCCCTAGGGAGAGATTATATTCAACTATTTTTTATAAGATACCAATGTTTTTAGATATTGTGAATTTATTAGACTCTAGTTATATTACTCACTAGTTTTTGAAAACATCAGGTTACAAAATTGATTTGTAAGTACAAGAAATATGTCTGGGATGATCCTAACATATGGAATAGAAGAAGTGATTGGATTATTAGGACATGTATTTTAAATTCAAAAATTTATCTAGTGATAATAATATTACATAGTTTGAGATTTAGAGGCCACTTTGGGCCATAAAGAATAGCTAGGAAGGTGTTGTATTCAAGGTTATTTTGGTTTACTATTTTCATATATTCTCATGAGTTATTTAAGTCTTCTAATTATTTTCAATTACAAATAAACATTTTCCAATGTAATGAGATTACCCAACAATTTTTTTGTTTTTTTATGTCTTTGATATTTGAGGGTTGATTTTTTAGCAACCTTTCCCAATTCCATTAGATATTCATATATACTTCTTGGTGTAGACTATGTGTCCAATTTGGTAGAATCTATACCAACTGGGACTAATGATGATAGATTAGTGTCTCAATTTATTATGAAAAATATGTTTTGTAGATTTGGTATTCCTAGGTTTATTCTTACAGAATAATAAATTCATTTATGTAATAGGAAATTAGAATATTGTCACAAACCAAATCTGGTCACCACCAAAATCGGTGCCAAACCTAGCCCATGATAGGGCCCAAAGGGCATTCCTGATCCCCACTAGCTTGAACAAGTTCTTGGGGATCATAAAATGAGAATTGGGAATTATTTACCTGAGTTTATAAACTTTAAACAACAAATGAATCCAATAACATGAATCTGGTTTTTTCACACCAAACAATCTTTTACAGAAATTCAGAACTCAATTAAATAGTTTAAAACAACTCAACAAGACTATAAAAAAGGTACAAAACCAAAATGAAATATCCCAAGAACCCTCATGGAAAGGAGAACCTCTCTTAAGCCATCTCCACAAGACTTCACCACCAAGGACCTGCTAGAAACCCAAAACACTGGCACTAAAAACTGTACCCATCTTGTGAAAAAAATAACCAAGTGTACATACACCCAAGGGTGTAGTTTGGGTGTGAGAAAATTCCTATTAGGATACCACCGCTAATATATTCTATGAAATAAACATTCAAAGATGAAAATCCTGCATTTTTTCATAAATAGGAAATTCTAGTTACAATTTCTAAATGATGCAACCTAAAAATTAAAACAGTTTTCAAGTGGGATATCATTAAGAATAAAAAATTTTAAAAATAAAATCAAAACTACTTAATTTTCCAGCCAAACATACCATATTCTAATGGTAATCACAAATTAATTAACGAGCACATGTAATAGGAAATAACCCCTAGAAACTAGCTTATTGTGGATCCCAGGTACCTCGTATCTCAGTGAGAGTAACCATAACAATATTTGTTCTTGTGCATGAACCACTATTATTAAAAATACTCATAACCTATTGGTCCCAAAAAATCATCATCATAGTTTAGTTAGTGATGTAATCATTAATCTTCATACGTGAAACAGAGGCCAAACCCCACTGATTCACTAGCATACTAGTACATCTCCAACCACCTAGATACCCAGGTTTCCTCTTGTGATCAAACACATTCAACAAGTTAAGAAATATACTTTTCACATGAGAATATAATTTATACATCACATGTTTACCAAATAGCCTACATTTACATCACACAATTCAAAAAATCCACTTTTTCATTCAAATGCATTTTGAAATCATACTCACACAAAAAGTAGCGCACAACACTTTTCACATTTCATTAACACTTCCACAAATCCTTTAAACGCTTTTATAAAACCATTATAAGACATTATAACTCACATAAAATCCTACTCAAATATTATATAATACTTCTTTGATCAAAAAATTCATTTTTCACAACACACTCACACAAAACAGGCCACAACCATGTTTCACAACTCCCTTTCCATTTGCTAAAACATTTAAGAACTTTATAAAACATTATAAAAAAATATTTGACATCTTAAATAACCACATTACCTTTCAAAAATCCATATTAGGTGAACAAAACAACCAAAAAGTACATATTCACCCTTTTCCCATTTTGTTTAACCAAACAAAACATTCACAATTTTTATAAAACAAACCCAAGGGGTGTAACTATGCTTCGCACACAAAACCCATTTAAAATCCCTCATTAAATTAAAAAATCATACCAATAGCAATATATAACATAATTTTAATCCCAAAAAACATTTATTAAACTACCCCCAAGTGTTATAAAAATACCTCAATTAACACCACAAAAGACACACATGAAAAACACACATTTTCATAAATCACTTCCAAGAAGTACAACATGGTTTTACACCTTGAACCCATTCAAAAACCCCTTTTCAAGGCCCAAAAGACACCAAGTCATTAGAGAAAACATAATTTTAAGCCACTTTAAACAATAATAAGTCACATTCATGTTTTATAAAATACACCCAAACATTACCCTAAGAGTCACTCATGAAAAGAACCCAATTTCAAACCATAATGCAACTATAAAACTAAATGCTTAATAAAATACATCAAAAACAGTTTTCACATCACAAGAATTATATTAGGAACATTAAAACCAATAAAACTGGAAATCTAACTCATCAAAAAATTTCTTACACATGTAAACATATACCTTTTCAGTAAAAACCCTTGAATCTAAGTGTGAAAATTCAACCGAACCTCCACCACACCACAAGGAAGTGAAAATGAACCCTAAACCATTATATTTCACCAAAATTACCCCAAATAAAACCCTAGGTATGAACTCTAACTTCTGGACACTATAAATTCATGAAAGAGGGAGGAAACCCTAAGGAGAAGGAAGGAAATGAAGAGAGAAACACTTACCTAAATAAATATTGATGAAAATGAACCAAATACACTAGTATCCAAATTTAAAAAAAACCATAAATGAATGTGAGGTTCTAATAAGACTAAAGAGATCATGTAAGAACATGAATTGGAGAAAAAGGGTAAAAATAGAAGGATTTATGAAAGGATCAATTTACCTCTTCAAATCTAGGATATTTCTGAAATTGAGATAAGTTTTGGCCAAATTCGAAATTCAATTGAGATCCAAATTGGGGGAGGAGAGAATGGGGATGCGCCATGGGTAAGTGGGCTCAGGTGAGAGTTGGAATCACTGAAAAAACATAAAAATTGAATGAGATATTAAACAATTAGAAAAATATTTAAAGTAGGAAATGGGTTTTCGGGCTAACCTAATACCTTAATAAAAAACCAAAATCCATCATTATTATGGATTCTTATGAGGTATAAATTGATATGGTGGTTTTAATATAATAGTGTATTCCAATTGGGAAGTGTAATTAGTGTAAAATGTTGAAAAATGATGGAGTTATAAAAGAAAAAAAATTATTTTTAAATATGGAAATGAGCTCACGGTTTGGCAAAATTTTTGAAAGCCCACCATTTCCACCAAAATGCATAGAAAACCCACATAAAAAAAGAAAGGGTGGAAATGAAATGAAAAATTCTTTTAAAACAAGTCATGTATGTGAAAATTCTCCCCACCATAAAACTTTCTACCACCGAAAAGACATAACAAGGCCAAAAGCAAAAACCAAACCCAACTGATAGACCAGAAATGTACTCCTTTGCTATGTTTGGTCCTCCCTTGAATGGACAAAACACCTCTAGTGATCAATTAAGGAAGGAATACTCTCACAAACCAAAAATTACATCAATTCCCTGAAATTATCAAGAAAAGTTAGACTTTATCCCCTAAAGTAAACTCCTAAAACACCATATGAACAAGACTCAAGTAATCTACCTAGATGAACAACAACAACGAACAAGGTTACACTTAATTTTCTTTAACTAAACTGTTGAGCACTATCCAATCCCAACATTTATTGTAGAAAGATGTTGGTAGTTAGATAGCTCTGAAAGAGACTACCTCCCACCAGGCCAATACCAAGGACCAATCTGAGTTACTAGTATGGGGAGACACAAATGGGCTCCCCACCATAAGAGACAACTTAAATTTTCCTGAGACAGATTCTGGAAACTAACAGGGGGTGGCCTGAACGGACTCCCAGTTCAAGGGGTAGACTTCGATCAGACCTTTACAAAATACCTTATATGAGACTCATAATGGGTCTTCCCACCATAAGAACCAACCATCTTAACTGACCAGCATAGGCTGGTACACAAATACCCCAAAATTTAAATAGTTGGGATGACCACATGGTTAGTCTGCATGGTTTGGGAAACCATGCGCTAACCATGGGTATCCTTCTATATACATGGTTTTCTAGGGATTAGTCACTAATAACCATGTGAAAACCATGCAATCAACCTATCTAGCCAAAAATAAAAACTTTTTCCAAATACCTAGTCAAAACCAAAGGGGGAAAGTATGAACTTAGGCTAGAAAATGGAAACGAGGTCCTCCCACATCTACCACCAAATGAGAACAACTAGAACAAGGTGATGCCACAAGAGGTTTAAAATATTCCTATCATTCATACAGAGGATATGACTTTGTATAAGGGTTTGAATGACCCTGGGTTTTCCTCTAACTACGTGTCAACTTCTCCCAGGGACCTATGGATGGAGCTCAAATGATTGAAGCAACTTCGACCTCATAGTTAGGATTTGGAAACCACCTAAACAGAACATCATCTTCCAGTGATACAAAAAACTACAACACAATCCCCGATAAGTTTACCAAGATGTAAAACTTTCCAAACTCACTTTACCCTAACAAAAAATTTCACTAAAACAAGGTATTAGAAGATGCACACACATCACACCTTGTTTCTTCTGGTGAGAAACAATTTAAGGAATGGACTCATATAAACACCTTCCCATGAAAAAGTTGATTTTGACATTTTTCCAAAGGAGACAAACTCCCAAAATAACAGAAACTCTAAGAGGATTGCACAACCTTCACCTTTACAATGAAATGAGCACATGCCATCACAAGGTGTCACCTAACATGACCATTGCAACTGATAGAAACAATACATGGAATGAGACCTTATTCTAAGTACCTAAACAACACATAAGTCCAAAAAGTGGCCACAAAAGTCTCTTATGACTAGATTCCCAAAACTGGTGGTTTAACATGAACTCTTGCTTCAAAGAAACTATGAAGAACTCAGAGGCCCTCTTAGACATCATTAAGACACTCATCCACACTAACAACCCCAGAACACTTCCACCTTCAACGAATCTGAAAAATTAAGAAACTAAGGTCTATTTCAACCTTCCAAGAGAACTCTCCCGCTATGAAATGATCCACAAATCAAATAAATGAATGAGTATTAAATCAATCAATAATGATCGATAATATCTTCCTTATATTGATCAACTATAGGATTTTCTAATGGCGAAAAAATCCAGGTTGCACTTCAGTTGTGCATTAACCCTTAATGGGGGTATACCTTATCCAACGAGAGAACCCAAAGACCCAACTAAGTTGGTCCATTGGTCAAAAAATTCCACAAACCAGATCAAAACACATGAAGTGAAACACCATAAACGTTTCTTGAAACATATCTCAGAGGATACTACTAACCGGTCCTTCTTCTTAGCTTACCAACCAAACAAAAACACAAAACAAGGTTCAAACATGAGGGGTTCTTGGACTCAAAACATACCACAACATTTTTTTTCCAAAAAAACATAATATAAAAAATCCCAAAAAATTCATCAATACATAATGTTTTTCTTTAAAAACATTTCTTTGAAAATAAATGGTTCAGCGGTTAGTGTATCCACCAATTGTACCCCATGGGCCTCACACATGCATGTTTCTGTGCCACACCGGGCACCCTCCTCATATCCATCCTGGAACAAATCTAGTCATGAAATCAACCATCCATCATCCCATATAACCCCATGCATGTGGTCATTCACAGAAATACAAAATGTTTAAACAAAAATTCTTTCCACTTTTCAAAACCAAAACGGTCAACCAACACATCCTTTTTCTCAAAACCGCTAACCACGAGATCAAAATCCCAATTCACATCTTAAAAAACCTTTTAGAAAGACATAAATATTTAGATAAGAACACCCTTTCAAGTTATTCACATCAATTTCAAAACAAATCATCCCATTAAAACACCCTTTTATTGTTTAGAAAAATCTATTGGAAACACTTTTTCAAAACCAACTTCAATATAGTTCCTGCTTTCAAAAGAGTTTTAAGCACAACATTTTCCATTTCAAAACAATTCTATAAATTCAGTTCCACCATTTCATAAATCAAACCATTCCCTATTTATTTGGAAATAATTTCACAAAAATGTTACGCATCTTAAAAACAAGTCACTTTAAAACCAATGTTCCAAGATTTCAAAACTAAATAACACAATACAATGTGAGAGGAAACTAGTTTCAGTGGGTGACTTGGAAATTTGGTTGGTGGAAATATTCCAATAACTTCACCATCAGAGAGAGTGTTTTAGGGAATATCCTCGACTCCACATGGCTTTCTTGGCCCTATGAACTCATTAAGACCATTAACCCAACTCTCTTTTCATTTCCCCTAATCATCATCAAGCTGAGAAAACCAAAGGACTTAGATAAATCCGGACTTCAACTAGAAACTTGAATCTCATAATGAGGTGTGGTTATTAGGCACACTACCCATAACTGGAATAATAATTCTTAATAATCCTAACTCCACACTATCTTGACTCTTCCCCAAATAACATGACCCAAAGAGTTAACCTGAACCTCCTTTGATACCATTTTGTCACGAACCAAATCTGTTTGCCACCGAAACTAGTTACAAAACCATCCCATGATAGGACCCGAAGGGAATTCCCAATTTTCATGAGTAGGCACAAGTACTTGGATATCATAAAATGAGAATTGGGAATGATTTACCCAAGTTTATCAACTTAAAACAAAAAATTAATCCAATAACATGAATCTGGATTTTTCAAACCAAAAAATCTTTTAAAAAAAATTTAAAAGTCAATTACAAAGTTTAAAACAACTCACCAAGACTATAAAAAGGGTACAAAACCAAATGGAAATAGCCCAAGAACCCTCATGCAAAGGGGTACCACCCACAATCCATCTCCACAAGACTTCACCACTAAGGACCTGCTAGAAACCAGAACCACTGGCACTAAAAACGATACCCAACCTGCGACAAAAAAAACCAAGTATAATTACACCCAAGGGTGTAAGTAGAGTGTGAGACAATGACTAGTAGGAAACCCCCACTACGATATTCCATGTTATAAAAATTCAATGATTATAATCTTAAAAGTTTTTTATAAATAGGAAATGCTAGTTACAATTTCTAAAAGACGCAACTTAAAAATTAAAACAGTTTTCCAGTGGGATATCACTAAGAATAAAAAAATTTAAAAATAATTTCAACACTACTGAATTTTACATCCAACCATACCTTATTCCGACGGTAAGTACAATGTAACTAATGAGAAAAATCAATAGGAAATAATTCGCAGGCACTAGCTCGTTATGGGTCCAAGGTACCTCGTATCTCGGTGAGAGTAACCATCACAATATTCGTTCTCATGCATGGGCCACTAGTAAGAAACATACCCATAACCTAGTGTTCCCAATTCATCATAATAATAGTTTAGTTAGTGCTATAACAGTCAATATTGCTATGTGAAACTGAGGACAAACCCCACAGATTCACTAGCATACTAGTACACATCCACCCACCTAGATACCTGAGTTTCCCCTTGTGCTCAAAAAAGTTCAACAAGTTAAGAAATATGCTTTTCACATGAAATTATCATTTCCAAATCACACGTTCACCAAAAATCCCACATGTACATCATAGAAGTCACAAGATCCACTTTTTTCATTCAAATGTATTTTGACATCATTCTTACACCAAAAATAGCCCAAAACACTTTTCTCATTTCTTTAACACTTCCAAAAATCCGTTAAAAGTTTTATAAAAACCATTACAAGAGATTATAACTCACATAAAATCCCACTAAAATATCATATAATACTTCTCTTATCAACAAAATACATTTTTCCCAACACACTCACACAAAACAGTCGACAACCATGTTTCACAACTCTCTTTCCATTTGCTAAAACATTTCATCACTTTATAAAACATTCTAAAAAAACATTTGACATCTTAAATAACCACCTTACCTTTAAAAAACCCATATTAGGTAAACACACCAACCAAATTGTACATATACATCATTTTTTCCACATTGTTTAACCAAACAAAACATTCACAATTTTCATAAAACAAACCCAAGGGGTGTAACTATGGTTCACACATAAAACCCATTTCAAAAACCCCATTAAATTACAAAATCATACCAATACCAATCCATAACAGAATTTTTATCCCTAACAACATTTATTAAAATTCCCCAAAGTGTTATAAAAATACCTCAATTAACACCACAAAAGACACACCTGAAAAAAACATATGGTCATAAATCACTTCCAAGAAGTACAACATGGTTTTACACATTTCAACCATTAAAAAACACCATTTAAAGTCCCACATGACACTAACGAATTATAAATCCAGAATTTTCATCCTCTTTAAACACCAATAAGTCACTTTCATGTGTTATAAAATACACCCAAACATTACCCCAAGAGTCACCCATGAAAAGCACCCAATTTCAAGCCATAGTGCTACTATAAAATTAAATGCTTAAGAAAATACATCAAAAAAGATTTTTGCATCACAAAAAGAATATGAGGAACATTAAATCCAGTAAGACAATAAATCTAACTCATAAAAAAGTTTCTTACACATGGAACCAGTAACCTTTTGAGTCAAAACCCTTGAATCTTGGTGTGAAACATCAATCGCACCTCTGTCGCACCACAAGGAAGTGAAAAAGAACCCTAAACCATAATATTTAACCAAAAGGAATCCAAGGAAAAACCTAGGTATGAACCATTACTCCTAGGAACTCTATAAATTCATGAAATAGGGAGGAAACCCTAAGGAGAAGGAAGTAAATGAAGAGTGAAACACTTACGCAAATAAATCCTAAAGAAAATGACACAAATAAACCAGTATTTGAATTTCAAAACAACCATAAATGAAAGTGAGGTTCTAATAAGTCTGAGGACGTCATATTGGAACTGTAATGGGAGAAAAGAGTAAAAATAAAATGATTTATGAAAGGATCAATTTACCACAACAAATTTGGGTGATTTCTGAAATCTAGAAAAGTTTCTCACAAATTCACGATTCAATTGAACTCCAAATTAGGGGAGCTGAGAATGGTGGTGCGTATTTGGTAAGTGGGATCGGGTGACAGTTGGAATCGCCGAAAAAATTAAAAATTGAATGAGATATTAAAGAATTAAAAAAATATTTAAAGGAGGAAATGGGATTTTGGGCTGGCCTAACACCTTAATAAAAAACCCAAATCCAGAATTATTATGGATTCATATGAGTTCCAAATGAATATGGTTGTTTTGATATACTAGGGAATTCCAATTGGGATGTGGAATGAGTGTACAATCTTGAAAAATGAAGGAGTTATAAAATAAAAAAAAATTATTTTTAAATCTAGAAATGGGCTCACGGTTTGGCCCAAATTTTGAAAACCCACCATTTCCACCAAAATTCATAAAAAACTGCTATAACAAAGAAAGGGTGAAAATTAAATGAAAAATTCCTTTACAAGAATTCATGGATGTGAAAAATATTTTCAGAAAATATAAATGGTTAATAATAAGGTGTCTACACCCTATCATCCTCAAATGAATCAGATGGTTGAAGTGTCAAATAGATAGATTAAGAATATTCTTGAGAAAATAGTTAACCCAAACTAAAAAGATTGGATTTTAAGGATTTAGGATGATTTATAGACATATAATACTTTCTATAAAACTCTAATAGGGATGTAAACCTATTGGATAGTATTTGATAGAGACTAAAATCTACTCATGGAGTTATAAAATTGAGTATTTTAAGATATTACTTTATGATTTCTCAATCTGTTTGAAGTAGGAAAATAGAGTAACTTGTTTTTATTGGAAATAGAATAAATTAGGAATTATGCCTATGAAAATAAAATTATTTTTAAACAGATTTTTTTTCCTTATAAGTTTATTTTGAACAAATAATTATAGATTAGAGATAAATTTCTTCAGAAAAAATTCAGACATAAACTTTTCCCAAGTAAATTTCATTCCAAATGGTATGGTAATTTTTTTGTGACTTGTGTTTTCCATTTTGGTGATATAATGATAAGTGATCCATGAAAGGATGATATTTCACTATTAAGGATAATAAACCTAAGATGTTTAGATAAGATATTAAGGAACCTCTAGGGGAAAAGTTCCTTTGTATAAAAGCTGATACTAATAAAATTTTTAAGGTCATATCTTCCCTTACTTCTTATCATTGTACATAATAAGTAGGGTGGGATAACCAAATGTAGTATTTGGATTTTTTTTCTTTGTTTTAATTTTAATAGAATAAATTGATCTCAAATGATGGATTTTTATTTTGTTAATTCACAATATTGAATCCATTTGGGGGGTATCTCCACTTCATCTTATTATTTGAGCAGATGTATTATGATCTAAAATGATCAATAAAAGCTAAAAATTTAATAAACATGAATCAAAACCTTATTACCATAAATTAAGCCTCTCTAAACTAATCAGTAGAAGCTACAAATCGAATAAACTTGAATCAAACCCATTAAATTTTAAACCCTTGAAATATTTTATTGAATTATTTATTCTAGAAATTAATATATATTTGTTTTAATTTTTAGGAGCTCAAGGATGAACAACTAGAGAGGCTTAATTTAAGTCAAGGAAGGATGTATTTATTAATATTAAAAAGAAAATAAATATTCTATATCATGTAGTCATTAGTTTTTATTGTTCTCATTATTTTTACATAAAAAAACTTTTACTAATATTTATCCTCTAGAATACCATTGAATTTAAACTTTTACAGTATATATATTCACTTATAAACATTCTAAATAACATGAGATTATTTTAAAAAATGATTCATTTTTTATTGAGAGAAAGAATGTTATTTTAAAAAGTTTTTTAAAAATTATAGTTTTTTTGAAAATGTTGATGGGATTTCTGGTGACCCTTGAGTATGATTTTGAACTTCTGAGTAGATTATTTTGAAAAAACTATCTTAACTATTTATTATACCTTGAATTAAATATTGGGTACAATGTTCTATTTTACATGTGGAGGGGGGGTCTTAAATTTACTTAAATGAATTTCATTTTTGAAACCATCAAAAAACCCTTAAAATTTATAAAAAATATGAGTGTAAAAGAATTACCTTGGCATCTTCAGTTATTGATTTTTTTAATTTAGAAGGCTGTGATACCAGTTTGAAGTGTTTAATCATTTTTACCCATATAAATTAATAGATAATATATATTTTTACCTCTTGAAAAAAAATACAAAATTTTTGGTGGACTGTTATATAATAATTATTGACTTTGAACTTTTTATTTTGAATTTAACTGAAAATATTCTCAACCAAATGGATTATGAAATGAAAATTCTAATCTAAGTTGAACTCTTTATTATTTTATTCTTTATTAATTATCTATAGGATGTGTTATTTATCCCCCAAATAAGTTTCAATTCCACCCTATCTAATGGTGTGTTTATTTATTATGATCTCTTAATAATGTGAGACTGTTATCCTAAAGGTAAAATGAAGTTATGGATTTTGGTTGGATAAAAATTGAAGTGTATTAAATTATCTTACAAATTTCCAATTTTAATCATTTTTGTAAAATGGAAGATAACATATTACTGGAACCATTTTGATTTAATAGGGAGGTCTATTTGATAACATAAGAGATTATATAGTGGAAAATATTTTTAAAAATTAAATGTTATTGGAATTATAATTTTTCAGTCATGAGACATTTTTTTCTTCCAATGAATTTGAATAATTGGTTTCTTAAGGAGAAGAAAAATATTAAGTGTGGGTGAATTTGATGTGGTAATATTCCATTGTTTATTGCCGCATATTTTTTGATGATTTAATTAGATTTATTAGGATACAATGTTCCTAGTATACAAATATTGAATACTGATTATATTATTTTTTAAGTGCAATTCAATTAATATTTTTATAAAAATGATGATTTTATGTTCTTAAAGGTTGAGGTGTTATTATCCAATATTTAAATGCTTAATTTTAAAATTTATTCAGAATTTAAATCATGAAGCAACGTTAGATTTTTTTTGTTTGGATCGAATTATTTTGCATTGCATTGTTTACAAATTTTATTAATTCTTGGAATTAAATTTGAAATAGAAATTTTTGTTAAATTCCGTTTGAAGTTTCATTATTATTATTATTTATTTTCACTTTGTTCTTGAATTTATTTATAGGATTGGATCCACATATTTTGTTTTCCACATAAACAAATGGATTCATAGCGAAATGTTTATATAGTTGAATTTAGAACAGATAGCCAAATTCATATACCCAAAGTCTCCATGTAATCGAATCCATAGAGAAGAACTTCCATGTAGCTGAAATATAAATACCTGATTGGAAATGCATCCAAATGTAGAGGATGATGACATGGATGAATTACCAAATTCAAGTGGACATGTAGGTGAATTACCAAGATGTCCAACCACATAATTGAATTTTCACATATCCCAATTTGTTATATAAGAAAATATGACACTATCAAATTGCATATATAGTAGATTCACATACCGGAGGGATATGTAGCTGATTTCCATGTATTGGAATGGATTGGAGAATAATTTACATACCTGAATGGCTGTGTGGATTAAACCAATGAATGGGATTTTTCATAAAACAGATTCAAATGAGATGTTAGTTTTTGAGAATTTCAAATTCCCTTGAAGAATAAGATTGACCCATCAGCTCAATCGAGCTAAGAAGATGTTGTGAAGATTTTGGAATTTACTAGAAAAGGCCGATGAAGACAGAATCATATAAAATATCATGACCAAGTTTAGATTGATTAATGCCAAGGTTTGACACATGGTGGATCAAGAGATGAGTTCAAAAAAGATGACTTTGAACTAGATCCTTTAATTAATTATAAAACGAATTAAAATTGATATAATTCCATGAGAAGGGAAGAGAACAAACTAAATGAGAATAAATATAGGGATACTCAAAGATCTTCTAGAAATTATTGGGAGAAACTCTTTTGGTATCCTTCTTTGATGAGGATGGAGAGTAGAGTCTCCTAATACCCCATGATCATGATTAACTAGATCTTTTATATTCAAAATTAGAAGATTCTAATGATGATTTCATTCCAGGATTTTATTTCTTCAATTTCAAATTGTACCTCTCTCTGAATGTTTAATTCATTGAAATTTTATTGACTTTTGATGTTAAATCTTTCCCTAATTTAGTTTATAATATTTATTCCATTCTATGACCAACATATCTTCGATCAGATCATATTTTTCAAAGGACGTGGTTTAATAACTAAGGATGAGTATAAGTTTGAATATTATTCTTATTGTTTAATTTTTTAAATTCCTAATTAAGGATTGTGTGAATAATGAGTGATCATAGATGTCAATGTGTTTAGAGATCATTAAATACATTGAATGGATCTTGATAAAAGGATATTAGTAGCTAATATATTATTTTTTGAACAAATTTTTTTAAAATTGGTGCTATGTATGTATTTTGATCAAGAGCTATGCATTAAGGTAATTTTAAGTGTGAGATTTTTTTAAGCAATGAAGAAGGAAAGATCCACGAGAACCACTAAAATTGAACACTATTTCCATTCATATATTTCCAATTCTAAAATTTCTTTATTTTAAATAGGACTATTTTATTTTCTATTTTCTCAGAAATTTTAGAATTTTTTTAGTCATTAGATTACTCTGCTAAATATTCGAAAAATTTAAATTGTGAAAAAATAACTCTTTAGGGGAAGTCACATTGGATGAATACTTGGGTACTAATATAATATAATATTTAGGTTAAAACTTGAATTAGGGTTTAAGTGAGATGATAAACCCATTATACAAATATCTAAAGGTGGTTATTTTTTTAAAAAAAAATAGGCCACATAACATGAGGAAAAATAGTTTTATGACTTAATTTCTTTTTTTATATAATTTTTTTAAAAAAAATCAAGGATAATGTTGAAAAAAATTAAATTAATTGAATTATGTATAATTAAAAGGAACTAATGGGATTTTAAAACCATCCTAAAACAAAATGATACGTTGTAAATACATGAAAAGAAAAGAGTGTTTTCTTAAACAATAGTATTTTGTACTATTGACCAAAAAATAAAATTTTCAAAAAATTATCAAAAATTCACTATAAGATAATTTTGACTCACGGATATAAAAAATGATATCCCTTTTTACAGATTCAAATTCTATAATTTATAAATTATACTTTTTAATATAATCATGTAACGCGTGAAACTCAATTTAGTTAGAATAAAACTAATTTCATATTGACTATGAAATTAACTATTATTATTACAATGAATATGGATCAATGAAATATAATTCATCAACATTAATAAGGAATGAAATGAATATATTGTAAATATTACTTGGGTTATCACACTAGAGGCCTCTCCATACCATGTCTTAGGGAATAGACCAAGGTGGGTGTAATAAAAGAGTGCAACACTCTAGAATCAAACAAGGTATAAACCATGGTATAAGATAATTAAATCACAAATTAAATGATCTATGGTTTATATGGAACTAGATAATCCACAAAATTTCGTTGTTTATGCCCAAATTTTCATCCTCAAAGCTATTGACCACCTCTAAAACCATGCTTAACCTTATATCATTGAGGGAAAGGGACATCATGAGGCTATCCAATACCAACTCTATCTCCTCTAGGTGGAATACTAATATCACTAATTATGATATATCCAATAAAGTGAGTACCATTACTGGGGCTAATAAGGAATCTAATACCCCACACCATTTTCATCTTTATGGATAGTCTGTCACTGGAATCACTAATGAATATACCTCTATATGTAAAAGAAACATGTATAGAGATATCATTAGGTGCATGGGAAATAATATCCCCAATAAAATGATAATGAAATTACAGAGACCAGTTCCCTTTTGATGGAAAACTTGATTATTTAGATACTTGATATCCTCTAACTAACAACATTACTCATCTAGGAACTCTGATGACACCCCTCTTGAGTTGAACCTAGTTGGGAATGAATCATATAAATAAACTCAACATTCTTATAAACCTCCAAGTTTATAAGAATCATAAATGGGGTGAATATATATCCAATAACCGAGTGTAGTAACTCCTCCAAACACTGCACTCTAAACACATTATCTAGAAATAGACCTGGGGAAAAGCAAAGGAGGTCCTAAAATCTAATACTGATCCCACACACACTCTGGCTCCCTTAATGGAGAGAGTATATCCTTCCTCTTCGCCACCCTCAAAATAAATGACAAAAAATCCAAAGAAACAACCACTAAAAATTATATCATGAGACATATACTTCTTTTGACTCTCTGTGATACCAGATCCACCACTTTTATACTACACCCACCTTCTAACTTATAGCTAATGGAACTTGTTACTCCACCCAAACAGGAATAAAACCTCAAGATCTACCAACTTGTGATTTTTCTCGATATTAGATACACTCCCCTGATACATATAAATCCCCTGATGTTGAAATTTGAAAAATTTCTTCCTCCAAAGATCATTCTCCTCAGCTAAGTCAACCCACCTATGGTAAGTAGGGTTAGTGTATCACCCCTTGTCCCATGATCCCATATTTAGTGATGAAAAAATATAACTTAAAACATTGGATTTGATACACATATATGATTATAATATGTTTCACACATTTACAATCCAAGTATCATTTACCTTATAGTTGTATAGAATTAGGAAAAACAACTAAAAAGTAAATCAAAAGTCTTATCATCAAATTGGAATTTTTTTCTCTAATATATATGAAGATACAAAATTCATAACAAGGCTTCAAAATCTCTGATAAATTCTCCACACAAGATACTATTCTAGTATTAGCATACTTAATACTTTCTTTTATAGCCCAGGGAAATGGAAACATAAGAAATGGGTGATCTCAAAAAACCAGTTAGGGTAAACATAATAAAAATTCATAATGTGAGATACATGAGTCATAACATGATATCTTAAAGATAATGATCATAAGATTAAGATAATGGAATAATTAGTTGATATCATAAAAACATGGATTAAACAATGATCATAACATAAGATCATGGAATCAAAGGAATGTTGAAACAATATAAACATGACATCATAAGAATATGTCAATGATCTCAATGTTGTTAACATAACATAGTTTTCTAGGATAACTACCCACTCCTTATGTTTTCTAGGCTCACTTACCATGAACCATGATATCTCATTAAATTAAAATATTAATCAATGCATTTGAGGGATATATAATTTTGGTCCCACCCATCACATAATTAAAATCCTTCATATGTGTGACACATGGTTTAAATCAACATATTATAAAATCCCAAGGAATAAAATGGGTTGCATATCCTTTTCATGTGGTTCTATATGGAATAATTTATTATTTCATCAATAAAGGTGTCATGATAAACCGATGTAAAATAAATGGTTACATTATAATATTAAGCATCATTTTAGAAAAATATCACTCAATAAAAATTATTATGCATTTGGTATCAACATCGTATAGTAAAAATTTATACACTTTAGAAAATTTTTTCCATAACCAGTTGATGTATTGGGTATATAGGTGAGCACCCTTGGTAGGATCTACATTGGGGATGTTGGACCCTAGATTACAATATTTTATGCTTTAGTTCACTACCTCATAGGTTTTTTCTTCAGTAGGGCTCACATACCACCAGGGTGGCTCACAACCACCCCCCTTTAAAATGGCCTTATGAGGGGGATGGGTATAGCTAGGGATTATATACCATTCCCAACATCCCTCTTGTCTTTTATGTGGGACTGCGACAAATTCATTACAACTTAACACCCATATGTTATGTTGTGACACCCTTGCAGCCAACAACCATGAACCATAGGGTTGGAATGCTTTCATTTGGGATTCAAAAATTCTACCCCACAATGATTTAACTATGAATAATAAGATTACTACCTAATTTGATACTAATTTTAGGATCTATAATGGGGCCACAAGATCCTCCATCACAATATTGAACACATTGTTTCACTACCTCATGGGTTTTTTCTTCAACAGGGATCACTTCTAACCATAGTGTCTCACTATCATCCCCCTTTAAAAGGCCTTATGATGGGGATGGGGATAATTGGGGATTATATATCTTGCACATCACACCCCTTGTTTTACATTTGGGGTAGGGACTTGGGTTTCATAGTGTGATACCCATATTTCACATCATGACACTCCAACAACTAGTAAAATTGACTGGTATGGATGCACTGCATTCATTTGGTACTCCAAAACCCTTCAATAAAGTCAAGGAATATAGGTAATTCACATAGGAAAATAATTATAATAAATCATGACTATAAAAATGAATTATTAGGAAAGAAAAAAAACAGTGATGGATCATACCATATATGTAAAAGATATTTTTATAATTCATATAGATAAAGAAGGTGGATAGTATTATTTTATGAAAACCCTTGATCAAGCACAAGAAATAGATGAATAAAAATCTTATAATTATTATGAAAATTTCATTGAAAATAATAATTTATTTTTTCCATTAAAAATATTTTGAAAGGAATAATTTATTAATCTATGTGAATAAGAATATTCTTTTCGAACACTAAAAAGAATAGAGATGATGTATATTAATAAGATATGAAGGATAAAGAAAGATATATTCACATGAAAACATGTAAAAGATATTACTTTCATTGATAATGAACCATTTGAAAAATGTTAAAAATATTTTCTCATAAATAATTTTTAATAAAGTCAATATAGTTGAGAATAAACTTCTAATAAATATGGAAAGTAGTCACTTCGGAACATTTTACAAATTAATTTAGATTTTTTTTGAAAACTAATCATATGGAAGTCACACATGTTTGTATGATACAAAATTCAATAAGTCTCAAGATGTGGGTGAATTGAGTTCATAAAATTTTCTTGGATTAGAAAACCACCCACTTTAAAGTATGATAACTTCTGATCTTTTATTAACACAAGAAAGTTGAGAAAATAAAATAAAAAAAGGATCATACATAAGAAATTTTTAGTGGTATGGGGAACATAAATCCCTCAGTCCACTATAAAAATACTCAAGTCACAGAGTTTGGATATTTTTACTAGGAAATTATTTTTTATACGGACTTATTTTCATTTTCCAAGGGATTACGGGATTAAGTTCAAGAAGTTAACTGTAACGTCCTGAATCCGGGTACCAATCAACGGGTTCCCCAAACCCAGTTGGTCACATGACCTCAAATGACTTTCCCCAAACTCCAGAGGCTGCTAACTTGTAGAGAGGGCCTATGACTGATAGTGGGGAAACTATGCCCTCATTTGTCAAAGTGTAGTGCAGTGGAATCAATATAAACATACAAAACCAGAAGCAGTTAACAATACCAAGATGAAAAGGACAATAGTACTGAAGTAAAAGATTACCAACTGTCATATATATGATGATGCAATATGTCCCTAATTATTAGAAAATAGCTAAAATAGGATACACTGCAATCTAAAACAATACAACACACGATAAAAGTACAACAAAGAAAAACAAAACAGTGCAGCAGGAACTCTGCAGCATCGCCAGCCTATGCTTGGTCCCATGCCCTCCTACTACTCTGTGACAATCATGTTCCTGTGTAGGGTCGCTTTCCCTTATCAACACCTGCATCAATATAATCTGTTTTGGCCCAAGACATTACCCAAATAGGGTGTGAGAAATAAATCCCAGTTTGAAAGCTCCAAAGGCCTGTGCCCAACTGTTAGTGAAAATGTGCAACTACAGTGTGAAATAATGAAATGCATTAAGCTAGGAAGCACTCAAAAGAAGATACTCCTACCAGTTCCATTACCATTTAATTATTATTTAACAATTCAATTTAATTGAATTATAAGTTCCCAAGACCCAAACTCAACTGACAATCTCATATACAGTGCCGCAACAAAAACCAAAACAGGAAATCTAACAAGTAGAAGGTAAAACAATACCAAGCCTGTGCTTCATCTTAGGAGGTATAACATGAGAAATCACCACATTGATTATTCAAAGTAAAATATGTCCTCAGACATGAAAATCCTTACCCTCAGGTGATCAGAATTGAAACCCTCAGGTGATTACCCTCAGGAATAATGAATATTTCCCACAGGCATAAGAGATATTTCCCTTAGGCATGGAAGTTGTTGCCCTTAGGCATATGAAACGTTTCCCTCAGGCTAAACAAACATGTGACCTCAGGCATAACAAACATTTCCCTCAGGATAATAAAACCCTTTCCCTTAGGAATAAAAAACATTCCCCTCATGCTAATCAAACCCTTTCCCTCAGGCTAATCAAACCCTTTACCTTAGGATAAACAAAAAATTTCCCTTAGGGTAAACAGAACCTTGCCCTCAGGCTAAATAGAACCATGCCCTCAGGCTAAACAGAACCTTTATCTTAGGCTAAGAAAAACACTGATATCTTTCTAAGCAAGTAACCAGGCCGAGCCCAACACATAAGAAAACAATTCATATATATTTTCTCTCAAGAAAACTGGAATCATTCTATAATCACGGCATACCCATAGGTATCCTGAAAAAATGACTAAACAAGGGAAACGCACCCACGGGGTGGCCCTAGATCAAAGCAGCAATCCCAAATAGTAGTTTATACATAATCAAAATATTAATTATGCAATTCTAGGTATTTAATGAGTTAAGGCCTCATCCATACGACACACCAAACATGGGTGCATATCACAACGATACCCAAAAACAACTTGACAGTAAGAAATAAACACCAAACCACCTAACTCGATCTCCGACGATCGATTTACGCGAATGATGCCTCCTGAATCAACTGAGAATGATGTATATATGGGAAAACATTTCCCATTCAAACTCAAATAACATCCCTTAGGGAAAGAATTGGTAGGAGAGGTTCAAGAAGAGATAATATCTCGCCGGCACAGTTCAAATGAGATCTACGAAGAAGGAATCAGAGTCCCGGTGTGCTATCGAGAGATCCTCCAAGTTCCGGCCTTCTCTCCTATGACTCTCATCAAGTTCTAAGATTCCTCTACCGAAAGAGGAGTATAATGCCCGTTTTTAATGAAAAATTATAATTACACGGCGTGTACTCTCAAGTAGAAAACATGTACATTACATTTTTTAACTATTATCCTAGCACCCAATTTCCACTGCCTCACTGTTCATCTATTGACATGGTTACACGGGGTGTATTTCAAAGTACAAGGCATGTATTTTACTTCTTCTAGCAGCTACTCCCACCACCTTACTGTTCACATACTGACTGATTACATGGCGTGTATATACAAAGTACACAAAGTGTAGTTATTTTCTACTCCCTTCATCGCCGACAGGCTTACACGCCCTATATAATCATCCCACAAGGCCAAAGTACATGGTGTGTACCCACAAATTTTGGGATTTTCCCCATTTTCCTGATTTTCTTCAAAAACATTTAAATGAAAAGGAAAAGAAGAAACCCATACCTCAAGAATAATAACCGGGTTCTTACATTAACACATAGTATAATACCAAGATTTTTTAATGAGCTACAATAAGGCTTAAAAATATACAAACATTCAATGTTTTTATTCTAGGAACCTTCACACTTCCAATAATAGGAATGAATATGAAATATTACATATGAAGATCATAGTTGCAAGATGTAACTACATAATAGAATAATTTTCCAGAAGAAATGATAGGAGTGAAGATCATCTTGAGGAGAGTCTTCTAAAACACATTAAGGTTTAACTTTAAAATGAAGTTGTAGAACTTGAAAATTCTTCTTCTTTAGCTTGAAATAGAGTAACAACATGAAATTTTCAAGAGAGTTGACAGTGAAAGTGCTTGATTCTGTTCTTATGTATTTCATCACCCTTCTCTTCTCAATCGAATACTATATTAAAAACTTGTATTACTATTTCAATATATGAGATCCATAAAATTGGGTCTTAGTATTAAATTCAAGATGTCCTTTTCTCAAAAATACCTCAGTAACAATACTGAGAATTAAATTATTCTTGTACAATTTTCTTCCATTAGTATTTTCAACCTTTTTATAATCGATTTTATGTTGTAATCCAATATTTAATGTTTATATGACATCATTAAATTCAACTAAAATTACACCAATGATAATAAATAAGTAGGTTGAAGAACTGTGTAGCCAACTATATATCACCACATATCCAAAATATAGAAATTTGAATTATCATAGTCGAAATGATCTAGATATCCATTTTTCACATAGTCAATTTATCATGTAGCTGAAATACGTACCCTTATTGCTTATTTATCTGAATAAATCACATGGGAATTTGGAACAAAAAATCTGAATTTACAACGTATCCAATTCACATAGCTAATTACTCTGTGTAGGTGATTCACATAGCCATTTGATTAACACATCCATTTTCTCAGGTAAGTGATTCAATGAGATTGGAAATTTATATATAGTCAACTTTATGATTTAGTTTATTCACATAGTAGTTTCTTTTACATATCCTATTAAAGCACCCATTTTCTCAGTGTACCCAAATATCTATATAGTCGATTTCTTTTTAATATTTTCCAAACTTCAAAATATTTTAGAAAAAAAATCCAAAATTGTATAATTAAAAGAAAAATGACTCAAATTAAGCAAAAAAAATAAACGCACTTAAAAACAAAATCATTAGTAACATATGAAGGGATTTTGAGATCATAAAATCAAAAATTTCATCATATGTTTTGGAACAACATTATTAGTCAAAGAATATACGAAATTTACGGATCACAAACCCATTAAACAATAAATATGAAATGTAATGACCTGGACCTCTCTGGTCAATTCCTTGGTTGAAATTTGGTGATTGAGGTGTTCTGAGAGGTCAATGGGACATATCCCCAACAATTTTCCAAATTTCCAGTTATGTGAATAGTTCCATCGGTGAGGTCGATGTGAATAGTTCATCGGTGAGGTCGATGTCAACAGTTCCACTAGGGAGGTCGATGTGAACAGTTCCATCGGTGAGGTCAATGTGAACGGTTCTATTAGGGAGGTCAATGTGAACAGTTCCATCGGCGAGGTCAATGTGAATAGTTCCATTGGTGATATCGATGTAAATGGTTCCATCAGTGAGGTTGAGGTGAACAGTTCCATCGGTGAGGTCGATTTGAACAGTTCTATCAGCAAGGTCGATGTGAACAGTTCCATCGGTGAGGTCGTTGTGAATAGTTCCATCGAGGAGGTTCCAATGCTATCCTCTTTCATTTGCCAAATTTCTTGTTTATGAAAAATGTTTCCAGAATGGTGAGGTTCCAATGGTATCCTCTTTCCTTTTCTGAATTTCAAGTTCATGAACAGTGTTTCCAGAACAGTGAGGTTCCAATGGTAACCTCTTTCTTTTTCCAAATTTCATGTTTATGAACATTTCTTCCAGAACAGTGAGGTTCCAATGGTTGTCTCTTTCCTTTTCCAAATTTTGAGTTCATGAATAGTGTTTCTAGAATGGTGAGGTTCCAATGGTATCCTCTTTCCTTTGCCAAATTTTGAGATCATGAACAATGTTTCTAGAACGATGAGGTTCCAATGATGAGGTTCATGAACATTGTTTCCAGAATGGTGATGTTTCAACAGTGAGGTTCATGAATAGTGTTTTTAGAATGGTGAGGTTATGATGACGAGGTTCAGGAACAGTGTTTCTAGAATGGTGAGCTTCTAACGGTGAGGTTCATGAATATTGTTTCCAGAATGGTGAGGTTCCAACGGTGCGGTTTCAATGGCGAGGTTTAGGAAAAGTGTTTTTCCTTTTCCAAATTTTGAGTTTATGAACAGTGTTTCTAACTTCCTATATTTTCACCCCTTTGACATTTCATTTGACATAAAATGCATTTAATGAATTTTTTAAGGACTCTAAGGCCAATTCAAAGGCCATAACTCTTATATTAATTTTCCTAAGGATCAATATGTTTTTACATGGTCAAACCACGTGGTTTAATGTGATTTTATTTTAATGGAAAATCTTGTGTATCTTAAACCATGTCTCTGTTAAATCTTATAAAGGGATGAGATATCATACTCTCTAGTTATTCCTCTTTTTTCTCAGCTTTGAGATGCTCGAACCATTCATTCCATCTTGTAGGAGTTTTGTGATCAAACCTTCCTCCTTGGATGAGTTCCCCTCTATTTCTGATGTAACCAAACAATATTGATCAATCTTAGATATAAGGTATGATCTATCGTTATTCTTTTGGGTTCATCTCCTTCTATTTTTTCTTTCCTTTTTTGGAATTATATATCTATATTCCTAATGGGATTTTCTTGGGTGTTGATTTATGTGGTGGTTTCTATACATCCTTAGGTGGATATAGTTGTCACGGGGGGGGGGGGGGGAGGAGATCATAACCCGTTGTATGGATCGTTCTCATATAAAGAACGCCAATAACCATTTGAGGTTGGGGATTCATTGCTTCTCTTTTATTTTACATGAAACTGTATAGTTATCATGTTTTATCCCACTATATCACAATGGAATTGACATAATAAATGTTTGAACTGGATAAATAAATTGATATCGATCGTATGTTATTGCCTCTTGTTTTTCTATATAGTGTGATATCTATGCTTTCTTTGTTTATCTTTTCATTCTTGATGGAAATTGGTAAAGAATGTAAATTAAGAATTAATTGATAATTGTTTGGATAAAGATAAAGAGGTATGTAAATGAATCCAGTTCTTCTTGTTGTAATTTGATGTTAATCAAATTGGTGCAGTAAGCATGTTTAATTATTTATGATTGCCTACTGTTTAGGTTTCCTGAAGTTGGAACCTAAAAATAATAAATTGTTTAATCCCAGATGGATTAAATAACTCGTTTCTGATAAAAGATAATTCCTTGTAGGGTTCCGAGTTATACTTTTAGTTGTTTAAGGGCCAAGAGCCCAATTGATATGATGGTTGTTTTCATATTTCTTGGGTTGTGGTGTGATCATGGAAGGATGTTGTGATATGTGTGGGTAAGGAGGCCTACTAGTTGTGGTAGTAGTTGATTCCTAGAGTGGAGAGATCCATCAGTTTATGCATGTGGGTGTCGGGGAGAACACCGGGAATGATGGAACAGGTTGGATGTGAATGTTTTGATACTTGATGATCTTGTTGGTTTCTTATCTGCTTTACTTTCCCCACAGCTCAAGGTAGCTGGTTTTGCTTACCCTCCTTCCAAGAAGGGGTGAGGACGCATGAGGTATGCCACATTCTTTCCGTGTTTAGCTTTATGAGGGAGGATGGGTCTATGCTCTTGCTATAGGAGGAAATGACTCGATGGGAAGTTCTTCTACTCACCCTGTTGATCCCCCTTGTGTATAGTATCTTAGAATGTTTTTCTAGAATGCATGGGAATATGAGAAAGTAATTTTGAGAATAAATGATTGAATAAACGATGTTAACCCATGGGGTTGGAGCTTGCTGGTACCTAATGCTGAGGATAATGGACTTTGTGTGTGATGCTAATGAAATATAATGTGGAATTATTAATGGTTAATTAATGTTTATGTAATTGATTAACGTAAATTGAAACTGATAAAAAATGGAATGAAGTAATGTAATTAAGTTATTTAAATGGTTGTGTTCTTATAGGATACCTAGTATTAGAAGTGTAAGTCGGGAGTCCAGGAGACGTTAGCTGTAGTTGTGTCTAAGACTAGGTTATTCTCATAGTGTGATTATGGGCTATAGTATATTCTTTACTATTTGTGTTTCTATATGCTACTACACCCCGTCAGTTAGAGAAATTGAAACCCTGAGGATTCTGAGCCCTGGGGGGTGTTTTCCCCAACATTCTGGTGGGAGGATGGTTGACTGACTACCCGATTTGGCCTCATTCTCTTCTCTTGGTAGTTACTTGTGTTGGTAGGCACAATAGTTAGTTTTCCCCATATATGGGTGTAGAGGGCTGTAATGGCTTGTGGTTATTCACACACATATATTCTGGATATAGTTTTCTATGGACTACTATAGGTATAATGTGTATAGGTTATGCTGCATTGAGGATACTTACTCAGAGTTTGGGCTGTAATGGCTTGAGGTATAATTCCCGATGCATGATAGACATTATGTGAGTTGTGGTGGCTATGGGAAACTATCGGGTTACTTTTCATGTGTGGACTTTGTGGTTTTGATGTATGAGGTGCATGTTGTGGTGCTTCAACCAGGTGTCTGTGGGCAAGCCTTTTTGGATAGAGATGCTTAAGACGTGCGATGTTGGGGCAAAGAAGAAAACTATTGGGGAAGTAGTAGTGGGGTACCCTTGATATTGTTTATTATACTATATACTCTTGTATATGATACTTGGTGAGAGTATCCATGGTGAGGCTGGGAACTTAGTATACCTGTTTAGGTGATGAGTTAGTTTCACTTGTTGTTCACTGTGATTTAGCATGCTTTCTTTACCTTTGCAGGAGAGGGTTCGGGGAGGATCCTACTGAGTGTACTGTTATAACCATCCTATGTTTATATAAACTATTTTTTAGGTCACTTAGAGAAGGTTGGATATCAGGCTGGTTTCTACTAGCATGGAGTTGCAGGAGTTGTTTAGGCTTTGTGGTTGCTGTTGTTTTTTTACTTTCTTTGGGTACTTGTAGTTCTCCCCTTTTAGTTGTAGTAGTTTTTTATGACATTAGATATGTGTTCTTGGGATTTCATTTATATTTTAGTATGAGTTAGAGTTGGTTGGTGTCTATCTTATCTCTGTCTTTCACATGTGTTCTCTTAGAGGGTAATACATTCCATTTGTGTGTTTACTATACCCTCGGTTCTAGTGGCCATCCCAAGGCATACTGGAGGCGGGACTTTGGGGTCACTATCTCCCTTCTCAAATTTCCAGTCCAGGAGGGGTACAACTTGTAGGGAGGGGGTCATGACATAGTGGTATCAAAGGGAGGCTGGGGGATAGGATGGAGTTTGGAGTTAGGAATAGGCGAGGTTTCATGGGTTGGTAGGGAAACAATGCCAGTCAAGATTAGAAAGTGATGTAAACAATAGAGACTGACTGAGAAATAAGTGTTTAGGGTCCCCTATGATCTGATTTACAAACCTTTAAGTTTATAATGGATAGTAAATGAGGTGGTACTAGTTTCAGGGTAGAGACCTGGGAAAGGATCATGCATCATTCTTCCTTATGATTGTGTTTGAATGGTTAGACCTTTGTATAGGGTAACCTAAAATGAATAAAAGAAAACAACAAATTATATAATGCTGAGTCTTCTTTATTCCAGTATTAGGAGCTCTAATTTCTTTTTATTTTATAGTTATGAATATAACACAACATCCTCATTTGGATCGCATAGAAGTTGTCCTGCAGGTTGTGCCAACAGATCTCCATAGGGTAGAGGTTGGTGATGACAACACTTGGAGGAGAACACTTCGGGAGTTTAAGTGCCAGAGTATGTAGATGAATGAGGGATTTGTTTCAGATGCAGTCACGGAAGACTGGTTGGAGGAGGTTGATATAGGTTTCAGTATGATCCATGATCGGAAGGAGCACTAGGCGTCCTTGGTTGTGACGATGATATGTGGAGCAGTGAGGCAATGATGGTTCTTGTTCCTTGGGGATCTCGAGGAGTCAGCGATCTCATGGGAGGAGTTCAGAAACATGTTTAGAGTCAATTTTCTTTATTCAACTATGAAGGATTCTAGTTTCCAGGAGATTCTTATAGTTTTATAGGTGAGATCCATTGTGCGAGAGTTTGGAATCCATTTCAGGAACCCTTTCTGATATGCTATGGACCTGTTACCAAATGAGGAGGCTAGGGTGAGGCATTTCTAGGAGGCTTTACATCCAGAGATCCAACATCAGGTCACCCCATTTATGCTGAAGAAATATCTCATGGTGATAGAAAGTCAGAGGTTGTCGATAGGAATTTGTCCAGAATCGGATCATTATGAGAGAGGAGTCATTATGATTCCTCACAAAGCAGAGATGTGGTATAGGGTTCCCAGTTTTCAAGGTAGAAGAGTTTCTGTTTAGCTGGGGGTAGGTCGCAGCCCTCCCCATATTGTTTCTTTAGGGGCGTAAGGCCTCAGGCCTATGCCAAGGAATCAAGAACTTATTTTTCATGTGGTTTTCAAGGTCATAAGTAGTGAGAATTCTCAACCTTTCAGAGCATTCATCATACACTAGGTCTTCCGCTCCAGGTTACTCTATTGAGGTAGTTCCAGCCGAGGCAGTAGAAGTAGGTTGTAGTAGCTTTAGATCAGTAGAGGGTAGATGGGGCAGGAAAAGTCCAACCTCGTGATGCTCTCAATCCTTATAGAGAAGAGCGCGACTGTGGTGGTGGTCTTTATCAGGGTCCGAGAGGCCGTGTAGGAGGTCATGGTTATCTTCATGCTTTTGCGTTTCCATATCCAGGAGAGCAAGACGTCATTTGATATTCCATTTGCTTGTTTTCTACTTTGGTGTATTCCTTGTTTGATTCAGGAGGGAAACACTCCTTCATATCACCTACCCTTGTCCATGCTTTGGGACTTGAGGTAGAGAGGCTTCTAGTGCCTTTGGCATTGACTATGCTAGTTGGAGGCTGAGCTGACTTGTTTGATGTATGTAGGGACTGTGACCTATTGTTGGGGCAACACCGCTCTTAGGGATATTTCTTGTGTTTAAGAATACAACCATATGATTTCATCCTTGGCATGTATTGGTTGTATTCATTTCAAGCTATTGTGGATTTCTTCAAGAGGAAGGCGGTGTTCTTCGATGCAGATGAAGAGCCAGTGATGTTCATTGGTGAACGAGACCCTGAGATGGGTCAGAGGCATGTTCCTTCCTTATCATCCATGACGGCTGAGATGATTCTGAGTTCTTTAGAGGTTTAGTAGTTGGAATTTCCTAGGGTTGTAGAATAGTACCCTGATGTATTTCCATAAGAGGTTGTAGCATTACCCCCTCGGTGAGAGATCATGTTTGGGATCGAGCTACAACTAGGAGCATCTCCCATCACTATGTATCCATATAGTAAGTCACATTTTGAGTTACAAGAGCTACGTATACAAAATTATGGTATGTTATAGAGTGGTTTTGTTCGGCTGAGTGTGTCACTATGGGATGCACCGATTTTGTTCGTAAAGAAGGCTTATGGTAGTTTGCGGTTGTGTGTTGATTATCATTGCATAAACAAATGGACAATGAAGAATTATTATCTTATTCCACAGATTGATGATTTATTTGATCAACTGATGGGAGGAAAGATGGTTTTCAAATATAGACTTGTAATTAGGATATCATCAGATGCGTTTGAAGGATATGGATATCCCGAAGACTGTTTTCCATTGTCGATAGGGGAATTATGAGTTCATTGTAATGTCGTTCAGTGTGATGAATTCTCTAGCTGTTTACATGGGATTGATTAATGTTGTGATCCATGTGTTCTTGGAAAATTTCGTGGTGGTTTTTATCAATGACATCCTTGTGTACTCCACGTCTGAGGAGGAGCATGCCGAGCATATACACGCTGTTTTGAGAGTTCTTTGTGAACATTAGTTGTTTGGGAAGTTTTCGAAGTGTAAGTTTTGGGCAAGAGAATTACATTTCTTAGGGAATGTTGTATACTAATAGGAAGTAGCTGTGGATCCATTTAAGATAGAAGTAGTTGTGTCTTAGGCCTCGCCAAGATGGTTTCAGAGGTGTGGAGTTTCCTTGGTCTCGTAGGCCACTATAGGAGGTTCGTAGCTGATTTCTCTCGAGCTGCGAATCCTCTGACAACATTGACCAGGAAGGATTAGGTGTTAATATGGACTGGTCAATGTTAGTAAACTTTTTGGTATCTAAAGTAGAGGTTAATAAGTTCTCTAGTTCTTTGTCTTCTAGCTGAGGGATTTCATTTTGATGTTTTCTGTGATGCTACCCATCTGGGGTTAGGCTGTGTTCTGAGGTAGCAAAGATTGGTTGTTTCTTATGGGTCTTAGCAGTTATTTACCCATGAACATAACTATGCCACCCATGATCTTGAGTTGGTATCAGTGGTGTTTTCTGTGAAGTTGTGGAGACATTGCCTCATTGGTGAGAGCTTTGTAGTTTTCACCGATCATAAGAGCCTAAGGTATGTTCTCTCATAGCGTGACCTGAAATTACGGCAATGTCAGTGGATGGAGTTCTTATAAGGAATACAACTTCGAAATATTGTATGCACCTGAAAAAAGGAATGTTGTAGCTGATGTGCTAAGTTGGAAGTCATATAGTGATGCTGTGCATGAATCTGTTGACTCTTGGAGAGTAATTTATGAACTGTCAGCATTATATCTTAATATGGGAAAAATTGGGGGAAAAGGTTGACTTTTTCAGATAACTGTTTAGTCATCTCTAGTTCAAAAGGTGGAAGAGTCCTAGTTGGGGGATCTAGAGTTGGAGGTCTGAAGAGACCGAGTTGTTTGTGGCAAGGCCCCTGATGGTTGGTTTGAGTATGAACAACACCGAGTGTTGTATCATGGAAGGATATTTGTTCCTTTGACAATGGGAAAGAAATTTATCAGAGAGTTAAATAGTTATCATTTAGCACTGCATCCTGGCATGAAAAAGATGTACTGAGCCTAGGGGAGCCTGTTTTGGTGGCCTAGGCTGAATCGTGCAGTTGCAGAGTTTGTGTCTCGATGTTTGGTCTGCTAGAAGGTGAAGGCCAAACACCGTGTTCCTGGTGGTCTTCTATAGCTATTAGATGTTCCTCAGTGGAAGTGGGAGTACATCTCAATGGACTTTGCCACAGGTTCACCTCAATCTCAGGGAGGACATGAAGCTATTTGGGTGGTAGTGGATCGTTTAACAAAATCATCCCACTTCATAGTCAATCAAGGAGTCAAGATCAGTGGATGTTTTTTCAAGGTAGTATCTCGAGGAGGTGGTGATACTTCATGGAGTCCCATGGACAATCATTTTCAATCGAGATACTCATTTTACCTCCAGGGTGTGGAGAGGTCTTCAACATGCTTTTGGTTCTCAGCTATGCCTTAACACTGATTTTAATCCTCAAATGTATGGTCAGACAAAGTGGAACATCAAGAATTTTAAATATAGGTTATGCTCCTGTGTCTTAGATTTTGGAGGTTCATGGATATGACATTTAACCTTGGTGGATTTCACTTACAACAATAGTTTTCACTCCACCATCGGTATGGCGCTGTTTGAAGACTTGTATAGCTGACCTTGTCGTTCTCCACTGTGCTGGACTGGGGTCGGAGAGTCATCAATTCTTGGACTGGAACTAGTGTAGAATACAACAGAGATGGTTCAGGTGATTCATGAGCAGATGAAGATAGCGCAAGGTCGTCATAAATCATATGATGATCAAAGTAGGAGACCCTTAGAGTTTGATGTTGAGGATCACGTGTTTCTCAAGGTGACTCCCCGTCGTGGGCAGTGAAGGTTTAGTTGTGGGAGTAAGCTTTCTCCTCAGTTTATTGGGACTTTTGAGTTGATAGCTCATGTTTGAGCTATGACGTATCGAGTAGAACTCCCCCTACAGATGATCCAGATGCATGATGTTTTTCATGTGTCACTGCTCCATCGTTATCTTCATTATGACTCTCACATCATCGATTAGGGAGAGATCAATGTAGATGATGATGCGACCTTTGAGGAGTGACCTGTGGTGATCCAAGACCACAAAGAGAAGGTGTTACACATGCATTCTATCCCCTTGGTTCCTGTCTTGTGGAAACATGGTGACATGGTGTAGAGTACCTAGGAACGTGAGTCACAAATACGTGCTCAGTACCTAGAGTTTTTTTATGTTTAAATCTTAACATGTAACCATGTCTCCTTTGTGGTTATAGAAATTTCATGTTTATGAGATGGCTTTCTTTGGTTTATTCTTGTGTCTTTCTCTCTTTTTAGAGGTATCTCGATGCGTGGTTTTTCATACTTCTTTTCTATTCCCTTTTAGGTTGGTTTTGAATTCTCGAGGATGAGAATATTTTGAGAGGTATCTAATGTAATGGCCCATACCTCTCTAGTCAATTCCATTATTGAAATCTGGTGCTTGAGGTGTTCCGAGAGGTCAAGGTGACATATCACCAACACTTTTCCAAATTCCCAGTTATGTGAATAGTTCCACCAGTGAGGTCGATGTGAATAGTTCATCGGTGAGGTCTATGTGAATAGTTCTATTAGCGAGGCCGATGTGAACAGCTCCATCGATGAGGTCGATGTGAACAGTTACATCAGTGAGGTTGATATGAACAGTTCCATCAGCAAGGTCGATGTGAACAGTTCAATCGGTGAGGTAGATGTGAACAGTTCTATAGGTGAGGTTGAGGTGAACAGTTCAATCGAGGAGGTTGATGTGAACAGTTCCATCGGCGAGGTCGATGTGAAAAGTTCCATCGGTGTGGTCTATGTGAACAGTTCCATCAGTGAGGTTCCAATGGTAACCTCTTTCCTTTTCCAAATTTCAAGTTTATGAACAGTTTTTCTAGAATGATGAGGTTCCAATGGCAGCCTCTTTCCTTTGAAAAATTTTGAGTTCATGAATAGTGTTCCAGAATGGCGAGGTTCCATTGGTAACCTCTTTCCTTTTACAAATTTCAAGTTCATGAACTGTGTTTCTAGAAAAGTGAGATTTCAACAGTAGCCTATTTCCTTTTCCAAATTTTGAGTTAATTAATAGTGTTTCCAGAATGGTGAGGTTCCAACGATAGCCTCTTTCCTTTGAAAAATTTGGTGTTTATGAATAGTGTTCCCAGAATGGTGAGGTTCCAATAGTGAGGTTTAAATGGTGAGGTTCATGAACAGTGTTTCAAGAGGTGTTTCCAACGGTGAGGTTTCAATTGTGAGTTTCATGAAAAATGTTTCCAGAATTTGGATCTTCTAACGATGAGGTTTCAATGGTGAGGTTCATAAACAATGTTTCCAGAATGGTGAGGTTTCAACCGTGAGTTTCATATAGTGTTTTTCCTTTTCCAAATTTCGAGTTCATGAACAATGATTCCAGCTTCCTACAGTTTCACCCCTTTGACATTTCCTTTGACATAAAATGAATTTAAAACCTTATTTTAAAGACTCTATTGCCTATTCAAAGGTCGTAACTCCTATATTAATTTTCCTAAGTCTCGGGATGTTTTTACATTGTCAAACCACATGGTTTAATGCGATCTACTTTTAATGGAAAATCCAGTGTATCTTAAACCGCTGCTCCATTAAATCTTATAAAGGGATGAGATATCATCCTCTATAGTTTTTCCTCCTTGTTATCAGATGTGAGATGCTCTAACCTTTCATTCTATCCCATAAGAGTTGTGCGGTCAAACATTCATCCTTGGATTAGTTCCCATATGATTCTAATGCAACCAAGTAGTATCGATCAATCTTCAATATAAGGTATGATATATCATCATTTTTCTAGGTTCATCTCCTTCTATTTCTCCTTGCATTTTTTTGGGATGCTTTCTCCATGTTCTTAATGGGATTTTATGGGGTTTTGACTGGTGTGGTGGTGTCTATGCATCCTCGGGTGGATATAGTTGTCACGGGGGGAGGAGATCGTAACCCTTTGTGTGGCTCGTTCTTGTATAAAGAACGTCAAGAACTGTGTGAGGTTGGAGATTCATTGCTTCTCTTTTATTTTATGTGTAACTATATAGTTATCATGTTTTATCCCGCTGGATCACAATGGAATTGACATAATAAATATTTGAACTGGATAAATAAATTGATATTGATTGTATGTTATTGCCTCTTGTTTTTCAAGATAGTGTGATATCTATGATTGATTTTTTTATATTTTAATTCTTGATGGAAATTGGTAAATAACGTAAAGCCGAAATTAATTGATAGTTGTTTGGATAAATATAAAGAGGCATGCAAATTCATCTGGTTCTTCTTGTTGTAATTTTATATGAATCAAATTGGTGATGTAAGAATGTTTAATTATTTGTGATATCTTACTATTTAGGTTTCCCATAGTTGGAACCTACGAATAATAAATTGGATAATCCAAGATGGATTAAAGAACTATTTGTTTGATAAAAGATAATTTATTGTAGGGTTATAAGTTACCCTCCATCTTGTTTAAGGGCTAAGATACCAATTGATATGATGGTTTCTTTTCCTGAAGCTTGTGTTATGATGTGATCCTGGAAGGCAATTGTAATATGTGGGGGCAGGGAGGCCTATTGTTTGTGGCATTAGTTGATGCCTAGAGTGGAGAGGTGCATCAGTTTATGCATGTGGGTGTTTGGGAGGACACCTGGAATGATGGAATGGGTTGGATGTGAATGTTTGTATGCTTTCTGATCTTGTTGGTTGTTTATCTGAATTACTTTCCACACTGCTCAAGGCTGCTGGTTTTTCATTCCCTCCTTCCAAAAAGTGGTGAAGATGAATGGTGTATGCCACATGATTTTCGTGTTTAGATTCCTGAGAGAGTATGGGTCTATGATCTTTCTATAGGTGACAAAGACTCGAAGAGGAGTTCATCTTCTCACCATGTTGAGCCCCCTTGTGTATAGTAAGTTAGAATGTTTTTCTAGAATTCCAGGGAATATGGGAAAGTAATTTTGTAAATAAATTATTGAATAAATGATGTTAACCCATGGGGTTGGAGCTTTATGGGATGTAATGCTGAGGACAATGACCTTTGGGTGTGATGCTAATGAAATATAATGTGGAATTGTTAATAGTTAATTAATGTTTAAAGAATTAATTAAGGTAAATTAAAACTAATATAAAGGGAATGAAGTAAAGTAATTAATCTATTTAAATGGTTGTGTATATATAGGATACCTAGTCTTAGAAGTGACAGCCAAGATTTCGAGATACGTTAGCTATAGTTGTGTCTAAGACTACGTTATATCCATAGTGTGTTTGTGAGTTATATTATATTCTGTACATTTTGTGTTTCAATATTCTAATCCACCCTGTCAATTAGGGAAACTGACACCCCATGGATTCTGAGCCCTTGGGGATGTTTTCTCCAAAATTCTGGTGGTAAGATAGATGGATGACTACCCCCTTTGGCCCCACTTTATTCTCTTGGTAGTTACTTGTGCCGGTAGGCACAACAATTAGTTTTCCACATATATGTGTGTAGAGGGATGTAATGGCTTGTGGTTATTCTCACACATATATTCTGGATATTGATTCCTATAGACTACTATAGGTATAACATGTATAGGTTGTGATGGCTTGAGGATCCTTACTCAGAGTATGGGATGTAATGAATTGAGTTATAATTACCAATTTATGAAACATGTTATTCGAGCTGTGGTGGATCCCGGAAACTTCCTTGTTAATTTTCATGTATGGAAATGATGGTTTTGTTGCATGAGGTGCATGTTTTGGTGCTTTTACCACATGTTTGTGGGAAAGCCTTTTTGGAGAGATATGCTTAGGATGAGTGACATTGGTGAAAAGCGACAAACTAGTGGGAAAGTAGTAGTGGGGTAACCTTGATATTCTTTATTATATTATATAATCCTGTAAGCAATACTTGGTGAGAGTATCCATGGTGAGGCTGGGAACTTAGTATACCTTTTTAGGTGACGAGTTAATTTCACTTGTTGTTCACTATGCTTTAACATGCTTTCCTTACCTTTGAATGAGATGATTCAGGGAGGATCCTACTGAGTATACTATTATACTCACCCTATGTTTATATAAACTATTTTTTAGGTCACTTGGAGCAGGTTTTTAGATCAGGCTGGTTTCTATGATCTTGTGGTTGTAGGAGCTATTTGGGCTTTTTGGTTTCTATTGTTTTTACTTTCTTTAGGTACTTGCAGTTGTCCCCTTTTAGTTGTAGTATTTTTTCATGACATTACATATGTGTTCTTGGGATTTCAGTTATATTACTATCTGAGTTGGAGTTGGTTGGTGTCTATATTATCTCTTTCTTTTTCATGTGTTCTCTTAGAGGGTAATTCATTCCATTTTCATGTTTACTATACCCTCGGTTCTAGTCGCCAGCCCAGGGCCTACTAGTGGCAGGACACGGGGGTCACTATCTCCCTTCTCACACTGCTGGCCTTGGAGGGGTACACCTTGTGGGGAGGGGGTCATGACATGAAAATTTTATAATTCTTAATGATATTTTTAGAAAATTTATGCAATATATATATGGATTTAAAAATATTTTTTTATCCTTTTTTATCCCCCTTAATTAAACTTATCTAACTTCGATTAAATTTATTCCCTATTTTTTTTCATTAAAAAGGAATCGTAAGGGGTGGGAAGAAAATTTTATTTTAGTACTTGGAATGATAAATTGGTTAATTACAGTGCTGAAACTAAATTAGAATCTTGTAAAGATTTATTTTCAAAAAAACATTATCAAGATAAAAACATTTAACAAAATAAATAAATAATTAAAACATTAAATGAAAACAATATCTACAAAAGACAAAAAATGGATATGGAAGAATTGTATTAATGATTATTATTGTTACCAAAATAAAATGACTTGACACCCCTAAAAGTAATCATATATGACATAGTTTGAAGACCTTTTTTTATAGATCAGTTCAAACTAATATGGAGTTTTAGGAAGAGGTTTATTAAAGGTAGGATAATATGGAGAGGTAGATAGAGGTCCAACCACTAGAGGTAGAACATATATCCCAACATCCATATAAGGGATCTAGGTTCCAAGATATGATTTGGATATTCGATTCTGGGTAGGTAATCTAAACACCTTTAGAAGATTCATATAATATATATTGAAATCATAAGAACTAACAGTTACAAAGTTCATTTTATATGGAGGCCTTGAAGATGTAGCTTCTTTTCCAGATTACTCAGCACCATGTGAATCATAAACCTTGTATTGTTATTGATTATAAATACTGGATGGATCAAACAATACATCCACTCTTTTCTTGGAATCTCTAAAATTATCTAGATATGCTAGTCTGGGAGATCTTCTTCCTCTGAGAGAAAACAGAGAACATATGAATAGATCAATCTTTTTAGTGATATAAGATGTGTATAACTATAAGAAGGCATTAAAATCTTGTCTATTAATATAAAAAATGGATTAAATTCCCTTATTATTTATCCCTTTGAACATTTCAACCTACATGGAAGAAAATATATGAGAGTTTTATGCTAAAATAGTAGTAGGATAAGGATTTTAAGGAGTAACCGAAGGATTTGAATGCATCTTGGCCTGAATGTGATATGAAAATACTTATAATTGTATCATATTTCCTCTAAAGATGTTAGTTTGTGGTCAATATGGGATAAATATTATAATATCACCTAAGAAACCTCCTGAACTATAGTGGAATGTGCTTAAGGAACTAATGCACTTGAAGCAGCAACAATTGGCATAAGTGAAATAGTCCAAAGCGAAACTAGAGAAACAATATCTAGTTGAATAGGAGGGTTAACTGCTAGAGGTTTATAGAAAACAATATCTTTTCAAATTGGAAGAATATGGAATGGTATGAACTTACTCAGACTCGGAGGAACTATAATCCTATTTTGAAGAGTCTGTGAGCAGATCTTCAAATAATTCATGAATATAGATGAGTATATGTGTAAATCACTATTGGTGTCTGTTAATTAGTCCAATCAAACATAAAACCCTATCTCTCACTTTCTTTTTCACTCCCAAGGTAAATTCCAATTGAACACCAATATCCCACTAAAGATAAATAACCATGTTATCTAGAGACATATTAGTCTTAAGACCAGATATTCTGATAGATTCTTTGATCTTCTAAAAATCATCTAACAAACCCCTTTTGAACTATTTTATAAGAACATGTATGAACATGTCCCAATGTAAATATTGTAATTGAGAAGATACTAAATTAAGTTTTTAAAATACATAATCAAACCCATCCTTCAGATTTGGAGCCATATAGGTTTAATAGGTAGATGATAAGGAATTTGGATGAAACCTCTTATGTAGTTCAAATTGTCTCACAACTACACTCTTTATAGTGTGAAGGATCTCCTTAATTTTTAACATGAAATATTGAATGTCATCAAAATCTTCCTGAGATGTATTTTATTGAACCATTAGAATATTTTTAATCATGCCCCTTTGAGATGAAATAAGTGTAATAATCTTATTCATCATTGAATTGGTAGCAAAAACATTTTTCATCCCACTCACATGGACTCTCATATTCTCAAGGTCTATTAAAGCCACTTTAGGGGTAATTGGTTACACCAGTTGGACTAGTTAATGGTCTTTGATCAAATAAACTAGGTTGTAAAAATCAAATCTAGATACTAAAATATTCTTAATATATCTAATATCATCCTTAGAAAATATCATCTCTTTTTTGAACTCAACATAACATCCTTTGATATTTCTACCTCCAACATCATAGTTGAATAAAATATTTGCATGCGATTTTTTAACATCAGAACATTCTGAACTCTTCCTAACAGATGGGGAATCCTAATGCACATGGTGATGTGATGGAAAAACCTCTGGAGAATGGGAAATAACACTAGCTTATTCAGATATCACATCCCTAGCTCCATCTCTATCATTAGGTGATCCAGGAGGTATTGGTTCATCAAATTGATGCTCAAACATAACTTATAATCATTCTTCATCACTTAAAACAATTGAAACTTTTTCAACTAGATTCTCTACATGTGTTACATCAGTTGTCTCAATAGATGGATCAATATAATAAATTGATTCAGTAGCTATAACTTCTTTAGTCTCCTATCTATAAACTAACTCTTCCAAAATTAGTTTGATATCTGACACATGAGGCTATAGTTTGGTAGAAAATAACTCTTTAACCTTCCTATATGGAAACCTCTCAACATGTGTCACATCCCTAGGTGGTGAGGTAATGGATGGATCCCCTAAGTTAGTGTTGGAGTTCCTCTAATTTCCTATCGATTTGGCCTTAGGGAATTGGAGTCTCTATACTAATTGTAACCAATTTTTTTAAAAAAAATAGAGTGAGTTTTGTTCTTGGGACATTTTAATGCGCATCCCTTATTGATATCTACTTCCATATTCTTCAACACCAAGGAGATAAGACGTCCATATGGGTAATAGTTCAAATTTAATTTCCCTTTGCAGTAGTGATGCATAAACCATATCATATATCAAGGAAGATAAAGCTTCAATTTGTTGATTATGACATATAAGAGATACATCTCATGAAGAAAAACTTTCTCCATATCATCGGTTCTTTGGAAAATCTCAATCTAAATGAACTTACAATGTAATTTACATTCATATTCTAAATCTTTCACCACCTTCTTCTCAAAATAATAGTATCAAAATAGAAACTAGAATAAAAAATTTAGTCCCACTGTACTAATATCGACTAGAGTCTAGATAAAACTAAACATTCCCTTGTGAGGATAGTGAAATACATCAACAATTTTCATAGAAGAAACAATAATTATCTTTCCATTCATGTTTGATGACATCACATCCTCTACTTTATTGAAATGAAAATCTACATTTCATATAAAATCATTCACTTCCTCCTCAATCAAGAACCCATATTTTTTATTATCAAATACAAACTCCCATCTTCGAAATTGGAATACTTTAATAAACAATATTTCACTTCCTCTTATCCAAGCCAAAGCTATGGACTTCCCAACTAACACTCTATGTGGCGCACCACCTAACTTAACTTTATTTTATGAATTTGAACTACCACAATCTCCACACATATAGAATGATTAATTGGAGGTCGAGTGAAGATAAAGAGAAAAGAGGTGATAGTTTAACTTTAAGAAAAAGGTATATAGGTGAAAGGTGAAGAGGTTAAGGGTTGATTTAGTTTTTAGTTCACATATCTGATTTTTAAGAGGGATACATATCCGGTTTTGGATTTAGGGTCAATTATGAATTGGAATAGATAAAATAAAATAGAAGAATAAAATAAATGCAATTTATTTTTTAAAATCACATCAGGATAAATTATATGTAAAATTAGAATAAAATTTTCAAATAAACTAATACAAAGTAAATTCATTAATTTCAATAACGTGTTAATTTATAAAGACCTTAATAATAAATGAAGAAATTAAAAATTAATGAAATATGATAAATTAAACACATTTAAATTAAAAAAACACAATTCTATTTTAATAAAATCAAAACATTCATACATAAGAGGATTAGTAAAAATAAATGCTAATTGATTATTAATAGATAATAATTCAAGAGAGATATCTATTTTTTGAACATGATATCTCAATAAATTATGCCTTATATATATGTTCTTAGTTCTAGAATGGTTTATCAGATTATTTTAAATGTTGTTAGAACTATTTTTATCACATTTTATTGATACTTGATTATAATCAAATCTAAAATAGCATAAGGTGTGTTTCATCCACAACCCTTTTGCACAACAAATACAAGAATCTATATATTCTTATTAAGTAGTAGATAATTCAATGGAATGTTGTTTCTTACTAGACCATGATACTAGAGACTTACCAAGAAAATGGAAGGTTCCTAAGGCTCTCTTTTAATATAGTCCACTACCATGAAATTCAATATCAAAAGAAGAAGTCAAATTAAAATCATAACTTATAGGAAAAATTAAGGAAATAGAATTTTTTACTTTTAAAAACCATAATTTTTTTGGAAACATTAAATTGAGATTTATTGGGATTATCTTGGAATTTAACACAAAAACAAACTGAAAACATAATATATGGACTACATTAAGTCAAATATAGTAGAATCTCTGTTATTCCTCTATATAACTTAATGTCAACTGGTTTCCCAATCTCATCCAAATAAATATTTTCATTAGGAATCATAGGATTTGCATATATTTTACTATTTTAAAGTCCAAACCTATTAAGTAATTCAGGTATATATTTACTTTGATTTAGAACATTCCCAAAGTCTTTTTGATAAATTTTAAAACCCTAAAAGAAATTTAACTCACCCATAATGATTATCTTAAATTATTTTTACATGAGTTTTGAATAATTACAAAAAAATTTATTTGTAGAACTAAAAATCACATCATCAACATCTATATAAACTAGTAAAATATATAAAGAAAAAGTTTTCTTGAAAAGAGTAGGATCTTCCACTCATACTAAAAATCAACATGATAAAAGAAATGAACATAAATGTTTATAAAAAGCTCTAGGATCTTTTTTAAAACCACAAATATATTTGGTAAGTATGAAAACTGAATTTAGAAAATGGGTATTTTAAAAACTATAAGGTTTTTAATCATAAACCTCATCGACAAGAAAATAATCTAAAAATGAATATTTTATGTCTATCTGATATAATTATAAATTCATATTTAATGAATATTCTAGGGGAATCATAATGGATTTTAGTCTAGATATAGGTGCAAAGGTATCTTCATATTCTATAAATTCATCTCGAATATACACTTTAGAAACTAATCTATATTTATTCCTTGTTTTCACACCATTATCATCCTATTTATTTCTAAAAAACCATTTATTTCATATAATAAGATAGTTATAGGGTCTAAAACCTAATTCACATATCTTGTTCCTCTTGTATTGGTTTAATTACTGTTGCAATTCTAAAACAGAACTTTTATCAACCAAGGTTTCTTCTATGGTTTTAGGTTCTAGTTGGGATATAAAGGATGAATATTTTACAAGGTTCCCAACACTTATTATTGTCCTAATAACTTTATCTAAACATCTTGTAATAGTTTCTATGGGATGGGTTTTCATGGTTCTAGGCTATTTAGTAGGCATACTTTTAGGTTCACTAGTGTCTATCCTTTAAGGATTTTGTTCACTAAAATTAAGTTACAAATTATCTCCCTCTTTATTTTCAAAGAGAGGTTTAGGTGTAATGTTTTCTATAGAGTAACCTAGCTCATCAAATTGAGTTATTTTATGATCAAACATATCACTTTCATAAAATATCACATGAGTTTATTCTTAAATAATATCTGACCTTTTTTTTGAAAACTCAATATACCATAGAAGTAGTAGAGTATATAAGAAATATTCCTTTATCAGCATTTAGATCAAATTTACAAATATTATCCTTGGTGTTTACAATGTAAACATTTTATCCAAATACATTAATGTATACAACTTTTGAATTTATATTATTCTATATCTCATAGGGGTTTCTCTTCAAAATAGGCCTAATTAGGACACTTTTTAGGACATAACATGCAAAATTTATAGTTTCAGACCAAAAAAGACTAGGATGGTAATATTCACATAACATATTCCTAACAATTTATTTCAAGTTCCTATACAACCTTTCAATAAATCCATTATGTTGAGGTGTCAAAGGGGAAGGAAAATTATGTCCGATTCCATGTTTTGAGCAATAAGAATTAAACTCATGGTTTTCATATTCTCCCCCATGGTTACTTCTCAAAGAAACAAATTTATATTTTTTATATTTTTGAACAAATTTATAAAATCTTATAAACATAGAAAAATATTCACTTTTAATATTAAAAAATATAACCCAAGAAAATCTAAATAAATCATCAACTCCCACATAAAAAAATATTTTCCACTTAGGATTTCTATTATAGATGGACCAAATAGGTCAATGTGAATAAGTTCTAGAGGTCTAGAAGTAGAAACCCCTTTAATTGATTTAAAATATGACTTGTGATGCTTTAAAATTTTACAAACATCAAATAGTCTCTCTTTGTTCAATTTATGTTTTCATAAATATGAAACTGAATTTATTTTTTAAAATATTGTCCAGTAGTGTACATTAAAATGTCTATGTATCCTATAAAAAAAATCCTATATTCATTTGTTTCATAATTTAAATAGTTATATTTTTTTCTACATAAGAAATTAATATATAAGGTATATACATTTTCATATCTAGATAAATTAAATTTAAGGATTTTATCTTTGAAAATTGAACATGAATCAATTTAAAAATAAAAAAAATAACATTCATAAAAAAGCTGGGAAGTAATTATCAGATTTGGATTCAATCATTACACATATAGAACTTTGATGATGAGAACTAATATTAGATTACCAACTGATCCAACTCCTATAGTATTACCCTTATCATTGTCACCAAATGTGACATAGCCTACAACAAGTTTTGATAAGTAGTGGAATTTATAGAAATATACACTCATATGTATTGAGAATATTCTATCCATATGATATTTATAATTAATTCACTTGGGAAATTTTCCCTAAAATGATAAATTAGACAATATTTTTTTGGTACCCATATTCTCTTAGGTCCATCGATGTTAGAAATTAAATATTTTGGAACTGAAATATGTTTTTGTTACCTAGAAATTCCAGAACTAAATTTTGATAATATTCTTAAAATAAAATCATGTTTTACTCTATAAAATTGAAGATTTTTTAATTTTAATCTATTAAAATAGTTCCTAGATTCTCTATAGTGAAAAAATAACCTTTTCAATGTTTTTATTCTTTTAACTAAGCATAAAATAAGTTTTTAAAAATATTTGTTTTTTCGCCATGGATTCCTATTCTAAATTTATCTTCATGGGATTTATTATTACCTAGAATCTTATTGACGCAATTTTACCCTTTTTTAAACACACTAGAAGAATATTTAAAGTCCTGGACTTATTTTTTCAAGATTCTAATTTTATTATCATGTTCATAATAGGAAGTAATAGAATTTTCTAGCTTGGTTTTCAAAATATAATTATTTTATTTATGTCCACTTTTTAGTTAACAATAAAATTATAATAATTCTTTAGGTATTTGTTTTGTATCTTCAACATTTTAATTTTTGTTTAGTCATGTTATAATATTTATTTTATTATTTAAAGGAGTAGTTTTCATTTTCATACCAAGATTCATGGTCATAAGAATAAAAAGTATATACCTCATAAAAGTGATCCATAAATCATATATTTTATGTTTTTAGATATTTTATCATTTTATTCTATGTTGGAATCAATACTAGAGTATTTAAAATCACTAAATGCTACTTTAGTGTATTTCTTTAATTCTTATTGTAACTAACCTTCTTGAAATACATTTTCTCACATTTCATATTTTCTTATAATTGATGTCAGTATGTATTTATGTGCTTGAGTTTATTATAATTTTTTCATATAAACTATTTAGATTTCCCCTCATGATTATTACACATATTTGAGGGTTTTATGAAACATGTATTTTAAATTTAAATCTTTATAAACCTTCTTGTAACTTGAGAAGACTCATAATTTGGTTCTGGATTTCATGTAATATCTTCTTCTCTAGATGGTTCAAATAAATTTATACTCTTATTATTCTCATCATATTTTGAAGTATAAAACTTCAATAAAACATTTTCCTTTTTAATCAGATTGTACTCACCTAATTAAGCTTCCATTATAACTTCATAAATCTTAATTGTACCAATATGATCTTTTATTTTGAAATATTTGATAGATGTTTATTGCATGATGGAAGTTGAGATTTTACTCCACTGAGGCTGTAGCAATTCGATAACTTTAAATGCTTAACCATATTGAGGAATTGGTGCTCCAAGAGAAAAAAACATATTTAAAACCTGACTGAAATTTATTTTTTGTTGATTTGATAAGACCTGAGACAAAGGCACAACCCTTCAAGGAGGGAGAAAATCATGTAGTCCAACTAAATACCCTTGAATTATACCCTTACAATCAATAAGGAAAGATTCTAATTCAACATAAATCATAAGTTCATCTTCCTATCTACCCATGCACACTAGAAAGTCCACCACATAATTATCCTCCCTCCATAAGACACTAATACAGTTGTCCATATCTCATAGGTTATTGAACATTATGAAACTCATTTAAACTCATTAGGACCTAGTAAAAATATTATAGCATTCATATCTTTAGAGTTTAGAGCATATTTTACTTTTGTACTAGAATCCCACTTCTTTTGATCTCATTAAAAAATTGTATAGAGATTCATGGATTTTAAATAAATCTTTAAACAAAGGTTCTTTAAATAGATAATAATTTTCACCTTTCAACAATGATTATTCTCACCATTAAAGTAGGGAGATATTACCATATACATTCCTTTTATGTTATTAACAATGAAATACATTTATAAATGATCTTAAGACATAAAACTATTATAGTTATGAACAAAAATGTCACAACCTATAATAACAAATTTTTTTTTCAAAGACCAGATGCACTAAGACTCAAGAGGAGGGGGGGGGGAACTAAGTTCTAGAAATTTTCTTGGATTATAAAACCTCCATATTTAAGGTATGATAACTTCAAATATTTTATTAACACATTAAATCAGTGAAAATAAAATAACAATGAAAAGGACAATACACAATAGATTTATAGTGTCCCGGGGAATAGACACCCCCTAGTCTACTCCACCAATTCTCAACTCCTTGATCTTGGGGATTTTCACTAGACCAGTCCTTTTACCAGGGAATTGTAGTCCTCTTCCCAATGAATTCATCACTAAATTAAATCTTTTTTCACTTAGTACAATAATAGTATATTTTACTGGGATCCAATAAGGATTCACAATACACTGTACTTCAATGTTCATTTACTAGGAACCTTCTCACTTTTAATAGTAGGTAATAATAGGAAAGATTATCGATTAAGTTCAAAGATTCAAGATAAAATTGATAAAATAGAATAAATATCTTGGAAAAATGATATGAATGAAACATATCTCAATGAGAGTATTCTAATAATATATTATGTTTGAACTTTTAATAATAACTATATTCATTAAACTTCTTCTTCTTTATCTCAAAATAGAGTAACAACATGAAAATTTTGAGAGAGTTGATAGTAAAAGTTATTCATTTTATTATTGTGTATTTACTCACTCCTCTCCTATTAGTTTAATACTCTATTAAAAACTTTTATTACTATTTTATTTTATTAAATTTATAAAATTGTGTCTTGGAATTAAATTCTAGATGTTCTTTTCTTGAAAATACCTCAGCAAAAACACTGAGCATGAAATTATTATTTTAACACTTTATTATCATGATAAATGAAAACTTATTATAAGATATTTTACTTAAAATGGGAAATAAAGTATTTATTTAATCCATGGTAGCATTAAATTCCACTAAAAGTACACCAATGGTAAAAAATTAAAAGGTTGTAGAACCACATAACCGACTCTGGATCACCATATAACTGAATTCCACCTATTTTAATTCAGGACGATGAATTGATCTATGTGTCCATTATTTATGTATATAATTTCTAACATATCCAAAATAAATAACCTTATTTCTTATATAGTTGAATTTGATGTAGCTGAAAGAATCACATAGCCATTTAGAACCACATAGATGAATTTACCATAAATCCAATTCATGTAACTGATTAATCCACGTAGGTGATTCACGTATCTATTTGATCGATGTAGTTATTTTATCATATAGGATATTCATTAATGTAGGCGATTTCTACATAGCCCATTTCATGACATAGTCAGTTCACATGTGTGTTTCCTTCATGTATCTGATTGATCAATGTAGCCGAATATCCACATAGTAGATTGCCTCACGTAACTAATTTTCCACACATAAGAAAATTTTAGAAAAACATCGAGAATTAAAGAATAAATAATATAATTACATAAATAAAGATAAAAACTAATAAAGATACTTAAAAACAGAATCATTAGTAACATTTGAAGGGATTTTGAGACCATTAAAAGTACATGAGATATGATGGAAATACAATAGTGTCCAGTAGTTTAAAGTCCATTTATACCTTTTAGTGAAAACCTCATCATAAAAAGGATTATAAATCATTTCATTAATAATGGGTGAAGATATTTATTAAGGTTACCTACAATATTATAGAAAATAAATTCAATAGGTAACACACTGATATGGAAGAAAATGAGTTGTGTACTTAGGCTGGGTATCATTCAGTTCATTCACACATTCTGAAAGTGACTACTATCCCACAAAAATAAAAATGTTAATGATAAGTATTAATTTCCTTAAATATAATTTAAATAAAAATTATTTAAAGAAATAGTTTGTTAATGGAGACTTGTAAGATTAATGTTAATAATAAAAATCACAACGCATAGAAAAAGAACATGAGTTGATAACTATGCGTGTTTTTACCAAAACTTTTTAAGTTTTTATATCATGAAAATGAACCTAAAATATAATTAATAAAATATATTTCATTATAAAATAATAAATTGGAATCATATACACCATATAAAATTAAATTGGTGTATAAAGTAAAATGTGACCCAATGAAGTTAGTTTCAAAAAAAATCATTACCTTATTTCCCTGATTTGTTGATCACACAATAACATCCTATAAAAAACATAAAAATATTAATAATATATTTAAGAATATTATTCATATCTATAACCCTTTAGAATAATTTATTTATAATTATCTACTATGAATATTGTGGTTTATTATAACTTATTTTTAATATCGGGTGTTAACACTTTTACTTGTCTAGCACTTGCGTTGTAATGCAATGTTGATCAATAATATTTGATACAAAGTTAATTATTATTATATTACCTGTGGATATTTAATATATATCCAATAATAATTTATAATGATTAAATTTCATCCCATTACACTTTTAATTAAAACTCTTGAAGATGATGTTAGTGACAAACTTGTTTCAACAATTTTTAATGATTGAAGATGATATATTATTTACATGTTTAGATATTAATATTATAACTATTGAAATGATAAAAAATAATTAATAAAATATTATTAAATTTCATTAATATTATATAATTTTCTTTAATCATTCACTTTTTAAACACTACAACATCGCTCAAGCAGACGATAAACCGAAAAAAACACTAATGTTTCGTAATGATTGAATGAGTAAGAAAGTGATATTAAGTAGTACTAATATAAAATTTATAGAATCATGGAAATTTAATATATATTTATATATTCAAAATATATTTTATTATAGTAATTAATGATGATTGGTGTTGAAAAATGAAATTTATTATTCTTGGAGGAAATAGTCCGCACGTATGAACATTTAAAGAACCCATTTCTCAATGAATGAATAGTGTGAAAATATATAAAAATTAATTTCTTAAGAATTATAATAATTTTATGAACATCATATTAGTTCATTAATTACATTTTTATGTCCATCCGTGTTAGGTGGTTAATATAAACAAGAAAATTCATTCCTGAAGGCAGTTTTCCAAACATACACATGATTAATGATCTCATTCTATAACGAATGGATGAAGTAAATGTTAATGTAAAATAAGATCATTTATGAATTTTATAAGTGAAATATATGACAAAATTATTTATAAAACCCATATTGTTTTACCATCACTAAGAGGTTGTGATGAAAAACAAACTATATCATGTTGTGAAGGTGATAGTCCCCACAAACACACGATCGATGCATTTTTTTATTCGAGGATGAAAAATAATGAATGAATAATTGATGTTACAATAAAATAATTTCATTTCAGTATATATATAATACTTAATTAATTATCTTAATTTTTTTTAGAATATTAGGAAGAGTAAAATTAAAAATAAAGACAAATTGGAGAGGAATAATCATGTCAGGAACTTTGATTTTCTTTGGAATTATCCTTGAAAATGGAGGGAATAGGCAGATTAAGGGGGTCTAAATGTTATGGTTCATGGAATAGGTTTATAGGATGAACAAATAGTAATTGTTTCACCAATTAATTTGAAAGTATGTGTGTATAAATAATGCTTTTAAGCGGTCTATTTTATAAGTGAATAAAAGTTCACTTTCCAGGGAAAAGAATGTTATATAATGGAAAATAATGTAATAGAATGAAATTTAGGTGATTTATATGATGAAAGGTTAGTAAGAAATTTATGTAAGCTTTTAAAACTTATGAAATGACTTATAGAGGGTCTGTATGTCATGTTATTTTAGGAAAATTCGATCCACCTTAGATTCGTCATTTAATCATTCATTACTCTTAATAAAATATTAAGCATGTAAATTATTTTATTATTAAAAATATAAGTATACCCTTATTATCAAGTATCTACATGATAAATATGAATTTGGGATCTATTTAACCTAATTCATTTAATTTTTTTGATAAAATTTGATTTTAAATTAAACACACCCACACACTCATATTTCATGTATATTTTTTTATTATTTTTAATGATATTTTGATGAATTTCAATAGATATTCCCATATAATAAATTATTTTATTAAAAAATGGGAAATTATGAAAATTGAATTAAAATGGATCTTATATGAATGAAAAAATTTAATCTTGAAATTTTGAATTTAATTTAGATATTTTTTTGAAATAATACATTGATTTTTGATTATTTTTTCAGGTGAAAAAATTGGGCAAAACTCAAGCTAGACCTCAACTAGGCTCACTTTACATATAGATACCCCACAAGGTGGGATTATTGACCAAAATAGCTCATGAAATCTTTCCCAATCTAGCACAGGGGGAGATGTGGGACACATGAGGCATTAGTTCACGAGGGAGACTGGCTTACAGGGAGTCAAGCCTGTGGGGGTAGAGTTTGGGACAAGGACCATGCTTTATATGGTGGACAATGTGTGTGCATGTGTATTGGGATACCATACTGGAATTATGATCATAATCTAGGGATGAGAGTTGTTTCATTATAAACACTAGTCACCCTCGATTTAATTTTCGATGTGGGACTACCTCTTATGAGGTACTATTCATTTTAACTAATATAGTATTGTCCTTCTCCTCTTGCAACCGCACACCTTGGAAACCTGCATCTATGGTCTCCACCATACTCCTCCACCACTTACACCTTTTTTAGCACACCTCCACATCTCTACCCTAGGACCTCCATGGCCGACCACTATAAGCTCGGGCTTGAGCTTACCCACCACTACCACTGATCGAGAACACCATTGATCACCTATAATGTCTAAGATGACTCCCATAAAGAGTATTTAAAGATCCCTCCTACCAATATGAATTTTAGAGGGGTTTCTAAAGAATCAATCTCACTACCTCTACGACCATTCTGCCCCCATGCCTTTCATCCCATAAAAAATCACCACTGACGTCATGAACCATGCATGATATGTGCACAAGCTAAGTTGATTACTACCCCATGTTGAATTTTTCCATGTTAAAATTAGAGAAAACCTATTATATACATGGGATTTTTGAAAATGAAGACCCCTGATCTTGGGGTTTTTATTTAAAATATCTTGATTATTATTTTGATGACTGAAGGAGTTCACCTCTCTAAGCCTAAAAAAAGAGGGCTAATGCACTTCCAAGAGGGAGTTGACTACCCATTGAGGAAACCACCACTAGAGTAGAGCCTCAAACCACTACATTTTGTTTTCTTTTTATTTATTTTCTATTTTTATAGTTTTATTACTCTTATGTAATTATTATTTTATTTTATTAAAATAAAATTGCATGCATGACTATTTTTATTTTAAGTTTTTATTCTACCCATTTAATTCATTATCTTATTCTATTATTATTATCTTATTCTTATTAACATTCCATTCATTTTTATTTATTTTATTTTCTATTTTATTTTATTTATTTCTATTTCCCTTCCTCTTCTATTTTTATTATTTTATGTGTTCGTTTTAGTTTTCTTCCTTGCTTATTATTTTTATTTTTTATTTTTTTCTGTTATTATTCTATCTATCCTTATACTATTTTAACCTCTTACCATTGAAAATGAGGAGATTTCTCAAGGATTTTCCCAGGGGAGGTTAATGAATTCTTGAATAATTTTTTAGTGTTTATTTTATGTTTTTGGTAGATGTGAGTGGCATGAAGAGGTGTGGAAATTATCCGCCATGACATGCTACTCAAGTATATTTATATTATATTATTTTATTTCTTTTCCATATCATAAAATGATTATCTCTCCACATGATCAATTTGATCTAACCAATGGATGCAATGACATATTTTGGATCTCAGTCCTGGATGATGTCACACTCTCAACAAAGGTGTGCCATCAACCAAGAGTACAAGTGGAGGTGGAATTTAGATTTATTAAGGAATTTAATATTTCATAACCCTAAATAAAAGGATATTAATTTATCATGGTATTTAATTATTAGATTATAAAACTAAATTTAAATAAATAATGGAAAATAATGATAGATCCAAAATTGAACCTAGGAACAAGTGCTTTATTTTTTAATTTTGTTTTTTAGAATTTCATGTTAGATTAGTTTAAATTTTCACTCTTATTTTCATTTAATTATTTTATAAAATAAATAGAAACCCAAATTCATATTTTATTTATCTAATAAATAATATAAAAAAAACAATTAGATTTAGTTGAATTAAATTAAGTAAGTAGACAAACTAATATGATCCTCAAGTGGAATGATCCTTGTCAGCCACTATGCTACACTAGGAAAATAATTTGATTTTTCCACGCCCTAAGATAGGAATGCTACAAAAATTATCAGTCTTTATGGGGAGATAATCAGTATTTTATTTAATATTTTTTATTTTCACATTGTAGATAGTTTTTATTACTTATAATACCATAAAAAATTATTTTTACATTATTTTTTCAAATGAGTATTTAATTAATTAGTGGAACAATTACTCACAGGTGAGAGAATAAGAAAAAAAACGTATTAAGGATTCCCTCCAATAAAAGACTAATTATTTTATGATACTAGTGAAGAATAAACACAATATCATAGAGATAGGAATATCACTTCAAGATTTTATGAGCTTGGTCGATCAACTCTGAACTGACATGCACAGACTCAGAGCCAAGAAGGAGGTACCACTAGAGCTCCCCAAATTTTTAAAATATATCCAAGAAGTTGAGTCCCAAATCAAGTACCATCAATGACCCAAACATTTTGAAAACCAGATCCATGATGATCATGATGAGATAGAGTGGGTCTATGATTACGAATACTTGCCTGATGAGCTACATGGGGGAGATCCACAAGATCTAGATGGATTCTGGAATGAGTATAAGGTACAACTTGATCTCCCAAATCCCCAAAAATTATAAGAGACAACACCATTTCATATTTTTCTTTCCATGGAGGAATACACCACTCATGTGATAGAATTTGAAGCAAAGATGGAGGAGTCTAACTTCCTACTTCAATCCACTAAGAACCAAATTCATGAGGCACTCATCCCTAAGAAAGAGATTGATCTAGAACTAGCCTAGGGAGATGATATTATTTTGAATTACTTATTTTATGATTTTATTTAACCTTATTTTATTATCACTCCTAAATTCTTTGAATTTTTATATTTGGTCAATACATATTTTTACTTTGAGGAAGATGAAGAAACAGAACCTGCACCTATTGAGGAACACATGATGATCCATGATTTTTTTGAACAGACATTTGAGAAATACCATTAAGAATTAAAAGTGGATAATCATGAAGAAACCAATACACATGGTACTCATATTTAAAGGAAGACTTTTAATTTAAATTTCAATTTTGTTCATATAAAAATACCTTCTTACTTTCCCTTAAATTATGAAAATCATGCAGCCCATGTTGAGACAACACTGGAAAAGAATGAGGTTTCACAAGTAGAAACCAATATGGATGATGATTCTTACTTCATACTAACCCATCCATTAAAACTATAATAAATCATTAAGGGGGAGGATTTATTATACTCTATCCTTGTATCATTCATCACCAAGAAGGATGAAGTGAAAGCTAAAAAAATACACAAGTGGTGGTTTAATTCCAAGGAGATCCATCCACCACTAGATTAGGGATAATAGATCGTACTTTCCTCTGGTGGTAGTAAAAATCAAAGGTCCACTTGGGGGATCATACCAAGATTTATCTTTACTTTCTTTCTAAAATTTCAATTTAAATATTTAAATTAATTTAGAATGTACCCCACTCCCTCTATATTTTTGATCTTTAATGGAATGATCTTTATTTTTTAAGTGATTAGTTATCTTTTTCAGTCTCATGATTACATAAGGAACACCCCAAATAGTTGAAGAAGAAGAAAAAATCTTTATTAAAATAGGGAGTTAACTTTTATGTTTATCTTTTAAACTCCATATATTTTTATGAGATTACTAATTTGAGCATTAAAATTGAATTTTTTTCCCACAATTGAATTATTTCTTTACTTTACTAATATATGATACATTATTTTATTAGGAATACTATGATTACATGTTTTATTTTTCAATGATAATAATATTGATTGAGTAAAATGAAAAATTGAATTATTAAAGTGAAGCATGGATATTAAATTTTTTTAATGGTTAGGGCCGAAGCCTCATTTTTATTATTAAATCAAAGCAATGACCTCTTTTAACTAGGTAGAGGGAAACCCTTTACATATCCCGAAGACCCAGTGGGCTTGTAACCCATTACATAGCCTGTAGGCCCAAATTTTATACCCAATTCACTACTACTACAGTGCTTTGCCACCACTACAGTGCCCTGCCGCCGCTACAGTACCTGCTGATGAACAGTGTCCCCGCTGCTACAGTGCCGCTATAGTACTACTATAGTAACCTGCGCCCCATGAGGTTTGAACCCCCATTTTCCATGTAGTATTACAGGGTCCTTACCACTAAGACAAACCCCAACTACAAGCATGGATATTAAAATAATGACTCAAGATTTTAAGAAATTAGTTGATTCATGTAAATTAAATTTCCCTATCATTTTTCTTGATTTTAATTTTTGAAATTCAGATAAATTGGATTGTTTATATTAGTCATTCCTTGAGTGATCCTACTAAATCAAAAGTTCCATTCCCAAGAGTATTTATAGACCATGTACTTCCAATTTATTGTTGATTATATTTCTTGAGTGATCTTGGGACATGAAACCTAATAAAAATTTCATTTAAACTTATCAAAGATATTGAATGTAAAAAAACAAATTAAAAATTATTAAAGAATATTTTTTAAGACCTTATCCTTAAAGTATGCCTTTACATTAATCTGTTTTTATCCCATAGAGACCATGAATGACCTTGTTAGGGATGATCTATATTTTGAGAAATTTTTATCCATTCCTAACCTACACATAATATTTGAATGATATTTTAAAGTCTAAGTGTGGGTATGAAGGGATTTTTGGAGGAAGGGATGAAATTAATTGTATAGAAAAAGTGTGGGGGTGATTGTTGGGGTAATGAGAAATGGGTTTTTATTCATACATTGTACATACACCATTTTCCCTTATTGAGAGAATTTTTTTAAAGAATGTTAGTTGTGAATTAGAATAACAAAAAATAACCATTACTATAATGATGATTTTTGTTATATATGGTTAGGTAGTGGATGTGAGGTTTATTCTAAGAAAAAATTTTAAAAAAAAATTGAAAATAAAAATATTACATTGAAAAAAACAAGTATACAAAAGATAAAAATCATAGAAGGTATACATAATTAATTGTGCTTTAATTATCATGAATTTAATTTGAGTTTAGGAAAAGTGAAAATTGTCACCATTATAAGGGGAAGATTACATTATTATTTTACTTTGGATATCATGAAATTTACATTAGGAGATAAACCTCTTCCTTGAGCCTGAATTTTTAAATGTTAATTGCTATATACATTAAGCCTCAGATTAATTAGAACCTTAATTGTAATTTATCATGATTTTATGTGTCTTTTTTCTTTACAAAGTGGATAAATTAGTTCCTTTACAATCCTATGGACAAGGATCATGTATTCATGATATGAGAATAACTCCTCTTGAATCAATATCATGTGTAATGAGTGAAAAGATTAAATAGAGTGGTAGATCAATATTTTTCCTGTTTAATAATAATGAATTAAGGAACTTGAATGAACAAGAAGTGAAGTACCATAATTTTAACATAGGATAAAGTTAAATAAATGAGTTGATTATTTCATTGAAACTTACGAAATTAAATTGACATTTTATAGGGACTTTTGATAATTTTATTTGACATTGATAACTGTTTTATTTTATTTCATTGTAATTTTGATAATGGAAACATTGGTTCTATCTAAATTCCATGTTGAGATTTAGTGCTCGAGGAAAATCATGGTTTTAGTGTGGGGGTATTTGAAACACTCATATTTCATGCATATTTTTAGTAATTTTCAATGTTTATTTTATAAATTTTAATGGATATTCATATATAATACATTAATTTATTTAAAAATGGGAAATTACAAAAATGGAATTGAAATTGATATTAGACGAATGAAAATTTTATATATTGAAATTTGTAATTTTATTTAATTTTTTTTTAAATATTACTTAATGATTTTTGATTATTTTTTTCATAAAAAATAATTTATCCAAACTCAGGGTACCCATCCACTAGGATAACTTTCCATATAGCTAGCCCACATGGTGGACCGGCTGGCCAACCAAGCTTGGGAGAGACCACTTGAACTGATGTAGGTGAATATGTGGGATGTACATAGAATTAGTCCATGCAGGTGAGTGACCCATGAGGAGTCAAGTCTATGGGTAGTAGAGTTTGGGATAAGGCTTGGGTGGGTTGTGGTAGCTCATGTGTGTGCGTCTATATCGAGAGACCACCCTTAGAGTAGGCTTATGAGATGGAGATGAGAGTCATTTCATTATAAATTATCATCACCCCAGTTTCTTTTTTTTATGTGGGAATGCATATTCTGAGGTATTATTCATTTTAAATAAAATGATGTCATCCTACTCTTGCTCCCATGACCCTACACCTCAAACACCTACCTCCACCCTCTATAATATGCTCTTTTTCCACTCTCACCTTTTACCTTGTCCCACCACCATTATCCCACCCCGAGACCTCCATGGATGACCAATAAGAGATTTGGATTAAGATTTTCCACCACTTCCATCAACCGAGAGCACCGTTGATCACCTTTAATGCCTCATATGACTCAAATGAAGAGTATTTCTAGCTCCCTCCAACTATTATGAAATCCAAATGGGTTAAGGAAGTGTAGAGATTGTTTCCTCCACTCCCATGATAACCCCATGCCGTACATCCCATGAAATACCACAATTTATGCCATGAACTATGCATGAGTCATGCATAAGAGAGGTCTAATGGTGGACCACATGGACTTCTTCCACACTAAAATAAGGGAACCCCCATTTTCTATGGGTTTTTTTTGAAATGGAAGACTCCAGGTCTTGAGGATTTTATTTAGAAGATATTGATTATTATTTTGAATTCAGAAAGCTCTCACCTCTCTGATCCTATAAAAGGAAGTACGATTCACTTCCATGAGGGAGTCAACCCCCAAAAAAGGGTACCGCCACTGGAGGTAAGGCTCGAGTTGCTGCATTTTTTATATTTTTTCCTCATTATTTAGTTTTATTATCCTTATTTAATTTTTAATTTAATTTATAAAAGGAACAATGTATGCTTGATTGTTTTTATTTTAAGTGTTTCTTCCACCCACTTAATTCCTTTTTATTTTCTCTTCTTCTTCTTAACATTTTCCCATTTTTATTTCTTCTCTTTTATATTTTATTTTATCTCTTTATCTTTACCTTCATATTATATTTTTATTATTTAATGTGTTTTTTATTTTACTTATTTTATTATTCTTTTTATTTTATTCTTATTATTTTAATCTTCTTCTTCTCCCTCTCTTTATAATATTGTGATCTATTACCCATGACAATGAGGGAATAACCCAAGATGTGGCTCAATGGAAGTTATAGTGTTCTTGAAATATTTTATAAAGTTTTTTTGGGTAGCTCTGAGTGGACTGCGTGGGTTTTGTGGTTTTCCCCGACGACATACAACTTAGATATATTTCTATTATTTTATTTTATTTATTTTACATCTCTTATAATGATAATATTTTCACATAATGGAGTTGCACCAATCAATGGATAAAACAAAATATAATGGAGCTAGGTCATGAAAGATGTCACACTTTTGACTAAGGTGTTACATCAACCTTGAATATAGGAAGAGATGTAATTTAGATTTATTAAGGAATTCAAGATTTCAAAAAACTAAATAAAAGGATAGTAATTCATCATGATATTTCATGATTGGATTACAAAAGTAAATTTTAAAAAACTAAAGATAATAATGATAGAATTCAGTACCAAACCCAGGACCAAGTTCATTATTTTTAATTCCATTCTATTTATAATTTTATGTTAAATTAGTTTAAATTTTCACTCTAATTTTCAGTTCATTATTTTAGAAAATGTACGAAAACTGAAATTCATATTTTATTTCTTTGATAAATAATAGAAAACAAAAAAAATAGATTTAGGTGAATTATATCAATTAAGTATATAAACTATGAAACTCCTCAAGTGATAAAACCCTTGTCTACCACTGTGTTGTGCTAGGAAAATAATTTTCTATTTCCATTCCCTACGAATGATGTGCTCTCACACACATAACACATAAAAATTGTTTTAAAATAAAATCATGTATTTAAACTTTAAATTTATGTATAAGATGTGTTTTTGATGGGTACAATTTTTCATGATAATTAATGATTTATTATAAAAAATAAAATCAAATTTATTTGTATTTAAAATCAATTCAAAAATATTAAAAAAATAATAATTAATTAAATAAAATGGAATAATGTTGCACCTTTATTAAAGTAGCCTTTTAATTAAGTTCAAAAAATGTTGACCATGGGTTCTCTAAGTTTAAATAATATTTTAAAATGCATAATGTTATTAATTAATTTAGAATTTTATCACTTAAATGGGTTTAAAAATATCTATTTCGTTCTTATATATTGATATAGTCATGAAAATTATAGTTTTTGTAAAAACTACATTTTTGACTATAAAAAGGATATTTTCAAAAAACTCTCAAAACATCATACGAGGTCAAATTTTATATTCTAAATTAAAACATAAATTTAAATTTATCTATTTATATTTTCAAAAATTATATATTAAAATTTTAATATAAAAAAATATTGATAAAGTGATTTTATTAAAAAATACCTTAAACATTAAGCGTTGTTAATATTATTTTATACCAATTTTTTAATTAAAATAATTTTAATAATTTATATCATAAATAGATATATTATATGTTTTCATAATGGTATTTTAATGATGATTATTTTAGTTTAATAATTTTTCATGTCCTTTTTTAGCGCATGGGAAGAAAGATATAAAACTCAATATTATTAATAGAAATATATATATACTAAAATATTTGGATGATAATTTCTCACCCATTAAATAAATTGAATCCTGAATTTTTTTTACAAATAAATTAATTAAGGATATAAAAATGATTGACACGTATTATGGTAACATTTCAATTGAAATTAATACATTAATACCTTAAGAAAAACTAAAATATAAATCTTCCTCCTATATTGATTATATTTATTTCTTTATTTTCCATCAATAACTAGATGATTTATTTCCTCATTTTTGACACATAAAACATTTTATAGTTCCTTTTAGATACTCCCTATTGTGTTTATTCCAAAATTTTCACATAAAGGAAATTGAATTATTTTTCCTTCATCATCTTTGTCACCCATGTTTTCATGAGAATTTATACTTATCATTTTTGGTGTGATAGGGTATTAAACTATGTTCATTTTCTTAATCATATTTAATGATATTTTATTTTCCATAATAAAAATATTTCTATTCCTAGTTCTTGTCCAAATAGACTGTAGGTCAGGAAAATCACCACATTGTCTAGTAAACCCATTGTTATCTTGATTACTTCTTGCTCCATCCATTACATTAAAATAAAATTTATGGATGAAAATACTTAAATTAGTAAATTTATAAAGGGAAAACTACGATCTTTGAATAAATAGTTCCAAAATGATGTGGATACCCTAAGTTACATGCCCTTAGCTTTAATATTTTTAATTCATGGTCATTTTACTATTATGTTCTCTAATCTAGTTAACTTACATAAGATAATATGACCAAATCCTTGATAATTATTTTTAAAGAGAACGTAAATTAACCCAAGAATATACCTCGAGAGTGTATAACTAGGTATGCAGTTAGATCCCATTCACCGTGCTAAAAAATTATGATCAAGTTATACCCAACCAACTCTTTCCAAGGATGCCACCCCTAGATGATTTTTTTTCTCAAAACCATTTCCCCTTTATAGTATACCTACATGAAGTAATTTTGAGGAAAACCAAACAATAACTAGTTTACTAAAATTTAAAAAGGATCTCATATACTTAGACTTATGCCTAGGGTTTTCACTAAAGTTACCTTATCATAATTCATAAACAAAATATGATATTCAAAACTGAAAATCTAATGTTTTATCTATACCATTTAAAATAAGATCATACTTAACTCATAAAACATTTTTTTGTTGCCTATTTCCTAAATCACCTTTAACAAATAATATTATAACCTCTAAAGTTATATAAACACTACTCAGATAGTAACTATAGTTCCCTTGGCCCCACACTCAAATATTTGGTTCCAAAAACTCATTATGTAAAATATTATCTATGATACACATTAATGATTATAATATTCTTCACACATTTACAATACAAGGACCATTTAGTTTATATTTTTAGAGAATTATAAAAAATTACTAACCAATAAATCTTAATTCTTCTCATCAAATGAACACATTTTTGTCCTCTTTTTAACAATATAAAAAATCAACAATGTCTCTTCAATGTAGCCAATAAATCCTATTCATTATATTCTCTTCTATGATTATCATACTTAATACATTATTTCATGACCAAGGTAAATGGAAACATAATAATGGTGTGTTCTCAAACACTTAGTAAGGTTAAATATAATAATAAATCTTAACATGAGAGTTGTGAGGCATAACATGATACCATAATGTAAATGATCATAAACATGATATCATGGATTAAAATTTATTATATCATAAAAAAATCAATTAAACAATTATCATAACATAAGATCATGGAATCATAGAAATGTCTGAACTATATAAACATGAAATCATAAGCATAATTCAAGGCTCCCTACCTGGTTAACATAACATAACTAGCTAGGCTAACTATCTACTCCTATAGTTTGCTTGACTAACAGCCCAAACACTATCATATCTAATGAGATGAAAATATTATCCAATGAATTGGAGGGACATATAATTATAGGTCCACCCATCATATAATGAAAATCATATATATGTTTCTGACATGGTTTCAAAAAAATCATAAAAACCCAAGGAAATAAAATGTACTTTATATCCTTTTCAAGTTTATCTATAAGGAATCATTCATTATTTCATTAATAAACATGGAATGATAAAACCATGGAAAATAAATTGGTATCCAATGACTTTAAATATAATTATTAGTAAAATACACTCAAAAAATATGATTACACATATGGTATTAACACCCTACTGGAAATGGATATAGGATTTAGAGAACAATTTCCACAATTAATCGATGTGTTGGGAATCTAGGTGAACATCCTTAAATTAGAAAATAGAACAAATGGAATTCATAGAGTAATATCAGTATCAATAAATCAAGAAAATACAAGTGAATGATTATGAAAGACAAAAGAAATTATGGATTATAACACAGATGTAAAAGATAATTCAATAATTTATATAGATAAAAAGGTGGATGGTATCATTTAAAGAATACCCTTGATCAATAATATGACATAGATGAAGAAAAATCTTAGAAGTATTATGAAAATTTCTTTGAAATTAAGAATTTACATTGTCCATTACTAAAAATTAAAAGAAAAAATTTATTAAACCATGAGAATAAGAGTATAATTTTTGAAAACATGAATGAATAGAGAGAAATTATTTTACAAAAAGACAGAGGCTGCAAAAATATATGCTCACAAGAAAATTTGTCCAAGAGATTACATTCATAGAAAACAAACCTTGTGGAAAACCTTAAATTTATTTTTATTAAATAAATTTTAAGTGAGTAAATGTATTATAAAATAAACTTAAATCTATATAGAATGTATGAGCTTTGTAACATTTTAAAACATTACTTTATTATCAATTTGGTATGAAAAATAATATTATGAAAAACATTTAAAGTCCATTAAAACATTTTAATGAATCCCACGTCATAAATAGGATGATAAAACCTTTCATTGATAATTTATGAAGATAATTATGAAGGTAACTTGTAATATTATAGAAAATACATTTGATTAGTAACACATGGATATTGAAGAAAAATACTTTTGTGCTTATATTGGGAATAATTCCTTTTAGTGATGTATTTTAAAAGATAATTTTAACCCACAAAAAGAAAAATTTTAATTAAAGGGATTAGTTTCCTCAATTATAAATTAAATTTAATATATTTAAAAAGAAAGGGTAGGAGAAAGGACACTTGTAAGATCAATGTCAAGAAGAACATTTGTGACTCAGGGAAACAAAACATGAGTCTAGACTGAGGTAACTTTTTAAGAAAAAATATTGAAGGTTAAAGAGATTTAATATGAACCAAAAATATCATGATTAAAATATATTTCATTATAAAATAACAATTTTAAAAAATATACTCAATATAAAATGAAATTGGTGTATTAAGTAAAACATGTCTCAATGAAGGGAGTTTGAGACAAAAATCCCTTAATTTATTTTCCCACTTAGTTGATCACACTATAACATCCTATAACACAACCATAAATATATTAATCATATATTAATTAACACTATTCATCTATATAACCCTTTTATATACTTAATTTATAATTATTTACTATAAATGTAGTTGTTAATAATTTATTATTTTTAACATCGAGTGTTTACACTTTTAATTATCTTGCATATTATTTATAAGGTTAATGTTGAACCATGATCTTTGATACCAAGTTTATAATTCCCTGATTATATTTTTTATTTAATATATATCCCATTATTATTTATAAATTTTCACATTAATCCCATGAGTGTTTAAATTTTGACTCTTGAAGTTGATTCTGGAGACAAACATGTTTTGACTGTTTTTAATGAATAAAGATATTATATTATTAACATATTTATATATTAACATTATAAATTAAAAAAAAAATTATTAAAAAATTAGTAAAATATTATTACATTTTTTAATATTATATAACACTCCTTAATCATTCACTGTATAAACATTGAAACATTGCTCAAGCAGGTGGTAAACTGACCAAAACAAAAGCGTATCGTAATGACTAGATGCGTAATAAAGTTATATTACATAGTATTAAAATAAAATTTATAGAATATTAAACATTAAATATGTATCATATATATTCCTAAAATCTATGATGTGAACCACTAATGGTGGGTAGTGTTGAAAAATGAAATTCATTATTCATGGAGGTGATAGTTTGCATGTTGAAATGTATAAAAAAACTATTTATCAATGAATGAATAGAGTGATGGTAAATAAAAATTAATTATTATATAATTTTAATAATTGTATAAACATAATATTAGTTCATCAATTACTCTTTTATTTACCTACATGTTAGGTGGTTGAGATAAATGAGACACATTATTCATGGAGGTGTTAGTCCTCACATACACATGATTATGATCTCATTCATTAATGAATGGATGCAATGAAGGTAAATGTAAATGGTGATAATTTAAAAATGGTATAAGTGATATAAAAAAAATAATTATTCATAAAAATAATCTTTAATAAAAGTACTAAGAAGTAGTGATGAAAAACAAATTTTATCATGTCATAAAGGCGGTAGTCCACACATATGCACGATCAATCTATTTATTTTTCATAGAGAATGTTACATAATTAAGGAATAATTAATGTTAAATTAATATAATTATATATATATATATGTGATAATTATTTAATTATATTAACAATTTTATAGAATTTTATTAAGAGGAAAATTAAAAATAATGACTAAGAGGAGAGTAATAATCATTCTTAGAACATTTATTTTCATTTGAAATATCCTTTTAAATGAATGTTATAATCTAATTAATGTTTTCCAAAGGATATGGTTAATGTGATAGGTTCATAATATGAACAAATGGTAAGAGTTTCACCAAGTAATTATAATGGATGGGTGTGTAAATAATAGGTGTAATTGGTCTCTTTTATAAGTGAAGAAAAGTGTACATTCCATGGACAAGAATGTTAAGTAAAGAGAAACAATGAAATGAAATGATAGTTAAGAGAGGTAAAAAAAATAAGGCTTTAATTACAGGTAGGAAATAATTTATAACCTAAAATATCATTTATAAGATCTATAATCCAAGTTAATTTAGGAAAATTCAGGCCACCTTTGATTAGTAATTTAAATATTTATCACCCTTAATTAAATATTAATTATGACAAATATTTTGTTACTAAAAATATAAGTAGAACCTTATTGAAATTTTACAACATGATGATTAATAATTTTATATCTATTTAACATAATTTAGTTCACAACTATATAAAAATATGATTTTAAAATAAACCCACATAACACATGATAAATATTTTTAAATAAAAGTGTGTTTTTAAATGGTAAACTTATAAGTAAGATAAATTTTATATGGTTACTGATTGTCATGATAGTAATTGATTTATTATAAATAAATAAAATAAAAGATTAATTAAAATAAACCAAAAACAAAATTTTACAAAAAAAATTAATTAATTAAAAGATAAGATATAGAGTTGTTTTATTTATTAATGTATCCATTTAAATTAGTTTTAAAAATATTTTCCATGGGTTCTATATGTTCAAATAATACTTTAAAATGCATAAAATTATTACATAATTTCATATTTGATCACTTAAATGTTTTTATTAACTTATAGGTCATTCTTATATATTGCTAAAGTCAAGAAAATTATAATTTTTTTAAAAACTAAATCTTTGACCAAAAAGTTTATATTTTCAAAAAATTCTAAAAAATTCATACTAAGTGAATTTTTATATTATAAATTAAAAGATAAAGTTAATTTTATATAATTATATTTCTAAAAATTATATATTTTACTTTTAATAGAAAAATTATATAACAAAAATATACTTTTATTTAAAATGTCATTCATAACCCATAAGTTTTTCAAATATTATTTCATATTAATTTTCCGATTAATTTTTTTAATATATTATATCATATATAGATAAATTATTTGTTTTTATGATGAAATTTTAAATATTATTATTTTAATTTAATAATTTATCATGACCTTTTTTAGTGCATGTGAAGAAAGATGTCGAACTCAGTATTATTTAAAAGAAAAAAATATACTAAAATAATGGGATATTACAGTCATACTGCTGAATCTAAATAGATTTTACCATGAATAGAAAATATCATACTTACATCTTTGAAAAAAAGGAACAAAAATACAAAAACCTTATTGTATAAAATTTATTTAATCAAATTTATTCAATCAGATTCATTTTAATTTCTCAAAATCAACACTTTTTACCCATAATAAAAATCAAGAATGATTGATTTACATCTCCCATGTATCTATCCTAAAAGAAACATCACATAGAATAATAAATTTTGTGAGATTAACATTACTTCATTTAATCACATGGGGAACTAAAATTCTATATCATAATTGAACTCCTTTACATATGTCACACACTAAGTTTAACTATTATTGTTTACCGACCAACTAATGCAATCCTCACCAGTTCCTAACACCAAAATGTATCCTAACTCTCATCCAAAAGATATAATAAAACTCTATATTAACCCTTACACTCTTGGAACCCCCCTAGGACTATATTATAGATAATAGAGACCATTGGGCCCTCCTTCAAATAGGCCCCAAGTTGTCTACTAGAACCAAGGGTATAAAACATGTCAATGGGAGGCATTACCATCATATACACAAGGGATTCATAAATAAACAATTGATAAAAAATTATAAATAAAAAAAATTCCATAATAATCTTATAGTACATGATATTTTAAAAAATACAAGCATCCACATAAAATTAAAGAAATAAATTCTTTGGTTGAGACTCCATAGCTGATTCCACGCTCCAAGCATGAAATGTCCAACGTGGTCACTAAATTACCCCAAAAACCTAAAAAAATAATTATGTATATAGGACTGAGAATAACATGTATAATCAGTAGGATCATACTCATTACCTCTCTTTTATAAGTGTAATGATCATACTAATGAATCAGTGAATAAATATTAGATCCAATAGGAACCTATCAGGTCAACTACCACCCAAACTCACAATAACCCAGTCACCAAATATCATAACCAATCATATTGAAGAATATAACAAAAAGGTACTATATAACCACTTCCCCACTAGTTTTTTTATCTCATTTACAACATTAAATGTCTAGTGTTCAAGATAACTTCCATAAACATGTTGTGGGCCAACATGGTATATATCCCAACTGTACCACCTACAACAAAGATATCATTCTCATCATCCTATATCCCCCACCACTTGTGACAACTCATTTATCCACCATATATATGGTATAATAGGGTATATTGAAAATTATTTACATCAGCCTTTTTATTTACTCCTACCATGCATGATCCCCACAATATCTCATCAAAACAGTACCCCATAGGGTCTGTTGGTACACTATGTGAATCCTCATCTATACCCCAATGATTCTTTCAGTATACTAGATTACCATCATTGTTTCAATACCTCATTGGGTCTTCTAGCGTACCACATACTATTCTTGTATAATCAAACATCCCTCAATCTATCATAGCCCATGATACAACTTGAAGGGAATGTGGGGAAGAAGGAGTAGTTGACCACCCATTCCATCACCAACCAGTGTGTTTGGGGAAAACACCCAGAGACCCAAAGCATGTTGGGTCTTAGTAATGGTATCCGACTCAGGTGGGGAACATATAAAAATCACATGGAAAATTTAATGATAGAGATTCACATGAAAATAAATCCTAATAGGTCTAACAAAAAAACACTACTGTAGAACCCAAGAATCACCAAACTACCATTGCCACACAATACCATTAATGGTAAATATGGCCCCACAACCAGCCCCACATCTTATACAAAATAGCTTCCATAGAAAAACAAGTTCCCACTAATCCATTCTATTTAGAAAATTTCTAAATTTACAATTACCAATACTATTTCACTCATTATGTTTTTTAATTACATATTTAATAACAAAACACCCAAGCCATCCACTATAATTATTTTAGTAATTACATATTCATTTCATATATTTTTATTTCATTAAATCTAGAATTTAATTTACTTTAAACTATTCCATGTTTCGATTACATAACTATGAGTTATATTTTGATAATATCATTTAACAATAGAACAAACCAAAATAACAATTGATTCCTCTATACCATGACAATCACAACAATCCATCTTGACATCATTGGTAGGGGATTCACAACTCTACTAAAACATTCAACTTCTTCTACCATATCATACTTTGAACCCCATAACATATTATATATAAATGGAAAACTCAAACCACACCAATAACCCAAGGATTCCATCCACATCATACTCCCTACTAACATTACAGATTCACAATATCACAAAAGTATATATCGGCCAATTTTAGCAGAAATCACCACAACAACCCATTTCTCATTTCAAGAAACATAATTTCAATATCATATCCCATGTAATGAGTTCAATTACCATATTTAAGCAATTAATATTTATTTAAAGGTGAACCTAATAGAAAAAATGGGAAAAAATTATATGATATAAATTATTTATATAAACAATAGTTAATACACCTAAAAAACATCGAAAAAACATGAAAAAGGAAAACACATATAGTCCACCAGTTTTACATCAGCTTCTTTATGTGTGATTCATTTAATTTTTAGGTCAATCCATACCATTTCCCAAAAGAAATAAAAAACATAATAATTCCACGTTATACACAAGGTTTAATAGTGTTATCGAATTCCATATCTCAATTGGGGTATATAATATTTTTCACAAGGAATGAGAGATGAAAAAAAGACTATTCTCACACAAAGGAATCCCAAATCATCCCATGTATCACTAATAAAAGAGCTCTCAAAGTTGATGATAAAAACTTATCAAGAGGGGTTAAATGGTATCCCAAAATCAAACCTGAGGTTTCCCAAAGGTCAAGGAGATTGAAGGAAGAATGATGATTTTTGAAGAGGTATTTGAATTTATACCTAGGCTGGAAAATATAAGACGATAACAAATAGGGTAGGGAAATTCCCCAATAATCAAGTTCTCCACAAAACCCTGACACAACCTATTTATTATTCGGTAATAATCCTAGTTAAGCTTATCTCTAGAAATCATGATGCATATCTACCAAAAATATGGTAAAATATGGTTATAGATATTGCACAACCTAGGGGTCACTTGGCAGTGGTCCCCCAAACAATAGAGACAAGGGTCTCAACCCTCAAGATTCATTGTACAGTCCCATAAAAAATATTGAATTATCCCTTAATATGTCAGTTATAATGAGACAGACCTCCAAACCCCATGCCGCACCTTCAAGAACTACACTGTGACCTCCCAACCTGTACAACACATCGATCGACACTCGACTAAAACCATGGCGCATTCAAAGTGACATACTATAAGGCCCATATAAATGATAAAACCACCTAATCTCGAATCCTTGATCTCCATAATGTGGGCACCATCCATGCCACAATCCAGCATCTCATCCAACCTTTCATGATGCAACATCGACCTCTATATAGTAATCACGCCCCTTGATAAAATTTCATCTCAAAATCCACTCTCTCTTTCTCAAAACTCATACCAACATCTCCAATACCCTAAAACATATAAAGTAATGCGCAAGAAGATCCACACTATTACATATTTTTTTATTTTTGATTATATATAATTTAGTAATGTATTAAAAAAATTAATTTGATTTTATATTTTAAAAGAATAACACACACACACATATATATTATTTAAAAATGAAATAAATTTATTTATAAATATTAATATTATAATCAATTAATAAAATATTATTATTATTTTAAAATTGAAAAATGTTTATTCTATTTTACAAATCCTTAAAAACAATTTATTAGATTCACATATTAAGAATTATTATTAGTATATCAAAATTATATATTTTATATTAAAAATATCTAAATTTATTAACTAAATATTTAAAATAACATATAAATATTATAATTCTTTAAAATCAATAAAAATATTGTTTTAAAATTTAATCAAATTTTATGATATTTTTTTTTAAAAATATTTATAAATATAATTATTTATGTTGAAGAATGTAAATTATTTTCAGTTATAATTTTTTTAATCTTATAAAATTTATTCTATAAAGTAAAAATATTATTATTTTTTCTACATAAAAAATATCACAAAAATATATATTATTTTTAAAAAATGTATAAAATAAATTTTTTTCAAAAATATATATAATTAAAGTTAAATTATTTTTCAAAATTTCAAAATTTTGGAAAAATATTTTTATTTCTAATGGATAAGAAAATATATTTTAAGAATATATAATTTTTTTATTTGAATGTTTTGGAAATTACATTGAATATATTAATTGATAAAAAAATATTTTATTGCTATATAAAAATAATTTTTAAATGGAATGAAAAATTATGATCAATATTTAAGATATAAAATAAAAAATATTTTTTTATAATGTGATGGAAAATAATATTTTTTTAATTTTAATTATTTATTATTAAGTTAATAAAAAACAATTTTTTTCTTTTAAATTGGATTATTTTTCTATTGTTTGATGGTAATAAACATTGAATATTATTTTTTGAATGGAAAATCAATTTTTTTTAGAAATATGGAAAAAAGTAATTTTTAATAACTATATATATAAATATATACATATAATTTGATGGCGCTGAAAATTCATACATTTGTAAATATTTGAAAAATTATGATAACTTTTAAATGGAAATTTGTTTTTCAAGGTAAAAAATGTTTTCCAAATAAAATTTAAACTTTTTATACCTAAAGTTATCATTTTTGTAAATATTTCGTTAAATTGTTTAAAAATAAAAACAATTTTTTTAATGCATAAAAAATATTTGTTAGGTAGCCATTGATAGCATTTTTAGTGTTAAATAGGGGTGGGAAGCCCACCCCCACCAATCCCCCTTCCATACTCTGGTGCACTACCTATAAAAGGAAGTGCACCCCCCTGATGGAAAACAATTTTCCAATAGAAGGGAAACTCTAAAATCATTTAAGAAATACCCATCTTTCTTTTCTGCTCATCTTTATTATTCTAATTTTAATTTTTTCAAATTTTTTAGAACACATTTTCAACACAAACGGTCATAGTTGGAGAATGTTATGTTTTTATTTTAAACCTCATTCTCACCACCTAGTTGGATGATTCTAATTACTTATTCATTTAATCTTAAACCTTATTTTCACTTCCTGGTTGGACATTTATAATTTTTTATATAATATTATTTATTTACTACTATATTGGATGGTTTATGTGGGTTATTTAATTACCATCATAAAGGGTGGATTGTTGCCTATTCGGATAGTTTTAATTTTTTATTTACACCACCTGTTTGGATGGTCTAATTAATAAATCTGTACATACAAGAAATTTTTAAATGAGTAATGTGATATGTTGATTTATTTATTTCAAACCCCAAAGTGAAATATTTATTGACCTATAACTATGATATATATATATATAATATTAAATGATAATATTAGCCTAATTTTAATGTCTTGTGATACATTTTTATTTTCTTTTACATGAATTTAAATTATTGTTGTATTATTATTTTGAATAATAATAAAGTTTTTTATCTCTCTTCTCGTTATCATCATATCAAATATCATGAAACTCTAATTCACCACTCTTGATATTACCAGAAGTAATTACATGTTGTAGACAATAGATGTTAAAATGAAACCTGAATTGATGGATCTCATAAAAAAATAAAATAATTAAAAAAACCTCTAATATATTGAAAAAGAAATTATCTTCTTTAAGAGGAATCTTGATGAGTGTTGTGAATACATCACAGAAATAGATCCATGTAAGCTCCAAAAGAGTTTGAAAGAGAGGTATGATCTTTAAAAGGAGGATGTTCGTTCAACAACCCCTGATGAATGGAATGATTTATTCATCCAAGACCTTAAAATTGTGAGTGATTAATTTTTTTCCATGTATAGAATATATCATAGCTAAGGTACTATGGTATTTGGATTATATATTCTGATATACTGGAAAAGACATATATGACATTTCATGCATCTCACATCACCCTACAATAAAAATATCACTAGTGAGGGTATATAAAAATTCTGACTGCATATCATCATTACTTATAGTAGAGAAGAACAATGATATTTTGATTAAAAATAATAAGTCTCGTCCTATTAGTTCAATATTATCATTTTAGGATGAAAATAATATATCTCAAGGAAATAATCATAGAAGACTTCAACGACCTAATTCTCGTGGTGGATATAGTTCTAATGGCAGGTTTAGTTGAGGTAATGGATGAAACCATGGGGATTCTCTAAATGAATATCATAATCAAGGAAATATCAGCTCAAGCACTATGAGGAATCTTGAGTATTATTTTTATAGGTGTGGTTCTAAGAGACATTTGTATTGAGTTTTCTAAACCCTAGGGCGTATTTGTAAGCTCTATAAAGCATTTCTTGATGCAAAGAATAATGAACCATGCCTTTTTGAGACATACTATAAAGGGAAAGAAAAGGAGGTAAATTTTAATGAGAATCACATTCCATCAAAAGGTGATTTCACTTACCTCAAAGTAGGTGATATTTATTTTTGTGAATTTGATGAGATGATATCTAGAAATTGTTCAAAAAATTTAAACCAGTTATGATATATGATTTTTTGTTTTTTTAGTATGTTTTATATTTTGGATGTTGTATTATTTTAATTTCATAAGTTATTTCTTATAATATTATTATATTTACTTTAAAACATTGAAATGGATTACATAAATAGTAAAAATGTTTTAATAATGGATAATGGAACAACACCCACAATTTTAAAGAATAAAAAATATTTTTATGATCTTAAACCAAAAATACCAATTGTGAATACTATATCAGATCCTAAAGATCTGATAGAAGAAACTGGTAAATAGATTTCTTCTTTACCTAATGGGACCAAATTATATATAATAGATGCATTGTATTCCCCAAAATACAAAATAAAATTATTGAGTTTCAATGATATGTACCAACATGGGTATGATACTCAAACTAAATATGATAGAAATAAAAATTACATAATCATTACCATTAATAAATTTGATAAGAATTATATACAAGAAAAAGTACAAAAATTATCATCTGGATAGAATTATAAATATATAGGTTCAATCAAAATAAATATTGTAGTAATAAATGCACAAAAGATTGTTAATTTGTGCCCTGATCTATTAGGTCATCCTGGTTCAGAAATGATGAAAAAAATAATTGAAACTTCACATGGACATTAAATAAATATCCAGAACATCTCTCTACTACGAAAAATTCTATGTGAGGCTTTTTCACATGAAAAAATGATTGTACAACCATCTACTGTTAAAATTAAGGCTGAAATGAAAACCTTTCTTGAAAAAATTCAAGGGAATATATGTGGAATAATTCATCTATCATGTGGTCTATTTAAATATTTAATTTTATTATCTAATTCATCTAGTATATGGTCACATGTATGTTTTATCTCAACACATAATGTATATTTTTCATAATCTCTTGCTTAAATAATTAAATTTAGAGCACAATACCCTGATTATGTCATCAAGAAAGTAAGTATGGATAATTTTTAGAATTTAAATATCAATATTTTAATTATTATTTTATTGTTATGGGGATTACTATAAATCATCCATTCACCCATGTGCATATAAAAAATTGTTTAGTTGAAACAATTATAAAACACCCCAACTTATTATGAGACCATTAGTAATGAGAAAAAAACTACTGATCTCCATATGAGGTCATCAAATATTGCATTCCTTGAAATGAATTTGAATCAGACCAAGTGAATATCATAACCACTCTCTACTCTAATTGTATTATGGACAAGAGACCGAAATATTTCTCTTAAGAATATTTAGTTATGCAATATATTTACCAATTTATTCCCCATAATGTACACATATGGGACCTAAAATGAGGTTGGGGATACATGTAGGATAAGAATCCTCATCAATAATCAAATATCTTATACCAAAAAACTGGTGATGTATTTATAGAAAATTTTGCTGATTTTCACATCAATGAAGACGTATTCCCAGAATTAGGGGAGAAAAGAAACAAATAGAGGATATTTTCTAGAATGTGGAAACATTATCTTTTCTCGATCCTCCCACATGACCTTGTGAGATGGAAGTTTGAATTATTTTTTAATTCCTAATAACTAGAAAATCAATTTACCGATGAATTTATTGATTAAAAGTTCATAACTAAATCACATGTTCCATCTATAGAAGAACTCACTAGAATTGATGTCTTGAAGACACAATTACATAATGATGTTACAAAAATCTCAAAAGCATGCATGATGTTTGGAAGACCAATTGGCACATTGAATAGAAATACTAGAAATTGAAAATGAATGAGTATAACTGAAAAATATATAATGGAGGCATTTGTTCTAGAAGAAACACATAATTTAAATTTTTCTAAGGAAACACATGATGAAAATCATAGAGAATTCATAAGATATAGAAAATCCGGAAGGTTTTCAAAAAATTGAAATCTATATTAATTATTCCACTACTAGAGATATATGGAATTAAAGTAATGTGGAAAATATTGACGAAATATTTTCATATTCTTTGTCACCTGATATTGAAAATGATGACCCTAAACTAAGGTTTGTTAAGAAATGTAAAAATGTACTGATTGGAATAAATGGAAAGAATCAATGAAAATTTAATTAAATTCACTTAATAGAAGAAATGTTTTAGGACATTTTAAGCTCAAACAAAAATATGTGAAGCTTGTTGGATATAAATGGGGTTTTATGCATAAAATTAATGAGAAAATAAGATGATAAGATTAAAAACATGTCTTATAGCGCAAAGTTTTTCTCTGAGGCCCCGAATTGATTATGAAGAGGCATATTATCATGTTATGGATGCTATTAATTTTAGATTTCTAATGATACTTGTAGTAATTGAGAAAGATAATATGCATATTGTGGATGTTTTTATAGATTATTTATATAGGTCACTTTATAGTAGTATATATATCAGAATCCTAGAAGTATTCAAAATAAAAAAATTATTAAAATAAAAACCGAAATACCAATATTAAACTAAAGTACATAAATCCATGTATGGACTAAAATGGTTTGGGAATATGTGGTATAATCATTTGAGTGAATATTTTTTAAATAAATGGTATGTAAATAACATCATATGCCCCCGTGTTTTTACTATGAACACAATATTTGGATATGAAATAATTTCTATTTATGTAAATTATTTTTATATCATCAAAACTACAAAAGAGATCAATGAATAAATGAAGAACTTAAAGGTATAATTTGAAACAAAATCCCTGGTAGAATCAAAGCATTTAATTACATTTAAAATTGATCATATTCTAAGTGGTATATTTTTTTGTTAGTCAAATTACACTGAAAAGGTTTTAAAACTCATAAATACGAATAAATTGAATTCTTTAAGTACTCCAATGGTTGTTCAATCTTTAAATACTAAGAAAGATCAATTTTGACATTGTGATGAAAATGAGGTGGTCATTAGTCCAGAATTACCACAAATCAGTTCTATTAGTTCTCTAATGTATCTTACTAATTATAGTCATCCTGATATATATTTTTATACTAATTTATTGGAAATATTTAGGTAAACCCATACATGAAGACACTAGAATGGAATTAAACATATTTTTCATTATCTTTATAGAAATATTGTTTTTGGTTTATTTTATTATAAAAAATTTGAAAGGAAGATGGATGGTTTTACATATGTTGGTTATTTATCTAACACACATAATATACGATAAAAAACATTTTATGTGTTCACAGTTGGAGGTACTTCCATATCATGGATATCAAAAAAAAAGACACTCTTTAAAACATCTTTAAATCATGAAAAAGTGGTAGAATTACATGAAATTGGTCGAGAATGTGTTTGGTTGCGGTCTATGACTCTACACATTCGAGAAGCAAGTGGATTGACAATGAAAAGTAATCTAAAAATTTTATTCAATGAAAATATTGTGTGCAACACACAATTAAAATAATTCTTCATCAGGAATTATCGAACAAAACCAATACCACTGGAATTTTTCTCATTCACAAAAGATTTAATGAAGAATAGAGATATAAACATGAAATATGTTCAATCCAGCGACAATTTTGCATATTTATTTACAATGGAACTACCTATTATTATCTCTATAAAGCTTGCACATAATATATGTATGTATAGATTGAAAAATATGTAATTCAATGAAATGTTCAGGGGGATTCTATGTGATTTTATTTTTTTTCTAATTATCATTTTTATTCCACTAGGTTTTTTCTAGAAAATATTTTTAATGAGGTAGTATCAAGAAAAATATGAACTTGGTAGGGGTGTGCATCCCAAGGGGGAGTATTAGGAATCAACTAATTGTGACTTTAATGTTCAACAAGGGTGGGCTACCCATCATCACTAATCCCCCTTCCCTAACCAGGTGTACTAACTATAAAAGGAACTATAACCCCCACATTGAAAATGATTTTTTGATAGAATAAAAACACCAGAATCATCAATAACATACCCATATTTATTTTCTGCTCATATTTATATTCTATTCTAATTTTATTCATTATGATTTTAGCATTTACAATAGTATTATTATTTTTAAACACTTTTTTGTTTGAAGATTGATTTTGAGTTTTCTTTTCTCAATTTCAATAAGAAGTTAAATGATTATGGTTTCTGGTAGAGTTACCATATGAATTCAATATAGACATAAAGTTTCTTCTAGTAGGTGGAAATCAGGATGAGGCTGTGAAGGATAATGCTAAGTTATATGAGGATGTGGAGAGGAAAATGGTAGATATAAAACATATAATATTCAAGTTGGAACTCAATTTTTAGTCTCATTTAAATATTCATTGATAGGAAATAATACGAATAAGTTCTTGATGGTTCATGTCAAAGATAACTCAGATGTGGTTGTGGAGATAATTCAATTATCGTGAGGCCCGTTCTTCTAAAAGGTGGAAACACATGGAATCTTAAGGATATAGTATGTAGGGTTTATAAATTTTATGAATTCTCTAATCAGAAATGTATATCTCTCATGCATGGTTTTTTACATTGATTATTTACTTTAGAGGATTTAAAATAACATACATGGAATTTGAAATATTTTCCCTAAAATCTGGGTTCTTCTATGTGCATGAATAGAGTCTTGAAAATGATTTTTTGAATCTCAGTTATGTTTTTTTACAAGAATTGATTGAGATTTATAGTCTTAGTTGGATTAATTTACATCTGGAAATTATTTATTAAAATATTGATTTAATTGGAATTCCAATTTACATGGACAAGGAGACTAGGGAAATCAGGTTTGGGAACTTAGTATATATGCTAGTGGAAGTTAATCTCCATGATACATTTATTGATATGTTTATTTCATCTACTGATAGTGATGATTTGAGTCATCATGTGGTGTATGGGGATCTTACGCAAATTTGTGTACAATTTAATACTATTGGTTATTTGATTAATATCTATTCTAGGGTTATTAAATATTCTTCCTGTGGTTTAAATTTCTATTTGATTAAGGATTATTAGATTTGATCCAAGTATGTTGATAATGTGGAGGATGATAATGAAAATAATGGAAATCCTATTGAAATAAGAACACTCTAGTGTAAAATATGGTTGGTGCCTTTGATTTTATATCATCCTCAGGTGATCAGAAGTTGGTTCATCTAGATTACAAGGTAGTTTTATCATAGTTTGAAGATTCTATGTTTGGGAATATTGATAGTGTATCTAGAGGAATTTATTTTTTGGAGAAAGGTAATATCACTACACCTGGATTGGTTGTTTTTGATATCCTGAGTTTTCTGGACATAAAACTTGAAGCACATAATTTTATTATTATTAAAAACAACCAAGATGGATGATTTTCTTATTATCTTGAGTTTAAATGACATGAAAGATGAAGGATAAGATTTTATAACTAATAAAAATATTCTTGCTAGATATGATGGGGATGGTCCAAATTATTGTCCTTATGTGAGTATAAATAGGGATGTGACTTCTGTGTTGATTCAACCTAACCCATCTTGTGATCAGGATCAAAATTTCAGAGCTACTTGATTGAATCAAGGGATTTTAGGTTCTCCCCAGTTCAGATTTGGGTATGGGTAGGTGTAAAAAGGGATATGTGAGAAAATAATAGATATAAGGAGTAAACATGGTAACATGATTTTGTAGAAAAATTATGAATAGAGCTTGGATTACCTAAACAATAAGAAACAACTTCGAGAATTTATCTCCTCATTAAGGGAGAAGATTGATGGACAATTAATCTCTTAGATTCATGGGGAATTTTGTATACAACTGAATCTAAATAAATTTATAGAAGTTGGGAAGACAAAGAGGAAGATATTGCTTAAATATGAGTACTTCTTATAAGTTAACTCTGGTCAAAGGAAAGGAGAACCTAATTGAGGATAGAGATTTTCAAAAGGTGGCTTCTCAGAAGACCAGAAAATGAACTAATTAATCATAACACCATATAAATATGGTAACAAGGTCACAAAGTCTTTACATTGATAATGAACACTTATATAATGAATATAATAATGAGAATGAGATGAGAATCTTGTCTTGTTTGACCCTATCTTCTATTGGAAATATTTTTTCTTTTATTTTATCAAAAGGACAAGAGTCTATCAGCTTATTGGTCAACATGTTTTGACAATTTTTTCTTTAATGAAATGATATAAACAATATTTACTATTTTCAGGAAATAAAATATCTGTTTCTTCTAAGGGAATAAAAATTATTTTTCATTTCAAAGAGTATAAAATTATTTTAATCTAGTTTATATTATAAAAAATTATTTCTTTATAGGAATAATTTTTTCAAAAGTATAAAAATACTAAAGTAAAATTAAGGAAATATAATTTATTATTTTCTCCAAATTATACAGAAATTTATTATTTTATTGAAGGAATTGTAATTGTAATTTTTAATAAATAAATAATTTTTTAATCATTTAAAAATAGTAACAATTATTTTTTAAGTGTAAAACATTAATTCATTGTGGAAATTTATAAAAAATAAATATTAATTTCCAATTTGATTATTTTACCTTTTAATATATATATATATATATGTGTATATATATATATATTATTATTTCAACGTGTAAAGAACATTTTTTTAATAATGAAATATTATTATCATTTTAGAATATCGTTTATATATTATTATTTATTTAAAAAATATTTTTCATATCTTATTGATAGGAATATTTATTATTTACAATATATACATTATATATATATATATTATTTTTAATGAAATAAAAAATTTTATTAACATTTTAGTAAATTTTAATTAAATGTTTGTAATCTTATACTATTAATGGAATATAAAATAATATATTAATTTTAGATAGAAGAAATATTTATTATTATCGGACTTGAATAATCAAATTCTTATATTTGTATGTATAAAATTATTAACTAATATTTTAGAAAACATATGAAATTAAAAAATTCAAAAGGAATTCTATTTTTAATTTTTTTTAAAATATTTTCAATGTTAAAACCCCATCATTTTATTAAAATGAAACAAAAAAATTATATTTTTTTTAATGTGAAAAAATATTTTTAATATTGAATGGTTTATTTTTTACAAATATGTATAGAAATAATTATTATTTTTAATTGTATATGGACATAAATAATTATTTTTTAAATGTATTAAAAATATTTATGAAATTCTTAAAAATGTCATTAATAAAATTAGAAGAACTAAATAATGTTATTATTTTCTTATAAATAATTATATTTTTATATGATAAGAAAAATATTAATTTTTATAATAATTTTTTTAAACTCCTAAAGTAAAATCATTATTTTATTAAAATTATATAATAAAAATAATAATTATTAATTATATATAAGAAATTACTATTTTTTACTTAGATAAAATAAAAAATATATTAATATTCAAAAATGATAAAAATATATTGAATGGAGATTTTTTCAGAATGAAATAATTGAATTAAAATTTAAAATACATAAAAAAATTATTATTTATTATTTTAAATTCAATAAAAAAGTATCAAATTTTTTTTAGAATCTTAAAAAATATCAACATTTTTTGTATAAATTTTTATGATTTTTTTAAATGAATGAGAATAAAATTTATTAATTTATAAAATTAATTACCAAAAAAATATTTTATTTTTTACTTGAAAAAACCCTATTATTTATATTGAAATTTATGGAAGTACTGTTTACTTAATATTAAAAAAATATTAATAACTTAATTTTAGTTACATAAAATAATATTTATTTTTAAACATATATAAAACATATTTTTAATAATAAAATAAATTTTTTAATGATATAGAAAATTTAAAAATCATATTTTTAATATAATGGGAAGTAATAAATTTTTTTTAATGACATTGAAATTATTTTTAGAAAGAAATAAATATTTATTTTTAAATTATAAAAACTAATAAAAATCATTATCTTTTTAATGGAATAGAAAAATATTTTCAGAAGGTATAAATAACTTTTTAATATATATATATATATATTATTTATAGATAAATACAAAATATTAGGTTATCTATATAACAAACTAATTTTTTGTTTTATTTTGAATAAATTATTAATATTATGTAAGGTATATAAATATTTGTTGTAAAGGTATCCAATTTTTTTAAAGTTATATTATGTACATATATTTATTTAAATCTATATACAATTATGCATATTAATATATATTTTTGAAAACTATTTATTCAAAGAATACACATCCAATAGGAATTATATGACATGTAAGGTGATTCTTCTCAGGTTGTAATAACTGTATTAATCAATATGACACTAAATTATCATTATGCATTAAAAAATATTCCATAATTTATCTAGATGAATCATAATACAATAAATAACCATAACCCAATTCTAGAAAAATCAACACTATTTCTATAGTAAGTCTTCTCTGCAACTCATTAAAAGACTCTTGGTAGTTCTTATTACATTCCAACATCACAAATTATAATTTCTTATTTCTTATAGCTTAAATTTCTTTGAGAATTCATCAATAAATTAAGGGAAGTATCCAATAAAAAAATGAAAACTATAGATTTTTAAAACATTAATATCTCTCTCAACGAACATAAAAACATTAACTTTATAAGAACTTATAATTTTCTAGGAACGCATCTCTTTATGTTTTTCATGAACGTTTCTTTTGTGTATATTTTGCCTCCTCCTTAAACCATGTCTAAAAAAACTAGATAAGATCAATGTAGAGAGCATTTATTGGGGAAAATGACTTAAATTTAAGGGATATATTCTTGTTTTAATTATTGGAATATGTGTTTAAATTGGTTAAGTGTTTCATGAGTTCTTGTTAAGTTTAGAATCATTAAAGGGGGTTTGGGTTTTTTAAAAGGGATTTTGGATGAAAAACCATCAACAAAACATTGACAAGACATGTAAATGGATTACACATTATGTAATGTTTGGGTGTTTTAATAAAATAAATCCAAGGTGATGGGTTTTTCAACATATCCCATTAAAAATATTTACATTAAATGTAACTACTTTACACTCTATGTAATTTCCCAACCTACTATTTAAATTATGTTGTGTTGCTGAATTTTATTCTCTTCCATTGAATCCTTCTCCTATCGACCATAGGGCACCTTCCAAGAGATTTTGGGGTGTCACCCTTCCATAAGGATGTCCTGATAACACCTATATCCCTGGTAAGTGGTTTTGGTCTAGATTTGTACCTTCTTTTCCTTTTTTCTTCAACTATTTTAGTGAAATTATTTGACCGTGTGCATTTTTTTAATATTGATCAGTTTTGATCTGGTATTCTCTTGGTGATCTTCCACACCTTCTTTGTCAATTTTGATTTCCATTAGAAGCATTATTGGATCTCCAATTAAAGGTAATGTGTATAAATAACAACCCTATGATTTAATAATTTTAATTTTTATGTAATATTATGATTTCCCCAACATAACATGCACCCAAATAAATTAAACAAATGAATGAGATTATTCCTTGGAGTTCTTTTTTTTCAATTGTCTTCTGACCTGGACTATAGATACCCATTAGTTGAGCAATCCATGAATATAATTGGACTGTCTAATGGATTAATGTTTGTTTGTTATGACATGATACCTCCAGTGATTTCTTGATATTGAATATCTAAGTTGTGGATCATTGATTAGTTTTATAACTATTAATCAATTGTAATTTAATTGAAAGTTTTATATAAAAGATAACAGATAATTCACATAATTAACCATTGAGATTTATGATGTGATATTGTGATATCAATACTGAATGAAGATATTTTATTCAATACTAAAATGATTATATACTGGTCTTGTCCCTGAAACATGCACACTTATATGTTGTAATGCTAATATTGAGCGTTTCTGGCCAAATCCCTTGCTTTAATTCTTATAGATAGTGAGATTTTCCTAGTCCCATGTTGTAATGCTTATAGGTCTTTGACCCAGATTTTGTAATACCTATAGGCCTTTGAACTATATTGTTGTGACTATACAATGGTTATATAGTGGTGGTTTACATGATCAAAATACATGCTTAAAAATATTGCGCAATGGTGCTGAAGTAGTTTATTTTACTAGGGTTAGATGGTTGTTGTTGGAATGGAAATAATACATGCTCATATATATTCTAGTATGAAGTTCAAGAAGGTTTTTGAGGTATTTTATTAATTGTTGAATTAATTAATACACATATTTATCTCCATATTTCACAAACTTTTTAATATACTAGTTAATTTATACATGGTGGTGTTGACCTACTGAATTATACTCACACCCTATTTGGTTGTCATTTGGTACCCAAGTAGATTACATGGATGTGGGCGTGGACATGGTAAAAGGACCTTGATATTGATTTCTTACGTACTGTATGGGATGGAGTTTAGAGGTGGGACCGATGTGGGGTTCATGACTAGGGGAATTTGAGTCTTTATTTGAGTATGCTAGTATTTTACTTTTACTTCTTATAACATGACATTTATTTACATTTTAGCATGTTATTACATTATTCCATTATTATTTATTGGATTATTCAGTTGGTTCTTATTATTGTTTCTTGCTATGACTGCGCTTTGATTTATTTCATTTATATGGTTTATTTTCAACCACTCTAACACTTCATACATGGGGTTATAGTCTCCCCACTATACATTTCACACCCTCACTACTAGTCGAAAGACTCTAGTATATGGGGAGGCACACTTGAAGTCTCATAAAAAAACCCTTTTTGGCCACAAGAGAGAGTGCCAGATCAGAGGAAATTGCAGTGTAATATAAAATAATCAGGTCTTATTTTATTTTACTTCACGGTTTGGGAAAGGTATAAAAAAGACTAGTATGTGTTGGGACTTGGTAATGATCTTGTACATGAGAGTAGGTAACTATTGTATGGAGGGAAATCATAGTGCCCAGAGATGGTATTTCTATTTGTGCCATGTTCTTGTTATAGTTGATATTATTTTACCTTGGGTGATTCACATGTTGTGTGAGGTTATTGTTTTATGATGTTATTATTTCATGAGATTTGTACTCATATCTTGATATGATGTGAGATGAGAATACATGCATCATAATAGGCACATGGTGATATATTGACATGCATGTTTCATGATAATGTCATATCTACTTTTTTCATGTCATATATAATTTCCATTTTAACTATGGAAGAACATATATATTTCACTAGGTAAATGAAATGAATTGATGTTTCATGATAAACATCTAGTAAGCCATGTTTAGAGAGACCATGAGTCAGTGTTTTTATGTTTTAGTCACCTATTGAGGTTCACCTTATTTCTATTTATTTCTCTAAGGTGTGAATTTTTATTTTAGAGAAAAATGATTCCACATCATCTTCAACTTGATAATCATGAGTGTCAAAATCCACATGCACCTAATGAAACTAAACAAAAAAAACTATAGTTTTTAAGGAGAAGATGGATGTCCATATTTGTGATAGCTTCTTGAGGATCATGCAATCAACATAAAGGGAGACAGTTCGTATCATTATTTTGATGTATTAGCTAAAAAGAGAGTTTCAACTATATCATATGCCAATGTTTACTAGTCTAGAAGGGCATCAAGTATCTGAGTTCTTGATCAAGTCATTCCAGATGATCTTCAAGCATCATGAGACACCTGCAGATAAAAGGGTGAAGCATTCTGCATATATTCTTTGTGGAACTACTAAGAATTGGTGGGATATTTTGTAGGAATATAGGAAGTAGTATGATCTATCTTGGAAGGACTTAAAGACAAAATTCTTGATCTATTTATATCTGGAGACATTGATGGATTAAAAATCCCACGAGTTCATGAATCTGACATAGTAGGTAATATCATTGCTGGACTATGTTGGACATTTCACTAACATATAGTGCTTTGTGACATCTTTGGCAGTAGATGAGATCTCCAGGGCGATATGTTTTTAGGATGGTATTTTCTATGAGATCAGGTTGTAGTTAAATGTTTTTCTCTTAAGTAGCTTTGAGGACATGATAATGTAGACACTCATCATAGAAAGGAATCTGAGAGAGGCCTTGAGAAGCGACCATGCTATTTTAGCAGGGTGATCTGGGTGCTCTTCTATTAGTGGTAAGAAGCACTGATATGATATTTCTTCCAAGGTAGTAGTGGTTCAAGTAGTTAGGGTGGTGAATATCCATCTCAAGACCATGTTCCATTAACATGATATCAGTGTGGAATGTTTAGACACAAGTTGTTGCAATATCCTTACCCCATTGTCGAATGTCACATCTATGGAAGAATAAGTCATCTTTAAAGGTTCTGTGCAAACATTCCATAGTATACTTGTGGTAGGAGATTAAGATAGGTAAATGATTTATGAAAGGTCTTAGATACCCCTCAGTAGGCTAGTAGCTGGTGTTCCACTAGCCATTCAAGGCGAGGTAGAGGACGTGATACCCCAGTGAATGAGCAGTAGTACCAATTAAGAAAAATATCATAGGGTAGTCAGAATAGAGCCTAAGATGTATAAAAAAGATATATGTACATTATATTGACTACTCCAGCTCTGGTGGATGCAAGAACATCTACCATCAGAGGTATTATTCTTATTTCATCTACCTTATTTTGAGTTTTTCTTGATATAAAAGCATAAAATTATTTTCTATATACTATTTTTGAAAATGTTTATGGATTGTATGGGGAATTATTAAATGGTGCTTCGACCATCGATACACTGTTGGGAGTGTGGTAAAAGAATATCAAATGTTGCAAGGTGTGTTCTCTCGAGATTGGTGGTTACCATTTCATTTGGGAACCATTTGTGATGGAAATGATAATATTAAAATTTATTCCTAGAATGGTTTGGTTATTTATTTACTAAGATCATGTAAAATATTACAGGAGGATAGTTAAATTTCTATCTTCATAAGGATGTAGTTATTTTCACCAAGGTGATTTGGATCTACAGGCTAGTCGCGCAGGACCAATTCAGTTCACATTGGCTTGTTTCATGGATTAGATATCTAGTATTTCTCTAGATAATGGTGTAATGTAGCAATTTTAGTAGACTGTAGTGGTCAAATATTTTTAGGATGTATTTTATGATGATCTCTATGAGTTACCATCTGATTGAGAGATCGAGTTCATGATTGAGTTGGTACCGAAACCAGAGCTTGTTTCTATCCCACATTACAAAATGGAACCAATAAAGTATTGAGAATTGATTGTTTAGTAGGAATATATATAATTTAAAGGCTTTATATTGCCTAATATATCTCCTTGAGGTTTTCATGTTCTCCTCAACAAGAAGGTTGATGGTTTCTTGCGCTTATTTGTGGATTATAGGAGGTTGAACGAGATGACGGTCAAGAACCGGTATCCTCATCTACACATTGATGATTGTTTGGATTAGTGTATAGGTGCTAAGATCTTATACAAGATCTATTTGAGATAAGGGTACCAAAAACTAAGGTTGAGACCAATAGATATACCTCAAACTTCTTTTAGGAACAAATATGGATTTTTGAATTTTTAGTGATGCTATTTGGGTTGACTTACACACCATCAATATTCATAGCCTTAATGAATAGGATCCTTCATCCTTTTTTGGAATAGTTTCTAGTGGTTTTGACAAAGATATCGCAGTGTAGTCTTATTCGGTAGATGATCATGCTAAACCTCTTCAAACAGTATTGTGTACATTGAGAGAACATCATATGTATGGAAAGATATCCAAATTTTGTTTTTGGATTAATAATGTTTCACTTCTTGGGAAATGTAATATTATAGGTAAGAGTGTTAATGGGTCCATAGATATTTCCAGCCATTGTATCTTGGGAGAAACCTAATAAATTTTTAGATATTATGATATTTTTATGTTTAGTAGGTTATTATTGGCGCTTTATCTTAGATTTATCCTATTTGGTTTCACTATTATCTAGGCTGACTAGGAAAGTGGTGATGTTTTTTTGGTCCAATACTTATGAAAGATATTTTTAGGAGATGAAAGGTAGGATTACCTCAACACCAATCCTAAATTTACTTGTGTTGGGTAAAGCATATACCTTGTAATGTGATGCATCTGGAGTTAGACTCAGAGCTGTTCCAATAGAGGAGGATCGATTGGTTGCTTATGGATCCAGGGAACTAAGACCACATGAGAGGAATTACCCTACTCATAGTCTTTAGTTAATAGCAGTGGTACATACTCTGAGATGTGGGATACACTATCTAATGGGTGAGAGGTTTTTGGTATTCATGGATCATAAGAGCCTCAAGTACATCTTTTATAAATGAGACCTGAACCTCTAGTAGAGGATGTGGGTTGAGTATCTACTTTTTTGTGATGTTGAATTGGATTATATACCAAGAAAAGGAAATTATGTTGTCCAAACCATAATCCAAAATACATAGATAAAGGTATGAGTGGGGAATAAGGACTCTCTTTGTAGACATATTTCTAGATGTTATGGAGTCTAAAGGATGAGTAAATCTTAATTCAACATTGATTATACCTATGCTATTGTATATGATTTTGACCAAGAGTTGTCTAATCTTGTTGGATTGTTTTTGAGAGAAAAATTATATGGTGGGGACATTATTAGGGTGGTCTCTCACCAGTGGTAATTTTATTCTTTTTTATGGCCGATATGGGTTCCTACACGATTTTGTGAGGAGATGAAGAGGGAGTTTCATGCTCCTAGATGGGAATTTTTTCCTAAATAACAAATATGTATCGTGATCTTCATAGATTATACTAGTGGTTAGGAATGAAGAAGGTTGTGAGAAGCTTCATGGATAGAAGCTTCACATGTTAGTAGTTGAAAGCTTAGCATTAGAGGCTAGCTGGACTTTTGATGCCTTTTCCTATTCCTGAGTAGAAATAAGATTATGTCACAATGAATTTTATGACAGGATTACCCAGGAAAACCTATAAGACTGACACTACATGAGTTTTTGTAGATCTATTGACTAAGGTAAATCACTTCTTACCTATTATGGAATCATTCACAGTTGATGATCTAGGAAGTATTTACATGTGATAGGTGGTTCAGTTTCACGATGTTATGAGGAGTATCATTTTAGAAATATATCCTTGTTTCACATCATATTTATGGAAGGGTGTCCAAAAGGATATGGGATTATGGGTTCTTTTGAAAATAACCTATATTTCATATTCTGATGTTTAATCTGAGCATAGTATTCTGTATCTGGAGGATATTTTACAATATTGTGTTTTAGTTTTTGGTGTTTCATGGGAGAAACATATAGAACTCATGGGGTTTTCATATAATAATAGATTCTGGGCATCGATATAATTTGTACATTTTGAGGATTTGTATATTAGGATAAAATTTTCACCTTCTCTGTTGGTTGGAGGTAGGAGAGTAATCACTTGTTGGGACTAGTCTCATACATGAGACATCTAAGTAGATTCTGTTGATCAGATAGTGGTTGGTGACCACATAGAGCAGACATAAATCATATACTAATCATAAAAGATAACCTATGGAATTTGAGGTTGGTGATCATTATTTCCTTCAGTTGTCTCCTAGGTTGTGTAGATGAATTATCAAGAAGTAGGGAAAGCTATCACCCAGGTTTTTTAGGCTATTTTAGATAGTGTTAAGGGTAGGCCTAGTAGTGTACTCTTTATCTCTTCCATAGTGCTATAGTTACTTTCATGATGTGTTCCACATTTCACAGATATAGATATATCTTGTAGACCCTTCCCATGTGATAGACATAACTGACATAGATATTTGTGTTGATGCATCCTTTGAGGAGAATCTGATACTGGTTGTGGGTCATAATGAGAAATATCTTTGGGGTATGACTATACTATTGGTTTGAGTGCAGTAGTAGTATGGGTGAGTTTCGGAGGTGACCCAAGATAGGGAGTAAGATATGAAAACATGATAACTAGATTTGTTTGTTGTGACCTCATAGTAATAATTGGAGTATCATGGGGACAATATGTTATATGGTAAGGATGTTGTAAGATCACATATTTTTTCAAGTACATCTCTCTCTTAGTTTTTAACCAACTTCTCTTTTGGGTAAGTTTTGTCTCACCCATAAACTAGGCTTGGGAAAACCCGATAGGATCCATGCGGAGAGACATTTTGGGTGAAAATAAATTAATGCTCTGGGATGTATTCTTGTTTGAATTAATGAAGTCCAGATATAAATGGGTCTTGTGTTTCATTGTTTCTTGGTAACTAGAGATGTTTTAAATGGGGTTTGGGTTGTTCAATAGGAATGTGGGGGGAAACACCATCTAAAAAACATTTACTCATAGTGTCAATGGATTCAACATAATGTAATGTATATATATTTAATTAAAATAAATATGGGGAAATTGGGTTTTTGGTATATCCCATTAAAAATATTTACACGATGTATAACTACATTACACACATTTAATTACCCAACCTTCTATTTAAATTATGTTGTGGAGATTAATTTTTTTCTATTCAATTGTAACATTATACTCTCAACCCTAGGGCACCTTCCAAGTGATTTTGGAGTGCCAAAATTCTTTCCAGATGTCTTGATAAGTCCTTTAATCTCTGTTACATGGTTTTAGTCTAGTTTTTTTTAATTATATTCCTTTTTTCTCCCACGATAATGGTGAAATACTTCGGTCGTGTGCCCTGTTGGTTTTAATCTTGAATATTTTTTATCTAGTATTCTCTTGGAAATCATCTGCACCTTCTTCATCATGGGTGTTTTCCATTTTAAGCATTTTTTGATCATCAGCTAAAGGTAGGGGGTATAAATATTAACCTTATTGTTTTATAATTTCCATGTTTATGAAATATTGTGGATGCACCAATGTAACATGTTCCCAAATTGATTAAATAAATAAATCTTGTTATTCCTTGGAGTCCGTTGTTTTAAATTTTCTTCTAACCTGGAATATATATACTCGTTGGGTGAGAGTACCATGAATATAATTGAATTGTATAATGTATTAAAGTGTGTTTAGTCAGACATGTGACTATTTTCAACACTTTCACCAAGGCACGCATTGTCTGTGAGGATGTGCTGATTGTTTCCCCGCATTTCTACTTTCTAAAGGTGGGTGGCATTCATCACATCGTCATAGATGTTTTTTCCTTGATCGAAATGGGATGATGGGATGGTGGTATCTCCTTATATGATTTCCTCTTTGGAGTTTTTCACCTTTTTGAGGTCACCCTTAATGGTTAAGATATTGTTCGTGACGCTCTTCTTGGTGCCATATATTTGTGGATGTTGGTTAATCACACTGATTCAGTTAGGACATTTCCAAGGGGTTCATGTTAGGGCATCAAACTTTGGTTAGGATAGTAGTCATGTTGGGGCATCACTGGCGTGTCTGGATGTTGAAACACTGGTACACCTAGATTTTACCTTATAATAGGGCTTCTCAAGGGCATGAAATCTTGAGGAATCCTACAACAAATGTGGGTAATTATATTACAGAGTCACGTATTTGAGGTTTTCCTCATATTCTTATGTTTAACATGGGGTATGACACAATTTTAACATCTAGTAGAGTTGAATCAGACTGATCAGAACACCTATGGAGTGGATCATTTGGGTACATCTCTAGGAGGGAGCTCTTAGAATGTTACCTTGATTGACGGGTCATAATTCCCAATTAGGACGGACCCAGGATAGCGTGTCTCAAAAAGGGGAAGGTTTCACACTATGAATATTGATTTGGACATCCTAGAGGGTGGATGTGTCCACAAAAAGCAAACACCAAGTTTTAATATTGGCTAGGATTGAACCTCAATTAGGTTTCCTACGTACCTTGTTTATAAGGTAGGGATCAAAAACCACGTTGTTTGAATGGGTGAGGCATGAAATTGGGGTGTACATAAAGAAAAATGATTAGGAGATATGCTAGGAATTACACATGGTTAGCATCCTGGGTGCTGAAAAAGTGATGAAATGAATGGGTATTTGTCATGAACCGTCCCCTGGGGCCCATGCGATGTCTACCCCAAGCTCGCCTTCCATAGGCCAGTGTCTAGTGACAAGAAATGGAAAGGAATATCCCTAAAATCAGGAAGGCATTGCCTTTATAACATGTAATCTCACACAACCAAGCACTCAACAAGATATAAGCTCAAAGTAAACAATATAATAAACAAAGAGAGTACAGTAAGTAAAGGGGACTGGAATATGTGCCAAACTAGAAAGTACAAGTATAACTAGAAAGTACAAGTAAAACTTAAAAAAATATCCTACGAACACCCTCCAAGGATCCTACATGAAGGGTAGGTAAATCTCTCAAATGGTAGTCTTGGTGATACGCCTCATCTAAGGTCCACCTCTGAGTAGTCTCAAGTCCCAGTACCCCCATCCTCAGTCAATGGTTTCCATTTTCTATATAAGACACAACAATGTGTGGGTGAAGCCTATGCAAGGGTGAGTATAAAAACACTCCGTAGGGACCCTGATACCCCCAAAGGTTTATCAGAATCTACAAAGGATAAACCAAAAATTATAGAAACAAAAGTCAACCCTACTTCGGTATATGCCCATACATAAACCTAAGTTATCAAGTATACCCATATCATCCATGAGGAATCAAAAGACCCAAATAATTAGCCCAAAGATCAACTATTCCATGATGGAAAGAATACCACAATGGTAACACCACAAAGGTAAGTACCATAAAGGTATGCCACATAGAAGAATACCACAAAGGTAAAGACTCAACTCACACCAAGTATTAGTGTATTATAGAAGTATAGAAGATCAGTCATGAAGCTATATCATTGTATTCTATCTAGAGGTACTGATGCTGACCATATGGAGTCTAACCCATACGGGATAGATAGGTATTAACCCCCACAATGACTCACACAGGATCTGACCCACACATGATCGGTATGCGCTGACCCACACAGGATTGGTGAGTGCTAACCCACACAGGATCTGACCCACACAGGATCGGTATGCACTGAACCACACTGGATCACTATGTGCTGAACCACACTGGATCTGACCCACATAGGATCGGTGTTTACCCACACAGGATTGCCCAGTACTAACCTCTGTAGGATCTGTCTCTAACCTCCTCATCACTGCCATCCACTAGATTCCCGCTAATAACACATTTTGGAGAACTGATCCTCAAGCCATCAGTCAAACCTCAACTACCAAGAAGTTCCATGAAGAAGTATCCCAAAGGTTTTTCACTTCATAAGGGACCCAATGCAATAGACGGTGCTTCAATCAGATGCCCAATCTGTAAGTTATTAGTGTTTCCATTCCTAGGGCCTGGTTGGATTTGGGTTCAATCCAACTTGGAGATACTCCAACTTTATCACAAAACTCAACTGGATAATACCTAAAGGAATGTATCAATACAAGGATTATGACGCCAAAGACAGAACTTAAAACGGATTCTAGGATCACAAGTTATGGCCAAAAGGGTTAAACTGGGTCCAGATGGGCCCAGGTCCGGTCCGAATCGGTCAGACCGACCCATCCCGACCCTGTCTAGGATAACCCAACCCGGTTTGGGTTGACTCGACCCATTCCAGGTCTGTCCCAGTTGGCCTGGGCCGTGGTGGGACCATCCCATTGGAACGTGGTCCGGCCCGGCCCATGAAGGGGGTGACCTGGTGCGGCCCGCTGGGTGTGGCCCACCGGCACGGCCCGCCGGGCACGGATCGCTGGCACGACCTGTTTTCATGGCCCGCTGGATGGTCCACGGTGCAGCTCGCAGTTGGGTGACCCATCGTGGTGGTGTCCTCCGTAGCCAACACCAGGGGGAGGCACACCTCGGTTTACCCGAACATTCCAGAGGACTGTTCGGTTTCCCTGCTAGCACGCGGGACCACTTGGCAGTCTCGCTTGGTGTGATGAGGCCAGCCAAAATGGCTGGCCAGTTCTTCTCTTAGCGGTGTAGACACCCACTGATCATCCACCTAAGGTCGGCCGGGTGTCAGCCGCCCTCCGGACTTCGCTGCAGTAGAGCGGTCGCGACCTCCTGCTCTGGCAGCACAGACGCTGCCACCACTCTGCCACGCGGCTGACTGTATGCCGGCCACCACCCTGATCCACCACGGCTGACGGGTTGGGGCCTTCTGCTCAACTAGCGGCACAAATGAACACCGCCCCACCTCCTCATGGCCGGCCGGTGTGCCGACCGCTGCTTTCTCACTACCTCGGTCGATGGGTCGCGGTCTCCTTCGGAGGTGCGGTTGCGATTCCACCATCATCGCGGCCAGTGAAGAACAAATCAATAATAAAGTTGTAGAGGGATCGATGCATGTTCATTCGGCCTGCACCCTCCATGTTAAATTAGTAGCAGATGGCTAAAAGATTTAAACAATGATTCATCATGAAGAATAAATAAAAATAACAATTTCCCAAACTTTTTTGCTCGTTGGACATAGCATGAGGAAGGATATGAAGATGAATTCTCCGACGTTCGTTGCTCCCACAACGGGCTCCAAAGTCAGTTCCTTGTTCTTGATCCGGAGAGCATTCTTCATTTGGAGGATGTTTCTACAAAGGATCTCCTTGTCCAATCCTTTTTCCCATGAGAGGTTTAGTGCTAAATTAATAAGTTAAGATTTAATATTGGGACATCAATGGGGAGATTCTAAGAGTTAAAAAAAATAACTCTTAATTTAACAAGTAGATTCATAAATTCAGAATTAATGAATCCTATTAATTAAAGAGGAGAGTGGTCACAAATTTTGTGTAATCAGGCATTTAATTCCGAGAATTAAATTCTCAACCACCTTCTTGATTCAAATGGTAGGACTTAAAAATAAAATAAAAGTTGTTTTATTTTATTTATATTCATTTAACTATCCCATGAAAAACCTAAAAACTAACTTTCAACCTCTACCTACTATAGTAAAGGTGAAGGTCTCCTTAAGATAATATCAGCACTGTGAGTTCAAAGATGTCCTCATATTTCAATTTCGAGCAATGGTTCAAAAGTTACAACATGCCCCTCGTGCGTTTACTGAATGTACCGGAAAAAAAGTTCAGAAATTCATTCCAGGAACACTGGGCCTTAGAATCAAGAAACGTCAATTTCCACAGACTCGTAAAATTCCCATATAATTAAAAAAATTAAAAGCAAAAATCTGGGTCTTTACATTCTCCCCACCTTAGGGATTTTCATCCCCAAAATCCAAAACACAAAATAGGGAAACAAGTGGGGGCATTGAGCAGGAATCTGAACCTCCCGCTCCTATGTTCTCTCCTGGAGGTTCTCGTGTTAGAATCGTACATGCACTAGAGGTATTGATAAACCACATAGGAATCTCTCCTGTTGATCATCAATCTCCACCAGAACCTCCAAAAACGTCACCCCATCATCGATGTCTAGATCGCCCCAGTCAATGATGTGCGAAGGATCATGTTTGTATCTCATCTGATGGGATACATGGAAAATGTCGTGCACCTTCTCTAACTATGGTGGAAGTGCTAGGCGGTATGCCACGTCTCCAAATCTGTTAAGGACCAGAAAGGGTCCGATGAACCTCAGAGATAACTTGTCACCTCGACAAAATCTTCACAAACCTCATCAAGGTGAGACCCATAGAAAGAAATGGTCTCCCTCCTTGAACTCTAGAGGTCTCCTCCTATCAGCAGAAGACTTCTGCCTACCCCGTGTAGTCTTCTTATACTCCTAGATGATCTACACCTTCTCCGTGATAGCTCACACCATCTTTGGTCCCACGAGTGCTGACTCCCCTAGGTCAGTGCAGCACATAGGTGATCTGCAAGGTTGACCGTACAATGCCTCGAATGGTGCCATACCAATGGTGGAGTGATAAATGTTTTTGTAGGAAAACTCCTCTAAGGAAAAGTGATCCTCCTAGCTATGAAGAGAATCTAAAATACATGCACAAAGCATGTCTTTAAGGGTTTGAATGGTCCCCTCGGTCTGACCATATATCTGAGGATGGAAGGCGGTGCTCAACCAAAGCTATATCCCGAATGCCTCCTAAAACCCCTTCCATAGCTTGGAATTAAAACGTGAATCACGATCGGAGACAATCATATATGGAACCCCAGGAAGCCACACAATCTCCTACACATAGAGACATCCCAATCCCACTACTGGTCTCTGATCTCTAATAGGTAGGAAGTTGGATGACATGGTGAGTCATTCAATGATCACCCAGATGGTATCATGCCCCTTGGACGTGTGTGGAAGTCCTATCATGATTTCTATGGAGATTACACCCCACTTCCACTCTGGCACCTCCCGTGGCTGAACTAATCTTGATGGAACCTAATGGTCTGCCTTCACTTGATGATAAGTGAGGCACCATGAGACAAACTTTGCCACTACTTGGTTCATTCCTGGACACTAGTGCTGACGCCAAAGGTCTTGGTACATATTCTCCACTCAAGGATGTACTACTAGAGAGGATGTATGGAACTCCCTCAACACTTCCTCCCTAAGCTCCACTGATACCATAGTACCTCCTCTAAAGAGGATGATGTGCTCCCCACCTTCTAAAAATCAATTAGGTTCCTGTCCTATGGATATTTGAAAAGGTCGAGCGTCACAGTCAGTGTCCCCAAGATGCACCTCCCTGACTTGCTGGAGGAGTAGGGAAGTTACTATCCGAGACTGAAGATAAGATACACCATATCGATGCATGTAGGATATCCCCAAAATGGCTATCTACTCCATCGCTTCACTCAACAACTATTTACCAAATCTCTTACTGAGTGCATCTGCTACTACGTTCCCATTCCCAGGAGTATAGAATATCTCGAAGTCATAGTCCTGGTAGAACTCAAGCCAACACCTCTATCTCAGGTTCATGTCCTTCTGAGAGAATATATACCAGAGACTCTTGTGATAAGATTAGACTATAAATCGTTCTCCCATCATGTAATGTCACCACATCTTCAAGGTGTAGACCACTACTACTAAATCCAAGTCATGGGTAGCATAGTTCTTCTCATGTTATCTTAGCTATCGAGAACCGTACATGATCACTATTTTCTCCTGCATCAGGACACATCTAAGTCTGGTTCCTAATGAATTGCAGTAGACTATGTAACCAACACCCTCCTCCGGTAGCCTCATGATGGGGGAACTCGTCAGTCTCTGCCTCTGCTCCTGGAAACTCTATTGGAATCTCTCTGACCACACAAATGGTTTCCTGTTATTCATCAATGCTTATAAGGGTGCCACAACTCTAGAAAAGTCCGGAACAAACCTCAGGTAGTAACTGGACAAACCCAAGAAAATCCGCACTCCCGTCACACTCTTGGGTGGTTTCCAATAAAGTACAACCTCAATCTTCTCTGGATCCACCGCACCTCCAGCCTCCGAGATGACATGTCCCAATAAGTGAACCTCTTGGATCCATAACTCGCACTTCTAGATCTTACCATAAAGCTAGTTCTCTCAGAGTGTGTCCAAAATTATCTACAGATGATATGTATGCCCCTCCTTCATCATTAAGTAAATCAGGATGTTGTCGATGAAGACTACTACAAAGTGATCTAGGTATGGTTGGAAGATCCAGTTCATGAGTCCTATGAACACTGCTGGGGCATTGGTCACATTGAATGGCATGACCAAGAACTCATAATGTCCATACCAACATCTGAATGCTGTCTTCTGCACATCCTCATCTCATACCCTGAACTGGTGATAGCTTGATCTAAGGTCTATCTTCGAAAACCATCGTGATCCCTTCAACTGATGAAAGAGATCGTCAATCCTTGGGAGTGGGTACTTGCTCTTCACGGTCACCTGGTTCAGGCACTGATAGTCCACACAAAGTCTCAAACTCCCATCAGCCTTCTTGGAGAACAAAACCAGGGCTGCCGAAGGAGAAACCATGGACCTAATTAACCCCTTTCTCTACAAGTCCTCTAGTTGTACTCGTAGCTCTGAAAGATCCAAAAGAGCCATCTGATATGCTGGAGTAGATATCAGTTCCATCTTAGGGTACAATTCAATTTAAAAGTCCACTTATTTGTGAGGAGGTAGACCTAGAACATCGTCTTGAAAAAACATCAGCATACTGGTCCAACACTATAGGATATCTCGGACTCTCAACATCAACCGCTCTGAGGGTAAGGCTAGAAAACTAATTTTTGATCAGCTATACCCTCCTCTGAGTAAGTCCATAATGTGCTTCAAAGGTTCCCTTCTCCTTGGTGAAGGAAAACCTGGTCCCATCTGTGCGGACACACCGAACATTGCGCCTAATGCAGTCGATCTGAGAATGGACTATAGATAACCAGTCCACACCCATGATGACATCGTAAGGCCTCGACGCTGATAATAGAAGATCCCAGCTGAAGCTCTCGCCTCTTAGAGTAAGCTCACACAATTGGCACTAGTGTGTAATCATCGAATCTTCTCCCGTAGGAGTCTCTATCCATAAAGATCAAGCCAACGACTCCACTGGAATATCTAATCTCCGAATTAGGGCCATGGAAATAAAAGAATGACTAGAACCTATGTCGATAAGTACTGAATCAAAGGTGGAGTAGAGACAGATCGTACCATGTATCATCTTTGGAGAGCCGTGGTCATAAGCCTCAGCTTCCTGGAGCTGAGCTTTCCCCTGTCCACCTACTCCCTGTGGTCAGGGTGGACTACCTGGAGGTGGTGGCAGTAGAACCTTGAATCACCACCCACTACCTACTGCATGACCTGATCCTCTTCTACAACCGCCTCCTGCCTGCGGACGTCCCCGATTGAATCTTCACCTCTTCCCAGGTGGCCCTTCAACCACTTGTTGGTTGTCCATACGGTGGGTCGATCAGTTGCGAGCCATGTGACTCTACCCAATGCACGAGTAACACTGTGTTGTCTTCACCTTTCCTACCCTATCTCAGGAGACCCACACCACCGACCCTTTATCCTGTAGTCATCCACCTGTAGGTCTGGTCCTCTTGGACCTCTACGTTACCTGTCTACTGCCAGCTGCCGATGACTCTACTACGTGTTGTCCGGTGGTGGGTCTCACTACCGTTGACTGCTCAACAAGGAAGCTATCCACTATGATTGCTCTCTCTAACACCCCCGCCTGAGTCAGGATGCTGATAGAAACCATCCATGCTATAATCTCCCATCTGAGTCTCTGCTCGAAGGTCTGGGCCCTGAATAAAGGATCTCACACCATGTCAGTGGAGTAGCACGAGAGGTCGGTGAACCATTCTGAATAATAACCCACATTCATGCTACCCTACTAAAAGTGGAGAAGCTCATGTATACGTAATGAGCGTAAGGTCGCTGGGATGAACTCTACCATGAAAAGGATCTCAAAGTTTTTCCATATGAGAGTCACCTCATCATGAACGTGGAACTTTAAGATCCACCATCTTTCTACTGCTGCCTGAAGAAGACAAGCGGTAAGGATCAGAATGAGCTCATTTGTTGTCCATACTAGTCAAAAAACTCTAACCACGGCCTTCGGCCAACCCTCAGATGCATGTGGATCCGTCTCTCCCCAGAACCTCAGTGGCCTCTGGCGCAGGAACTCACACAATTCACTCCAACGATGTGCACACTATGATACTGGGAAAAGTGGCATAGACTGCCCAACGGGTAGTGGTGCTGCTGGTACACCACCTGATGGTACAACTACTATAAGGGGGCCCTACACCAAAGCCTCATCGCTTGGTGGGTTGTCATCACGTAATCTACCCAGAACCCTGACTGGCTGTTTACGTGGAGGCATCCTTAAAAGAAACATGGGAAACATGGTCATTATGTTGTACATGGAGAGCTGGTTCAAAGAGATCACAAAGAAAACTTTTCAAAAAAACACACACATGCAATCAGTGTTTTCATGTACTGAGTCTGAAATTGGGAGTTAGGGTCCTGGGGTATGAATATGTTGACCACTGCACCAACACTAGACTCCTCTAACTGAAAAATACACTCATCACACATAACACTATTTCCGAATCAAAAGATCAAATTATAAGTTCTTCAGTAGAACTGAAGTCCTCTGATACCAATTTTTCACAACCCGTCCCCCGGGGCCTATGCAGTGACTACCCCAAACCCGCCTTTCATAGGCCAGGGGATGGCGACATTCACCGAAAAGGCATATCCCTAAAACTGAGAAGGCATTTTCTTTATAACCTGTATTATCACAGAACCAAACACTCACCAAGATATAATAACAAAGTAAACTATATAGTAAACATAGTGAGTACAGTAAGTAAAGGGGGCTAGAATACAGGCCCAACTGGAAAGTACAAGTAAAACTAGAATGTACAAGTAAAAATGAAAACAGCTCCTGTGAACACCTACCAAGGATCCTACCTGAAGGGTAGGTACATATTTCGAACGTTCGTCTCTGCGATGCGCCTCGTCTAAGGTCCACCTTCGAGCAGCCTCCAGTCCTGGTACCCCCGTCCTAAGTCAACGTTGTCCTTTGTCTGCAAAAGACACAACAATGTGTGGCAGAATCCCGTGTAGGGGTGAGTATAAGAAAATTTAGTAGGGACCCTGAGACCCCTGATGGTTTCTCAAATTCCACAAAGGATAAAACAAAATGCATGGAAACAACAGTCAAACCTACTTAGGTATATTCCCGTACATATACCTATGTTATCAAGTATACCCATCTCATCCCTATGAAAACACAAGGCCCAACTGATTAGTCAAAAGCTCAACTATTCCACAAAGTAAAGAATACCATGAATAACACCACAAATGTAAGTACAACAAAGGTACGCCACCCAGAAGAATACCACAAAGGTAAAGACAGATCTCACACCAGGTATTAGTGAAGTCTAGAAGTATAGACGATCAGTCGCAAGGCTAGATCATGGTATTCTGTCAAGAGGTACTGGTTCTGACCATACAGAGTCTGACCCACATAGGATTGACATATACTAACCCCCACAATGACCCACACAGGATCCGTATGTGTTAACCCACATAGGATCACTGAGCGCTGACCCGTATAGGATCTAACCCACATAGGATCGATATGCACTGACCCACACAGGATTGTTGAGCCCTGGCCCACACAGGATCTGACCCACACAGGATCTAACCCACACATGATCGGTGCTAACCCACACAGGATCACTCGGTACAAACCTTTGTATGATCTGTCTCCAACCTCCTGCTAACTACCAACCAATGGATCCCCGCTAATAGCACGTTTTTGATAACCTCTCCTCAAGACATAGGTCAAACCTAAACTTCAAAAAATTTCCAAGAATAAGTATAACAAAGGTTTATCATGTCATAATGGACCCAATGCAATAGATGGTGCGTCAATCGGATGCATGGTATGTATGTTATTAGTGTTTCCATTTCGAGGGCCCGGTTGGATGTAGGTTTGATCCAACCCAGCCATACTCCAAATTTATACCAAAACTCATGTAAAGTATACCAAAAGTACCATATCAATCCGAGGATTATCATTACATAGACGGTTCACCAAATGGATGCCCATATCACAAGTTATGGAAAAAAAGGTGAAACTGGGTCCAGATGGGCCCGAGTCCAATCCGACCCTGTCGGACCAACCTAGCCCGATCCAACCTAGTCAGACCAACCCGACCCGACCCAGCCTAGGCCAAAATGACTCGGTCCGAGTTAGAACAGTTTGGCCTAGGCCGTGGTGGGCCCGACCCTCAAAGGGAGTGACCTGGACTAGCCCACTGGGCGCGGCCAGCTGGGAGGCTTGCAGTGCAACCTGTGGTCGGGTGGCCCACCGTGGTGGGGTCTGCCCTAGCTGAAACCTAGGGAGACCCCCCCTCGGTTTACCCCGAAAGGTTCAGTGGACCGTTCGACTGCCCTACTGGCATGCAGGACCGCTTGGCGGTCCCGCTCTGTGTGACGATGTCGACCGAAACAGCTGGCCCGTTCTCCTCCCAGCGGCACGGACGCATGCCGCTTATCCACTTATAGCTGGCTGGGTGTCAGCTACCCTCTGGACTCCTCCGTGGCCAAGCGGCTGCAACCTCCTACTCTGGCGGCTCAGACGCATGCTGCCACTCCTCCACACGACTGTATAGATGGCGACCACCTCTCTGCTCCGCCACGGCCGACGGGCTGCAGCCTCCTGATCAACTGGTAGAAGAGACGCGTGCCACCCCACCTCTTTATGGCCTTCCGACATATCGGACGCTGTATTCTCACCACCACAATTATGGGTCGTGGTCTCCTTTGGTGGTGCGATTGCGATGCCACCGTCATCACAGACTACAAAGAACACACCAATAATAATGTTTTGGAGGGATCAGGTCATGTTCATTCGGCCTTCACCCTCCACGTTAAGTCGGTAGAAGGTGGTTCAAAGATTGAAATAATGATTCATCATGAAGAATAAATAAAAAGAACAATTTCCCTACCTTGTTTTCTTATTGGAGACAACACGAGAAAGGATATGAAGATGAAGTCGCTAACATCCATTGTTCCCACAACAGGCTCTAGAGTCGGTTCCTAATTCTTGATCCAAAGAGCGTTCTTAGTTTAGAGGATGTTTCTCCAAAGGCTCTGCTTTTCCAAAACATTTCACCACAAGAGGTATGGTTCCAAATTAATAAGTTAATATTTAATATTGGCACATCAATGGGGAGATTCCAAGAGTTTATAAAAAATAACTCTAAATTTGAGAAGTTGATTCATTTATTTATAATTAATGATTCCTTTTAATTAAAGAGGAAACTTGTTAAATTTTTTGTGTAACCAGGTATTTAATTCCTAGAATTAAATGTCTGACCACCTTCGTGATTCAAATGGGAGGGTTTAAAAATTAAATAATAATTGTTTTATTTTATTTTTATTCATTTAACTGTCCCACAAAAAACTTAAAAACTAACTTTCACCATCAACCTACTGCGGTTGGGGTGAAGGTCTCCTTAAGGGAATATCAGTGCGGCCAGTTCAATGGTATCATCAGATTTCAATTCCGACCACTGGTTCAAAAGTTAAAAAATGCCACTTGTGCGTTTACTGAACGTACCCGAAAAAAAGTTCCAAAATTTATCCTAGGCACACCCTCCCTCGGAATCCCAAGCTGTCAATTTTCATAGACTCGTAAAATTCCCGTATAATTAAAATAAATTTACAAGTAAAAATCTGGGTCTTTATTGGCTTACACATGGTTAGCTTCCCATATGGCTGGCATGATTTCACTGAGATGTAGGGGCCCTGGTAAAATTAGGATGGATATGGATGAAGTGTTGAAGGGTGGAGTGAATGGGGAGGGAACCGAGAACCTGTGTGAAGGTGATATTTTTGGGATTAAACCATAGGGAGTATTCCTACATATCCCATATGGTAGAGAATCAGATTCCATGATGTTTTTGGATGGGACGATTGGTCACCGAAGGGGCAGGTTGGTGAGAATGGATGCATGGAGGGAACCAAATAAAGTAGAACCCCTGGGTTGAGGCATGATCAACCCGAGTCACAAGGGATCAAGGTAAGTACTAGGATGGGACATGGAATATGGTCTTGAACCTTAGGGAGTCTTCCATTATACCATTCCTAAAAAAGATAAAAGATAAAAGTTCATCTAGTTTGGATATTGGGAAATAGTGTCGGGGTGTAGATAGAGGACAACAACCTGAATGCATGTTTGGGATTACACATTATTAGTAGCCTATCGTAAGAGGGGAAATCATGGTTGGATGAGTATGGATCGAGTGTGGGGATTACACATGGTTAGCTTCCTGGAAACTGGTCAGACACCCCTAAGGGGCAGAGCAAGGATGTGGGTCCCAACAAAGGGGACTATGATGTTTACCAGTGTTTGGGGTTGAACCTCATGGATGCCTCCTAAATTCCCAGTCTAGGAGACATGGATCAAAACCCACATAGTTCAAAAGCATAAAATTTTATATCATACAGGATGAAAGGGGCATACAATTTTATCATCACATGGAATGTGGGTGAACCAACGTGAAGTGGTCGAGACCGATGGGTGATGAGATTGATCCTAAAATAGGCTTCCTACGAACCTTGAATGAAATGGGGAAATGATCAAATTCCATGTATTTAAATGTAGAGGGGATTGGGGTTTACGTATGGTTAATGACCCAAAGAGGATGTCATGGTCGATTCTTACTCTATGCCCACATGAGTCATGCTCGGTGTGAGAAACGATAGGAAACCAAAGACCTGAAGATAACGTCGTGAAAGGTGCATCTATGAGGAATGGAGTGAGACTTACACATGTTTAGTATCCAAAGGAGAGGAATACCAGGAATTACTATAAGAGAGAAACCTGATGAGATAGGAGGATTTCTATACATATAAGGAGGATATGACCACTATACACAGAGCACCCTACCAAGGTAGGTTGTGGATTATACAGGGGGATTCTCAAAGCACACATGGAAAAAAAGCATAATGGGAGAGAGGGGATGAGAGTGTGTTGATGCTCATTCTTTGTAGACTCATACTAGGATAGTCTCACACATGGTAATCACAGTTTAATGTCATGTGTGGTAGAAACGAATTCTTGGTAGATTAACATCCTACAACTCGAATGATGGAGATTTTCACCTCACCCCTAGTACTTACATAACTAGCACACTTTAACCCTTGGGGAAGGGAAGGAACTAGAAATTACATAGATTAAAGGGGTTGTGGAGTGATCCATTGAAGGGTATGAATTAGCGTGGCTATAAAAAGAAGTAATAGTCATTATCATGCCTATGCGATGAAGCACAAGGCAGGGCAACACAACCTGAAGCACTACTCGGGGGACCCAGAAATCTATTTAAACAAGCCCAAAGGGCTACCTGAAAAAGGGTTTATAAAGTATAAGGCCTCGCAGATAGTGGCTTCACAAATCGTTAGTGTCTTACGAAGTGAAGGGTATTCGCGAAGGAAGGTGATTCATGAAGCATAGTGACCCAACCTAGGAATTGAGTCTATATGTGCATGGAGGGTGTTTCATGAAAACTGAGTGCTTCGTCAAGTTCCGATTACCCAAAAGGGTATCCTTCTATCATGATGGCCAAATGGATTCTCAAAGGTTATCCCTACATGAAGATGAGGTAAAATGGTGAAAAGGGAAAGTATATTCTCAATTCTCAAATACCTCATAAAGTTCATTTTCTTGATTTTTGATAGATAAAGGGTTCTTCAAATATTTGGAGCATGGAAGGAGAAAGGTTATGGTATCGATGCTTTGAAGTGGGGGTGGGATGAGTATTTATAGGCATCGGGCATCAAAATGGTATACAGACACACTATGAAGAAAATCACATTTCACAATCAGAGGAAGATTCTTCATGTTTCTTCGACTAACATAGGCTTCCGACCACACATTTATAGTGGTCGGGGAGGCTCTAGTCAAGTTCCTCAGAGTCCGGAAGGATTCCATCAATACCTTTGCAGCATTCGAGTAGGATTTAGTAAATTTCAATGCAAAAATCATGATGAAGACTTCTGGGTGGCTATACGGTGGTCGCAATGTAGGAGGTCTTTGAGAAGGAGCTTCACGATGCATACACTTTTACATATCATGCACTTTCCCTTCGCATCGATAGCCTGAAATGTGGAGAGAACCTCCATACCTGAGACCATGGGCATGAGGAGGACCTTTGTGTAGGGTGTAAATAATATGGGGAGGACGTCTTCCTAGACTGATGATGGTTTCACGGGGAGGGCCTCCATACTGAATAGAGGAGGGGGGGACTGCCAATCCGGTTGGCAGCTGTACATGGAGGGCCTCCGTAATGATTGTCATTGCCACAGGTCGTCTCACGCTAGCTTCTACATGATTTGGTGACCAAAACAGTTGACCCAGCCTAACTAAGGGGTGGTTGGGATATCAATCCTAATCGGGAGTAGTGGTGCCCCTACTCTTTAGTAATAGGGACATGATAACATGCGTTGATGGTGGCTCGAGCCACTGAAGTCATACAAGATGATGCCCCCTAGAGGGAATCCCCCTGATCTTGTACCTAACATTGGTGTTGGGTTAGCCGAGCTAGGGAAAGTTTTGCAACGGTGTGGACCACCTTCTCCTCAGTATATGGGACCAGATGATGGTGCTGATGTGGCATGGTGGGAGTCCTTCTTAGTGGCTCTCTGGCCGAAATTGCGGCCGGGAGGACTCAGATACACCTTACTTATTCAGAATAAGGGATTTATTCATAAGAACATTCTGGGGAGAGGATCCAAAAATGATTGAAGATCAGAGTGGGGAAAAGTGGATCCATGTGCATCCCTTGGGGATGGTGGTGTCGGTGGGGCATAAAAGTATCCAAATCCTGATGGGCAATATCCCTCATCGGGATGACCCCTCCTATTTGTACCATTGAACAAGAGTATCTATCACCCTCCATGGAATAAATTCAGAGGGTGAGATGGGGTGTGGGTTCCCACTCACTGTGGTCGTTTGAGTCTTCACAGAAGAGGTGAATGCATGCAGGATTTCCACATTTCTATTACCCAATCACCTATATATGTGTGTGGTAGGTGATATATTTCCTATAGCTATAACTTGGGTCCTAAAAAGATGAAAGATTCATCCATTAGTGAAGATAATAATAATGCAATGCCCAGTGTACTGAAACTGTCTAGTCTTCTATTTCTATATTGAAAGATCCACACTGACAACATCAAGGATTGGGATTCCAAATGATTAACTGCCCTGAATCCTTGTGAGTTTCATGGAAGGCCCACTATTTCCTTGGAAGGACCTAGTGCCAGATAGCTGGATCTAGTGACTCTCTTACCTTCTGATGTCTTGAACAATAATAATCCTCGTATTTAGGAGAATAATTTCATGTTAGGTTCACTATTTCTATTTCTGACACTTTCGTATGGGTTCACATCATCCTTGAGGATGTGCTGATTATTGCCCCGCATTCCCACTTTCCAAAGGTGGGAAATATTCATCACTGCTTCGGAGATGTTTGCTCTATGATTGAAATGGGATTATGGGATATTGGTCTCTCTTTCCATAGATTCCTCCTCAGAGTAAATCACCTTGTTTGGATCTCCCTTAAAGATTAAGATTTTGGTCATGAAACACTTCATGGTTCCATATCTTTGTTGAATTCGGTTAACTACACTGCCTCCCACAAGACATTCCCAAGGTGGTCAAGTCCTGGTAGAAACCATCAGTCAAGAGAGTAGTCATGTTGGGGCATCACGACATGTCTAGAAAATGAAACACTAGTACAACTGTATTTTCCATTATCAGAGGGATTATTAAGGGCACAAATACTGAAGTCATACCACATAGAATGTGGGGAATTATATTCTATAAGCATGCCTCTGATGTTTTTCTAATCTTACAATGTTTAACATGGGTTATTCCATGAGTATAACATCTAGTAGAGACAGATTCGATCGATTCGAACAATGATGGGAGTGGATCAGATGGGTACAACCTAAGAAGGAATCACCTAGAAATTTTACTAGATGTATGGGTTAGAATGCCCAATTAGGATGGACCCAGGATAGAGTGTATGAAAAAGGGGAAGGTTTCACACTGTGAAGACTGATTTGGATATCACAGAGGTAAGATGGGTCCATGAAAAGGGGACAACAAGGTTTACGATTGGCTGGGATTGAACCTCAAAGAGGCTTCCTAGGTACCCTATTTAGAAGGAAGGGATGAAAGACCACATAGTTTGAATGGGTGTGGCCTGAAATCAGGGTGTACATAAAGGACAATGACCCAAAGATACACTGCGGATTACGCATGGTTAGCAGGACAGGTACTACAAAAATTGTTGAAGTGAATGGGGATAACACATGGTCATCTGCCTGTATGGATGGCATGATTTCACTGGGATGTAGCGGCCCATGTAAAATTAGGAGGGATACAAATGAAGTGTCGAAGGGTGGATTTAATGGGGAGGGAACAGAGAACCTATGGGAATGTGAAAGTATTGGCTTGATCCTCAGAGAGGATTCCTAAATATCCCTGTGCAAGGGAATCAAAGTCCACACAGTTCTAGGATGTGGTGATGAGTCACCTAAGGGGTGGCTCATGAGAATGGATACATGGATGAGACCTGAAGGAAGTATAACCCCAAAGTACAGGCATGATCATCACAAGTCACATAGGATCGAAGGAAGAACCAGTATGAGACATGGGAGATAGACTTAAACCTTAGGGAGGATTCTTACATACCTTTATTAAGAAAGGGAAACGATCAAATTCCACATAGTTTGGAGATGGGGGCATAGTATCGGGGTGTAAACAAAGGAAAACAACCTGAGTACATGAAGGGGATTATGGATGGTTAACAGCCAATCCCAAGAGGGGCACTCTAGGTTAGAGAAGTATGGATTGAGTGTGGGGCTTATTCATGGTTAGCTACCCAGGAACTGGTCTGAAACCACTAAGGGGAGAACCATGAATATGGGTCACAAAATAGGGACTCTGATGTTTACTAGTGTTTGGGGTTCAACCTCATCGAGGACTCCAACGAACCCTATCTTGGAGACAGGTATCAAAACCCACATAGTTCAAAAGAATATAGTTTAATGTTATGTGGGACGAATGATGTATACAGTTTAATTGTCATGCGGGATGAGGGTGAACTGGCGTGAAGTGGTCAGGACTGATGAGTGATAGGCTTGAACCTCAAAGAGGCTTCCTATGTACCTATCTTGGAAAGGGGAAAGGATCAAAGTCCACATATTCTAGTATAGAGTGGATTGGGATTTACATATGTTTAATGACCCAAAGAGGATGTCATGTCCGATGCTTACTCTAATCCCACATGATTCATGCTTGGTGTTATAAACAAGATGCAATTAAAGACATGATGATCTCATGGAAACGGTGCATCCGCAAGGAATGGAATAGGGATTACACATGGCTAGCGGCCTAGGGAGAGGAAGATTGGGAATTACTTAAAGGGGAAACCCGATGGGAGAGGAGTGTATCTAGACGTACGAGGAAGATATGAACACCATACATAAAGCACCCTACAAAGGTAGGTCAGGGCATACACTGTGAGATGCCCAATGCACACATGGAGACAAAGCACAATGGTAGAGAGGGAATGTTAGAGAGTTGATGCTAATACTTCATCGACTCATCCTAGTGTAGCCACAAACACAGTGATCATAGTTTAATGTCATACAACATGGGTGATGGGGATTTTATCTGAACCCATATGACTTACATAACTGGAGAACTTTAACCCTTAGGGTAGGGAAGGAACTAGATATTCTATAGATTAATGGGTTTGTGGAGTGATCCCTTGAAGTTTCCACATTAGAATGGATATGAAAAGAAGCAATATCCTTTAGTCCGCATATGCGAAGAATCACAAGGTAGGGAAATGAAACATGAATCACCCCTCTGGAAACCTTAATATAACTTTGTAAAAGCCCTAAGGGCCACACGAAAGAGGGGTTCGAGAAGAATAAGGCCTTGAAGAGAGGGAATTCGATAAGCTCTAGTGGTTCTCGAAGTGAAGGGGCTTCGTGAAGGATGGTTATTCACAAATCATAGTGACCTAGACTAGGCATAGAGTCTACATGTGTTTGGAGGGTTCTTCGCAAAGACTGAGTGATTTGAAAATTTCTGAGTACCCAAAGGGGTTTCCATCGCTATGACCAAAGGACTTCATGAAGGGCATCCCTACATGAAGCAGAGGTAAAATGGAACCAAGGGAAAGTGTAATTTCATTGATCAAATATCTCAGATGGTTCATTTTCTTAATGGTTTACAGATAAAAGGGTGATTCACAATTTGAGTGTGCGGAATGTGAAAGGTCAGGGTATCGATGAATTGGAGTGGGGGTGGGTTGAGTATTTATAGTCCCCAAGCCTCAAAATTCTATGAAGACGCGCTATGAAGAAAATCATGTTTCAAAATCAGAGACAGATCCATAAATTTTCTTGGACATGCAAAGGATTCTATCCATGCCTTTTCGGGGGTCACGAAGGCTCCAATCAAGTTCCTCAGAGTCACAAAAGATCTTTTCACTGCTTTTGTGGTGTTCATAGAGGCTCTTGTCAAATTCTTTATGGATGTCATGTAAAATTATTCTACATGGCTTTACAGTGGTTGTGATCCAGGAGGACTTTGCAAAGGCGCTTCATGATACAAACCCTTTGACTTCTCATTCCCTTTTTCGATTTATTCCCAGGTATGGAATTTTGGTGGCAATAGTGACCTACAATGATTTCTTGATATAGAATCCCTAATATGTTTCTTATTACTTATTGTTATGACTTTTAATCAATTAAGATTTAATTGAAAGTGGTATATGAAAGATAAATTGTAATTCACATAATTATCTATTGATATTTATGATGTGATAATATGATATCCATGCTATATGAATAGAATTGTGTTTCATATTGAAATTCTTATATATCATACTCAACCCTAGAACATGCCCACTTATATTATGTAATGATGATATTGAGAAGTCTTGGACCATTACCATACTATAATTATTATAGAGAGTTAGATATACCCTATCCCATGCTATAGTGTTTATAGGTCTTTGAACCATATGTTGTAATGATTAAAGAGCTTTGAACTAGATTGTTGTGACTATAACATGGTTATATGGTGGTGGTTGGCATGTTCATAAGACATGATCAGAGATATTACAGCATGGTGTTGAAGAAGGTTATTTTACCAGGGTTATATGGTTGTGATTGGAATGTTCATATGACATGCTCAAAGAAATTTTGGCATGGATCTGAATGAGGTTATTGTTGTATTTTATGGATTGTTGAATTAATTAGTACACATATTTACCGATTTAATGAATACACTTATTATCAGTATGGTTTGTTTAGAAAAGGTGGTGTCAACCTATTTAGTTATACTCAAACCTTATTTTGGCCACTGTTTGGTACTCGAGTAGATTATACAGATGCAGGTTTGGACAAGATTAAAAGACCATGATGTTGATTTATTTCTTACAAGATAGACAAAATTTGGAGGTGGGATGGATATGGGGTTTATGACCGGGGACTTTTGGGTATTTATTGAAGTCTTATATACTTTTGTTGAAATGTTTTTAGCATTACATTTAGATACAATTCCGAACATCATTACATTATTCATTTATTATTTATTTGATAATCCATTTGGATCTTTTTTTTATTTTCTTATTTTTCTATAATTTTATTTCTTTCATTTATATGGCTTTTTTCATCTTCTACAACACTTCATTCCAGGGGTTATAGTATCCCCACTATAAATTTCACACCCCTGCATTCAGTTGTAATCCTTTGGCATATGTGGTGGTGAACTTAAAGTCCCATAACCAACCCTTTTTTCTATGTGAGATAGTTTTAGATTGAGGGACATTACCAAACGTTCTAGGATTCACATTAATTCTTTTACTAAAAACATAAAACTTAAAAACATTACCTATTATATCTAGAAATGATATTTTTCAAAAGTGATTGAGACTTAAGAAAAAAAGACTAGGATAATTTATAGAAAAAAATGAGTTATATGAGTTTGAATGTATGAGTTTTAGTGTGGTCCCTTTCAGAAAAGTTATTCAGATAACTGGTAACTCATCCAAAAAGGTAAGACCATTACTGGTCACACCATTGTTTGAAAGAGCACATGTTAAATAATTTTCCTCCCAATATGTGTGAGTAATCATAAATTATAAAGAAGAAATAAAATCTAAGAACATTATATATCATGTAATTAAGCTCCATGAGAGATTATATGTTTCATTTTTGATGGATTCAATAATAGTGATGGAGCCTTTAGAACCCCCGATTTTAGGTACATGACCATTTATTTATTTATTTTAAGAACATATAATATTTATGTTATGTTTCAGGAGGTTCAAAGGTGTTTTAGCATACTTGGAGGTTTTTCTAGAGTTGTACAGTTTTAGAATGGTTAGTAGAAACTATGAAACACCTCCAAGAAACCATGTAAATAAAACAGTGGGCCCTGGTTAGGTTCACATTTTGCACCAACCATGTGGCTACCCAAGAGAAACTTAGATTTATGGGAATATGGGGTTTAGAAAATTTGATGTATGTTTTGTCTAACCAAGAAAGATAACCATGTGAGGTGTGTTTTGAGGTAGTGGCTTATGCATGGTTAGTGAACAGTTTTCCTAACAGTGCGCCATAACCATCAACCATGGAAAATTCGATTCATAAATTGTGGATATCATTTGAATTACGACCTAAACCACTAATTTTCCACTAAATAGGTCATATCTAGAATTTCACTCCCTCCTAAGGATGGGGAGACTATTATTTTCAATCCAGGAGTGATTCTTAGGTGAATATAAGTGTGCTGGAGGTCCTGGTTCATTGATAGGTGTTTCTTATTAATAATTTTCCTTAGATTTATTTTTATTCCCTCTATTGGAATCATTGATATAATCCACTTGGGAAAAATCCACACTATGTGATGTTAACATGATCATATATAATGGTTTTTATTTAAGGTAATAAGATCTGAGGATTGTTTTAGGTTATCCAAGACGAGTTTTTGAATTTTTGTGTTGTTCTTCATTTTCTCCTACTTTTGAGAAGTAGGTTTCTTCTCTATCGACTACTATTGATTAGAATTTTAAGTTTTGGTTCGAAATTGTTTTAATTTCTTGAAATTGATAGTGAAATTGATGTTTGACTATTGTTGGAAACCCACTTTAGTGATGGTTTTGTGAAATGGTTGAAATTGGATGGTTCATGGAAAACCCTCTTTAATGATGATTTTAAAATGATGATTTTAATATTATGGATTTTTTTTGTCTCCAAGAATTTTTTTTAAAAATATTTTCAATAAAAATAATGTTTTTTTGAAATCGTTTGGAATGGTATTTGGAATACATGTTTGGCGTGCGGTCATTATCATTGATATGACCCTGTAGAAGGGGAGTGTGTTATTGGGGTACTTAGTATTGATTACATTGTGAATACTTGGTTGACCGATGATAGAATGCTCATGAGTATAGAACTATCACCTAGGCATAAATGTGTGGTTGTGTGGTTTTTTGGAACCATGTATTGGTTATTACAATGGATTTTAGAAATGGGTTTAAATAAATGTTTGGTTGCATTTAATGGAATACTATTTTGGTAAGAAAAACTATTTTGGTTTTGATATAAACTAACTTAAATTGTCTTTGAATTCTTTATATAAATGTTTTAACATGTTCTCTCATAGTGGAATCAGTTGGTATGTCTTTGTGGAAATCCTAGAGTTTTACACTCACCCCCTTCTTGGGAAATTTATTGCATTTTCAGATGTTATATATTAAGACATAGGTAAAGTCAAGGTATCCCAGTTCTTTAGTGATGCATACTGATACTTTGGACATGGATTATCAAGTTGGATCTTGGAAGTTATTGGCACTTTCTATTTGGATTTCATTGTATCATTCGGAGTTTGTGGTCACTAATATCTTTGAGTTGTATTGGTTTTTATTTCTACTTGTACTCTGATATTAAAGTAGGTTATGTTTCAGTTGTATTGTGTACTCATGCATCATATAGAGGTTTTATTTTTATGGTTATCATTATTTAGTTGTTTTATTTCCAGAGGAAGAATATTACCCCAATTTTTTATGAATCCCTTAGACTTTATTTCTAGCCTTTGATGTCTTGGGGATGTCACCTAAGGCCGAATAGAACCCTATGCCTATTCCTAGGCTAATGGGTGAGGGGTGGGATGTTTTAAAATGGTATCAGTTTGTTCGGTTCTAGAGTTAAAAATAATTCTAGTTTAGTCCTTGATTTTTACTGGCAGTAAGGATATAGGATCATCAAAAGTTTAAATGCAGAGCATAAAGATGCGTATCTAACCTATATTTGATGGAATTCAAGTTACAAGGGAGATTGGGTATGTGAGTGTTCTAAGACACATTTAGGTGAATTTTAACGTCATAATCATGGGTTTATCTGATGAGAAGAGAATGAAATGCATTGATAGTAATGAGTTCCCTCAAGGAGTGTATAAATAATTTTGAGTAAACATTTATGATTTGGTGAAAAGTTTTAGATTATTTAAAATAGTTGAAAATTGATTGATTTTGAAAAGCATGGTGGAATTTTTAAAATTGGTTTCAAAATGGGAATTGTTGGATTTTGGAAAGCAATTTTTTGATATGTGTGATGTTATAAATAGAAATTTCTAAGAATTTAGTATCTATATGGTGAGACTAAATGACATTATATTTTGTTATAGAAAATGGCACCGATTAGGAACTATAGGAACCAATCGAAACTGGATGCTGAGAATATGGTTTCAAATGATCCACTGGTGAAGAAATAGTTGGTTAAGAGTATTGTCCAGAATTTTCAATCCATGGATAATGGAAAAACGGGATGAACCAAAGAAAATGGATCAATCTATTCAGTTCCAAAAGTAGAATCCACCCATATTTTGGGGATATTTAGAGTAAAAAAAGAAGAATTGTGGATGAATATGATGAATCAAATATTTTATTTTCTTAGAACACCAGAAAAGATGAAAGTGAAGTTGGTGACTTATATTCAAGGGGATCTAGTGCACCCATGTGGGGACTTACTAGTTCAGGATAAATTGAGGTAGGGCATAGCATGAGAGTATTTTGATGAACTTTTCAACAAAAAAATATATCCTCACACATTAATAATTTCAATAATGATGGAATTGTTTAATTGGAAGTAGGGTAATCTCTTGGTGCTAAATTATGAAGAGAAATTTATGAAGTTAGTCTGCTTTTCACTGAATGTTTCTACAAGTGAATCTTTGATGGAACAAAATTTTAAATTAGGTTTGAGGCTAGAAATTCACTAAAATATTTTCTTGTATTGTATAATGGATTATACTAAGATTGTTATTATAGAAACAATTGAAGAAATAGACATATCAGGTAATCAGGATAGAGGAAGCATGATGATACATAAGAGAAATAGTGGGAACTCTAATGTTAGGAATAAGTGGAATAGGGAACCTATTTCCATTGAGGTTTTATGACTCAGAATCAGATGGAGGTAGCAGTGAATCTTCCTCCTAAATAGAAGATTAAATTGTTATATTTTTAGTGTGGTTATTTTGATCATATGAAATGAGATTTATGACACCACCTATGGAATTCCATAATTGCAATCATATTGGACACCTTCAAAACTATTCTTGTAGTTCTTAAAGGTCATGTTCTAGGGATACATCTCATTATTATTTAGAATTGTATACTTTAATGAGATGAGTGCAGGAGGATAAATCACATTAGTAGAACAAGAAAAATCAATGGTGATTCTTGGAATACCATGACTCCTCAACCCGGGCATTCTTAATGGTAAATAAAGAGAAAGGTATGGTGTGTAATAAATTGTGTGGAGTTGAGAAAATGATTGGGGATGACAAATCTAGAGCATTTATGGTGAGAGCTACAAATATTCTAAATTCTAACCTTATGAAAGGTTTGTGTGATATAGGCACATCCCATTCATTTATTTCTTTGTATGATATTGATCTTATGGTTTTTCAAGTTGAGATGATGCCATCAATTTTGAATAATCAAAATCCTCTTGTCCAAATAGAATAAAAATCCTTTATATGAATATCTTGGTCTATAACTATATGTGGCATTAAATTGATTTGGTATTTATGTATATTTTATATTTATGTATATGAATTAATCATGGGTGTGTATTTATTGACAATTTTCAAGGATCACATCGAATTTTATCCCAGAAAGGTTATTTTTACAACTGATGATGGTATTAAGAATCTATTTAGAGGAGATCAGAATGTGATGGAAAGTGTAGTGGGATTTTTGGATCTAGTGGTTTGAACTATCTCATACCTATTGGAATCTTTTTCCTTGGAATCTATGAATGAGATTAATAATCTTGATTTTCCAACTATTTTTGATTATTTTCAACTAGTTTTTTCTTAATCATTTCTTAGGGTTACCACCCATAAGAGAATTGGAGTTTACAATTGATCTCCTATTAGGGAACAATCTTATCTCACTTCTATACTATCAAATGAAACCAATGGAATTAAAGAAAATGAAATTCTAGTTAGAAGATCTAGAAATAAAAGTGTTCATTCATCTTAGTACATATCCATGGGAATCACCTATTATTTTTGTGAAAAAGGTGGATATGAATATTTAACTATTTGTGAATTATCATATGATTAAAATGCTATGATAAAGAATTAGTATCCTCTTCCACACATCGATTACATGTTTGTCAAATTTAGAGTATCCTGGTAGTTCTGTAAAGTTTAATTTTAATTGGGAAATCACTATTTGTGGGTTCATATGGATGTTGGTGTTTGTGGATGACATACTATTGTATTCTAGGACAAAGTATGAGCAAGATAAACACTTGGAGATAATGATGGGTATCTTATATGATCAACGTATGTATTAAAAACTTTAAATGATTTAATTTTTTATATAAGAGGTACATTTACTAGACCATGTTTTATTTGAAAAATGTGTTTTTGTGGATCCATAAATGATTGAGGTTGTGATCTATTGTAAAATACTAATAAAATTCATTGAGATATGCAGTTTCATTGTCTTGATTGGTTAATAATAACATTTTTTTTCATGAATAGATTCTCCAATGATAGTTTTGACAAGGTAAAATGTTCTATTATAATGGAATGTGAAATGTCATAAGACCTTTCAAGATTTCAAACATCTCTTAACATCAGCTGCGATCATGATATTTCTAGAATCAAGACAAGGTTACATGGTGTATTATGATGCTTCAGGATTTGGGTTAGAGGTATTCTCATGCAGAGAGATAATGTTATTACTTATGGCACACTATAGTTATGGTTGTATGGAAAAAACTTCCCTAAAAAGGAGTTGGAGTTATCTACTGTAGTCTATGCTTTGAATACATGGAATCATAATAGTTTTGGTGAGAAATTTATGGTCTTATAGATCATAACATATTAAAACAAATTTTTTCACAAAGAGATTTGAATCTAAGATAAAGAATATGGATGAAGTATCTTCAAATATTTGAATTTGAATTAATGTATTCACTAGGTAAAGGTAATTATATGGTGGATGAATTAAGAATATATTCATATAGTTAGTTGGTGAAAGAGACTTCAGATTAATGGCGACTGATGTTGGTAATATTGGACATGCACATAGGTTGTGAAGACTGAGGTAGTGTGATGGTTTTATATCTAGTTTCTTTTGTTCTTAATTTGGTTGGAAACGATACAGAGGCATAAACATCCAATTATTGATGTGTTGTTATGAGGTCAAAATTCAATGGTGGGATGACCATTTAGAGATGGAATATTTATAGTATATTTTTTTGGTTTCAAGATCAGATGGTCATACCCACGGTTTGTCAAGAACAACTTCTACATATTTACCACCATTTGAGATGGGTTGTTCATCCTAAAATAAAAAAATGTATAAGGAACTGAAAGAACTATTTTTTGGCCAATAATGAAAAGTAAAGTGGTTGAGGTTTTTTATGATTCCTCACTTGTCAACAGGTTAAGGTAGAGCTTCAGTGTCCAGTGGGCATACCACAGTCATTACTGATTCTTGTGTGGAAATGGGAGTCGATAGCTATGGATTTTGTAATAAGACTACCAAGGATAGTTGAGAAACGTGATTACATATGGATAATAGTGTAACAACTAAATAATTAAGCCCATTTCATACCTATTTATGAATCTAATATGGTGGAAGACTTCTCAAAAATCTATATCCCATAAGTGGTAAAAAACCATAGCATACCATTTTTGATAGTATCAAATTGAGAATCTAGGATTAAATTACATTTTTAAAAATCATTATAGAAATCCCTTTGGAATTAGTTGACTATGAGTATGAAATATCATCCTCATACAAATAGACAATATGAAAGGACAATAAAAATATTTGAAGACCAGCATATGGGTTGTGTAATGAATTTGGGTGACTCATGGGAAGACCACATACTATTAATGGAGTTCTCATATAACAATAGTTATCATTCCTCAATACATATGTATCATTTTGAATAATTTTATGGGAATCTTTATCGTTATACAATTTTCTAAGTAGAAGTTGTTATACTTCCCTCGTTGGACAGAGATTTGTTAAAGAGACAATAGCTGATCTGGAAGCGAATAGAGACAACTCAGCGTGATCAAAAATATTATTTATATCATCATCAAAAATCATTATTACTTTAGGTGAGTAATCATGTGCTCTTTAGGATCTCTCTAAGGGATTTTAATAATCATTTTGGGAAGAAGGTCAAGTTATATCCTTGATACACAAGCCCTTTTAAAATACTTGAATGAGTTGGTGAGGAGGAATATCAATTGTATTTTCCATCAAAGTTCATGTTAGTGAATAATATGTTTCATTTATCTCAATTAAAAAAGTATCAACCTAATCCTAACCATTCAATTCAATGGGATTACATTAACCTAGAGCTAGATTCTATGTTGGTTCAAGTGCTGGTACATATTGTTGTTAGGCAATAAAAAGTCTCACATGGGGAAAAATTGGTTGAGTGTAGGTTTTATGAAAAAATAGACTGAAGAAGAAATGTAGGATCATGAAAAGTAAATGATAGAGTAATGACTAAAACTCTTTCAGGATAATGGTGGTTTTCCACTTTCTAGGGATGGAAATACCAATGGTGGGGAGAATATATCCCCCTTAGTTTCAGGTACATGACTATTTATTTATGTTTTTATGTATATATAAAGTTCAAGCTAAGTTTTAAAAGGTTTATAGATGTTTTGAAATACCTTTGAGGATTTTTTGGAGGTTTATTGTTTGATAGCTGTTATTAGAAACCATGAAAAACCTCCATGAAACCATTAAAATGAAATAGTGGGAATTGGGTTGCCACACATTTTGACATACAGTATGGAAAACCATGAAAATTACTAGGAGAGACATTGAATGATGGATAGTGGGGTTTAACATGGTTGGTGCATTGTTTTTATTACTATGTGATCCAATAGTGTGAGGTGTTTTTGGAGGAAGTGACTCAGGAATGGTTAGTGTGCAGTTTTCTTAACTGTGCACCATGGAAAATTAGATCCGAAAATTTTGGATATCATTTTAATTACCTCATAAACAACTCATTTCCCCATAAATCAGTCATATCTCTAATTCCTCTCCCTCATAAGGTTGTAGAGACCATTACTTTCGATGCAGGAGTGATTCATAGGTGAATCTAAGTGCATTGGAAGTATAGATTCATCATTAAATTCTTGTTATTCATCATTTAACGTATATTTATTCTCCTCTCCACTATTGGAATCATGGATCTAATCTATTGGGGATAAATCCAAGCCATTTTATGTCAATAATTACGAGATATGATTGTTTTTATTGAAGGGAACAATATATAAGGAAAATTTTAGGAGTTTAAAAATGGGTTTTTGATGTTTTGTGTCGTTCTTTATTTTCATTTAAGTTTGAGAGGTAGGTGGATTCTCTATATAATACTATTTATTAGAACATTAATACTACGTTTCAAATTTATGCAATTGATTGAAGTTTATTATGAAATTTATGTGAAACTATTAATGTTAAACCTCTTTAGTGATGGTTTTGTGAAATGGATGAAATTGGATGGTTCATAGAACACCCTCTTTGATGATGATTTTAAAATGATGATTTTAAAATTATGAATTTTTTTTCATGGAAAATGATTATATAAATGATTTTAATAAAAATAATGTTTTATTAAAATGGTTTTTCATGGTATTTGGTATACTTGGTTGGTGTATGTTCATTCACATTAATGTGACCCTATGGAAGGGGAATGTACCACTGGGGAACTTGGTACTTGTTACCTTGTGAATAATTGGTAATCAATGAGAGACCGATCATGAGTATGTAATTGTGACTTGGGAATTCATGAGTGGATTTTTGGATTTTTGGAACCAAGTATTGGGTATGCTAATAGATTTGATTTTTTTTAATTAAATGTTTTTTTGTTTTGGAGGGAAAACTTTTTTGTTTTTAAAAACTATTTTATATTTGGTATAAATTTAATGAAACTATTTTCAACAATTTTTTATAAATGTGATAACATGTTCTATTCTAGTGGAATGAGTTGGGAAGTCATTGGGGGAAATCTAACTGCATTTTATACTCACCCCTTCTTGGGAACATTGTTTCATTTTAATATTTTATATTTCAAGACACAAGTAATGGAAAGGTATCCTAACTCTATAGTTATTCATCATGATTCTTTGGGAATATCTTATTGAGTTGTGTCTTAGATCATGTTGGGATTTTAATTTTTTAATTTCATATTTTCCTTTCGATTTTTTGTTCGTTGGTATCATTGAGTTTGTTAGTTTTGGTTTTCTCTTATACTCTGATATTGTTGTCGGTTTTGTTTCAGTTGTATTGTGTACTCATTCATTATATGATATTTTTATTTTTATTGTTATCATGGTTTAGTTTTTTTATTTTCAAATTATAAACCATCCTCCAATTGTTTTTAAATCCATATACACTTTTTTTCCATCTTTTGGTGTCTTGGGGGTGTCACCTATGGCCTAATAACACCCTCCACCTCTTCCAAAGATAATGGGTGAGGAGAGAGATGTTATAGATTCTCTCTCTAGACATAGTCTTGAGCATCCCTTTTTCTTATTTAACAATATTTTATTAATGAATCTAACCACCCCATATTTAAGAGAGTAAGTATCTCAATAGGTTCTAAAAAACCAAGAACATTTACATTATAATATATAAAGACATCCCCATAGCCTATGGATATAGTATTCCCCTTTTAAGAATCATCCATATTAACTTTTACCTATCCTAGAAATCAAGGTTACCAAAAAAATAAAACATACAAGTAGGGGGATTGAATATAACAATGATATTGAGGCACTTCAAGGCCATGAATTCTTGTATATAGTAATCACATTAATTAATTTTGAATCCATTGGATTTCATTTCTACATCCGTGATATTCACAGGTACATACAGGAGGTTGAAAGATTCTTACTAGTGGATGTTAGTGTTAGGAAAATACCATATTAGATAAATAATCTCAACAACAACCACCTAGAAAAAATTATCGTGCTAAGGGGATATGTGCAAACGTGAATAGATTTGAAGAAAATTTGATAGAGAGGAAGATCACATAAATTAAACATCAATCATATTGAACAAATATTTCCACAAGGTAGAGGTTATCAGAAAGCTTAAGAATAGGTGTTCCACATACTACATATGTTTATGGTCGAGAATTCACATGAAAATGAGGGAAACACCAAAGTACTGAAAGTTAGAATCAGTGAGTACTCTTTCATAAATTGATCTATAAGTATTCTCAATGAATAACATTAATCTAGAATAAATAAAAACAATTTCAATCAAAACCATGTAACAAAATTAATTTTATTTATTAAATATATAATTTATTAACTAATTGATTAATATATTATTTTTAGAAACTAAAAATTTCATTTCAATTATCTTAATTTTGACCTTTTTATTTATTCACTCCTAGGATAAACCCAAATAAAAATAAAATAGAGATCCAAGGCCCTAAATAATATATCGATGTTGTTTTATACTAAAATTAAACACTCTTTAAAATATGTGGACACACAAATTTAATGAAATAAAAGAAACAATGCAAAAATAATAGTCAATGTGATCCCTAATATTTTCCAATCAATCAATTTTAAAAATGAACACATAATTGATAATTTAAGGAACAAAAATGTATCACGGTATTTCTATATCACATATTAGAATTGAAAAAGATTTTAATTTAAATGTTCATTCATTCATATCCAATTAGTGTGCATCAATATTCATAGAATATAAAATTAATTATACATAAAAACCTACTTGATTTATTAATCATGTAGACATGAAAGAATGAAATAACCCCATATCATGAAATGCAGAGATAAAAATTAGTAAAATTAATAGGGGAATTTTTTAATGGAGATACTATCCACAAGTTCTTCTAGTGCATGTTTTATAATAAAGGTTTTCTAATGTTTTCTATGACTTTACCATGAATGGGCCATTATAATGAACCAACATTAACTACCTTTACCTGGTACCGAATTTGGCCTTCCACAGGGCCTGAGTCACATTATATATCTCCAAGGGAAAATAAAATGTATCATAAGAATTAACATTGAGAAATGGGTGTGATTTTATCTAAATAAAACCAATGTGATTAAATCGGGATAAATAATAAAAAAACTAAAACCTTATATAAATAGATATATCAAATAACATATATCTCAAATGTTAAAATAATGCATAAAAGAAAACAAATAACTAAAAAAGACACCATGTTAACTCCCTATGAAACATGACACACTTGTATACCACCATTACTCTCTAATTAATCAAATGGTGTAATCTATAAATATTTGTAGCTACCTATAGGATCATAAAAATAAATCCCATGAATAAGACCTACACAAATTTGAGGGTGTACACAGTATAAGGAAACATGCCTAATAGGATAAAAAAAGTTCTCCATGAATAACCTTTATAAAATAAAACATTAAATACTATATTAAATTACCAATATAAATATATCATTTAATTTTTTCTATAAAATTAATAAAATTATTTTATTTTCATAAAAACATGAATATATAGAAATAGATTTTATATAATTTTATTAGATGAAATGAAATGTAATTTTATAAAAATTCAATAACAAAACAAATAAGGAATCATTAATGTGAACTTATGGAATCTTAAGCCAGGAAGGCTAATATTATTATACAATAAATCTTCTTCATGTAGAAATCTACCAGCTTTAGTCTCATCATAAACTAACATGGGTCTTTAATGGGGATAATAAATAATTATATAAACTAGTAGTAGTTTACCATATTCCATTGAGGGGCCATACTGGAAGAAATGTGTAACATCAACTAGGTCGAGTATACTTATAATCCTAGAAAAGTATTTCTTCTTGGTTCCCACAAATGTACCCAAAGTTTCCTATGAGTAAATTTTTAAGTAAAGTGATTTAGATAATTTAAGATATAATAAAGGGTTTCCTTATAATAATAATATTTAATTATTTTTCAAAGATATATCATATAATCACATCTCATAAAAAATGAAAATCTTTTAAGAGTAAAAATCTTATAGTTGACACTTTAACAAGCTAAAAACCCTTTATTTATAAAATTTCTATTCAATGTCACCCTAATATTTCATTATAAATTTAGTATATCCTTCCATGATATCCCAATTTATTATTTCCATTAATAAATATTTTTAAATTTTGATAAAAACATGGAATGTAACATCATTTACATTGAAAAAGTCATAAACCAGATCAAAATTTCCCAAATAACATGAATTAAAAGAAATAGAATTCATGGAATTATCTAAAAATCCTTATAAAATTCACAAAAAACATTTATCTCAATGAAATCAATAATTTTACTCACTAATGGATATTGGTTTACTAAATAATCAATGATACATAAAGACAATTGTGTTTAAAAAAAACTTTAAATAAAAAGCACTATGATATTTTAATCTTTTCCATTTAAAAGGAAAAAAACTGAATCCTATATGATCCTGAATTTGAAAAGAATTGGGTTGAGATAAAAAGAAGATTAAATAAGAATGAATAAGAGAAATTGATAGGGAAAACGTACCAGATACTAACCATGATGGATTTTACTTTGTTAATCAATGAAGAGTAAACAAGGTGAATACCCACCACTTGGGTCATACTCCTTGGACAAAACAATGAGAGGGATGAACCTCCCTCATTTTAATCTAATTAGTATAATAATAATAAAATTAATATTAATATAATTATAATATTTTAATGAAATTATTAAAGTCTCTCTATGACTCATAATACTAATTATTATTTATAATGTTTAATTAAAAACCAATTATATATTAATATTTATCTCTATTCAAATAATAATTTTATACAAATAGTTGTATTGGTATATTGATAGCATAAAATATACACATCAGATAAAACACATATATTTTATAATAATAAATAAGTTAAACTTTTAGAACAATATTAATCGATTACATTATCAAATAATATACATAGAAATGATATATAAATAACCCAATAAATAATTAATTTCTAATTTAAATGTACAAAAAATAAATTTTATATTTTAGGCCAAATTTTGGATATAAATTATCACCTTACACAGTTACTTGGAATATATACACCAACCTTGAACCACCAAAAATTAATTTAAAATTACAAAATCTTCATTATTATCAAACTAATTTTTTAATTTAGATTAAAAATTTAAATAATAAAAAATGATAGGTGTTACGGTTAAAATTTTATAAGAGTTTTAATGGGATGTTGTGTAAGTCGTAGTTGGTTATAAGACCATTAAACAATGTCATATAAACCATAAATATTCCTGATCACCCCCGTTATGAAAGAAACTCAAGTTACCAGTATAGACTAATATTTAGTGGAGTATTTCAACCCTTACTTAGGATGGATTTTTTTGTTCAAGGTATGGTATCCTAATCATTTATGATCTAGGTGGTTAATTTCATTTCTTAATTTATTTCTTTAAAATTGAGTTATATAAATTGATAAAACATCTTTAATAAATATTTTACAGTTTTTGAGTTATTAGTATTGGTAATATAATTAAAATAAATAAATAAATAAATAAATAAATATATATATTTATATTTATGTGTTTTAAATTATTTGTTATTTTTTGTGAATATATATTTATATGTTTATATTTATTTTTTGGTATATTGTAATTATTATATTATTCTTATGATAACATTAAATTTATTTCTAACCTTTGTTTAGGGAGTTATTTTCTAATATTTCAAAGAGAATGGTATTTACATATATTAAAATCAAAATAATAATTTTATATAATGTCTTTAGGGTTTTATGGTTATAATGGACCAAGATTTCATTTTTTATAATTTTTTTAGATAAACCCATGGTTTAGAATATTAATATGGACTGGAAATATTTATTTTATTTTACTTTTGATGTTTTTATAATTAAATGATTATATATTACATTTATAGGTGTAATTTTTTTACACAAAGAGATTTATTCTGATAAAAAAATGTATATTTATTATTAATGTTATGAATTTAAAAAATTATGTCATATATTTTGATCATAAATAATTTTTTTTATATTAATTTGTTTTTAATTTTAATGGCATTTCATCACTTTTTTATTGATTTATGCATGAATTGTTTATAAAATATACATAATTAAGTTTATATACTGGTCAATACATTGATTACATATAAATATATGATTAATAATTCAATTTAAAAGTTAGGGGAAAATCATATAAATTCTATTAAATTGTAATTTTTTTGAAGACCTAATTGAAGAGGTGACATTTTGGTTTATCACATTGTGTGTTTTATGTGTATAATTATATTGAAGAATAATGTTCATGATATTTAGTTGGTATATCATTCATTAATTTAATTTTCAAATTATTGGTTTCATGTTAATTGTGCATCTTGTGTGAGGTTAATTTTGATTGATTAAAACATTCATATTTATGTCTTTTAAACTTGGTCACTTCTTAATGGTATATTTTTCTATGATTCATTTGAATTTTTGAGCTATTTTATATGTGTTAAATAACTAATCATATGCTTAAATTTTGTATATTTATATTTTTATTATAACAATAAAAACGTTTAATTTAAATCTAAATTATTTTTAATGCATTGAAACATTAATTATAGTTGTTTTGTATATAATTACTTTTGTTGAAACCTAAAATCAAAAATTCAATTTAATTAACTTTTAAAATATATTACAAAAAATTATATTTAATCTTTATCATTGAAGGTGTTATGATATGATGATAAAAAAATATTATTAGAGGAAGTGAAGCTCTATTAGTGATGAATTGTTTTATGGTTCATGGATGCTTAATATTTGAATTAATATTTGAAAACATAGGAACACAACTAGTTTTTGTCCTATTGTAATTTGTGTATATAACATGGAAAACTATAAATTTTAATGGTGGAATTATTTTAAATTAATTCTATTTTGTATTTATTTAATCAATATTTTACTTTAAAATAATTACATTTTAGTTTTATACTTTATATTTATAACATGTTATATTTAAATTTGTTTTTGTTTTCTATTACTTAGGGGTGTTTGAATTTAGATTTAAGAAATGTACTTAATCTCATAGTTTTATTTTCTCCTTTTGAAAACTTGAACTATGAGTAAAGAGAGGTAAAAAATACATTAATTGATTAATTTTAGTCATCTAGTGTCAATTTTTAGTAAAATTATTTTAATTTTTTGTTGAATGGGTAAAATTATTAAGAAAAATATCATTGTTAAAGAAGTAGTTTTCCTAATGAGATTCTATATTTGGATGAGTTGTGTAATATTAATAGTATATATGTGCATATTATAGTTTCTTGTTTTCATAAAATGAGATATGTATTTTCATTTATAGGAAATTAAAGTTGAACCCTCTTTTTAACCAGTATTTAGTTAGTAATGTTTGAAATGAATGGTTTTGTTAAAATAAATATTAATGCTCCTTCATGAAACTTTTAAAAATAGATTTTATTGTTACATTAGTAGCGTGTGAATTATTCAAGAAAGATGAGTTTTAAATCACAAGAAATTGATTGGTTAAAAAAATATATTTTTAACAAGTTATTGTTTTTTACGAGGATTGTTTTTAAAATATAACTAGTTTGAAAATAAAGGAAATTCATTTTGAAATTTTAAGGCCATGATTGAAATTAATTTTGATTAAATATTTTCACCCCATAAATTGCTTGATTTGTGTAGTAATTTATTTGGAATGAATTACGATTTTATTAAAATGATTTTGAATAGTTTAGGTTGTATTTTTTTAGTTTGGGTGATTGGATTTATAAATATGGTACATTTGTGCTGCAAATATATTTTAAAATTATTTACTTATATGATTTAGGATTTTTGGTAGTTACTTATTGATTTGAGTTGCATATGGATTTGAGTTTGGATATAAATGTTCAAACTATGTGTAGTATACCCAAATATGCATATTGTATTTGTGATTGATTGATTTTGGTTAAAAATAAAAAAAATATGGTTAGTAAGTGAATTTACAAGAAAATTATCATATTTCATGATGTAAAAAGTAATACATGTAGAAGACCCATATAAAAATATTTTTAGAAGATGATACATTCCTATAATGGGTGAATTTTAATGTTTTAAATGCCTTAAGAATGTTTAGGGTTAATAATGTATAATATACGATAAAACTAGGATTTTTTTACACATGCATGGATGTTTCATAGGCTGGATACACTGATACTAATCTACTTTTTGGAAACTGAAAAAATTATTAGATGAAATAACATTCATGGTTTGACTGCACGAGCATGCATGAAATTATTAATATCTTGTTGGAGGAAATGAGTTTCACTAGTAGAGTTCATTGTATGAAGGCTATGAAAAATAATCATGCATGAAACAAATTCCAATAAATCATATTATTTACCATATTTTGACTTTAAATTATTTTAGGCTTTTTACATGGTACTTGGACATTTTAGATGTCCTAATATAAGATTAAAATTGAAGTGTTAATTCAAATGACTATAAGTTATGATCCAAGTGGTTGTCTGAGCTCTATGAGTTGTCAAATTGATCATTGTGAAAATATATTTAATGTTTTTTATTGAAGGGTATCCATATTGAGTGTTTTTATTTTCTAATAGTTTTATTGAAGGCCTAAAATATTTATTTTTTGTTTTAAAGTGTTAAACATTCCCTATTTAATTGATAATTTATATTATTCTTGTGGGATTGTAAATTACGTTTTGACCAAATATTTTTATAAAAACATGGGTTTTCATATATTATTTTTAAATTATAAATTAAAGTTCATTTTTATGATGTTTTTTTTCATAAGTAAGATGGTTTTTTGAAATTACTTGTGTATCTATTAAGTTAAAAGGTCCATGATTTCATAACATGGTATCTAATGAGGTGAAATAGAAACATGATAATGGGTATTGGGTAATGAAAAATTGATTAAATTGCCTAATATTATGGAAAGGATTTCTCAAATAGAATAACTATGTTTTCAAGTGTTTAAAACATTCTTATGAGAGTTCATTATAGTGTTGGTTGAAAAACAATTGAACTAAATGAAAAAATAATTTTATTAAATACACTATGTTTTCAGTATTAAGACTCACCAGCTAATCAAATTGAACACGGTTTTTAATAAATAATCATAATGGGTAATTATGGGGGAGAAAATAATTATTGTGGGGATAATTTTGAAACCCCACTTTCTATATTTTTATTTCAATAGTATATTTTCTATGATAAAGTATGGTTTTCAAATTTTTTAATAATTTTTTTATCACATGGATTATGAACATGGTCCAAATTATCATGAAAGGTGAATGTGAACATCTCGAATAAGATTATAAAACATGAAATTCCATTCCAGGACCTCCTAAGGAATGTATTAATTTTTAATGGGTTCTTCCAATAATATTTTTTGAGAATCGTAGTTGAAAATATAATTTAATAATACTGTTTTAAATATTTATATATTGTATTTTCAAAAAATATATATGTTTTATGTGATGTGTATATTTTTTAGTTAATATTTATAATTTTTTTATTGAAAATTTTTATTTGAATGAAGGAAAATAATTGTTGATGATTTGTTAGTTAATTGAAAAGGAAAAATAGTAATATATATAAGGAATATTTGAGTGCCTTCTTAAATTTCTTTAAACTGTTATATTTATATTATTATAATTTTTCATTATTTTTATTAATATTATAGTAATTATATTAAAAGTGGCAGGATCCTGCCTATCACTATTCTGGTAATAGATACTTACTCAAGGGGGATGGATTCCCCTTCTCCCTTCCATATTTATTAATATAGAGTAATCTATGAGGGTTGGTCTCTGTAATATTTACCCTCTCAATTTCTCTTCATTGTTATCATCTAATCTTCTAACTCCCCCTCATATTAATTTTATTTTCAATTAAGATTCATGTTTCTTTTTTCCATGTCAAGACAAAACACAAAAATTTCATAGGATTTTTTCACTTTGGGGTTAGAGTGTCCATTTCTATATATAACTCACCCAATTTGGGCATACAGTTTCATCTTAGGACACAAAAGAAAGTGTTAATTTTTCAAGGGATTTGGATTATTATTTATTTCTTATGTTTTGGGTTTTAATATTTTTATAGGTGGATGATTATTTATCTATGAGTAGTTTTATTATGATAAAAGCTAGAAAAAATTATTTATGTGATGCAAATGGTATCTTTTCCTTTATAAATTCCTTTATTTATTAAATAATGATTTCTTGATGATTTAAATTAATTTATTAATGATATTAAATTTATATTTGATATTTATAATGATGTTTTTTTAATTCTATTAATATTTCACATTATTTAAATAAATGTGATTTTGGAATGTAAAATAAAGAGTATAAAATCTATATATGTAATGTTGTTACATATTATGTTCTTATAAAATGTCTTACTTAGACTTTTTAATGAAATAATAAATTGTGTTTGTATGGAATGCTATAAAATGATTTATAATTCATTTTCCTAGAGTTTTTGATGGGTAATTTTCTCAATAATGGTATTTTTTATCTTGGTAAGGTTTTTATAATAATATTTTAACTTTTTGATAACTTTTACACTTTTAAGAAATCTGCTTATGAGATATGAATTTAAAGAATAATGTTGAATTTATATTAAAGGATAGAACCTATATTATATATAGAATTATAGAAATACCATGATTTTATAATTTCCTCATGGAAAACCATTTTAATATTGGTTTGTTCATTGGAGAAGTACCATACATAAATTATGGGGATACTCAACCTATTTGACATTTCTCATTCAGCTTAGAATGGGCCTATAACAATGCATAGTAAAACAATGGATAGTTCACATAACTCATTATTAGCCATGTTAGGGGCCCATATTAGTTTATGATGAAACACTTTATAGAATTTTACTTTACATAAAAGTTATAAAGTATGAGTATCTTAGAACACTTTGTGGGATCCAACTAAGGATGTTTTCTCACACTCGACATACATTCCCAAGTGTTTGTAGGCTATATTCATTGGGTTTTTGTGGGGTATTTATAATATCTCTCATATTTATGGATTTGAATATTGAATTGGTTATGAAGAAATAGATATAGTGGAATATGAGTTTATTGTTCATCCCTAGGAGTTATCTAGTTCTCATTTGTATTTATATTTAGTCAAGTAAATATAATGAAAAAAATGAGATGAATGATTTTAATATATTTTTCAATGACGGGATTTGATTATTTTGTCATCTATATTCATTTATTCTCTATGGTTTTAATTATGGAAAATTATTCCCAGCACCTAATGGTAAGACGCAGGAGACATTTTACTGCCCTATCGTGAATATGAACATGCCTCAGAGCTTGTGGTGAAATAACTTAGGTATTAGGTAAACATTTCTCATGTTGGTTAGTTATAGTTATCAAAAGACCAAGGTAAATATCTATACTTAACCTATCTGAACATATCATTTACAATATTTGGATCTAGAGATTATTTAGAATTTCCAAATATATATTCTATGTTGAATAATTCTTGTTATGATTATATATTACCCAAATTTTAATAATGATGAAATTTTTTAAGTTTTATAGAATTTATCCACTTTATGTGCCCCAAACAACCTAATTTATAACATTTATGGTGAGTCCATCCCTATTTATTTTATAAAATCATTGATTTATTCTGGTTACATATATTCTTAAAGTCGTCATGATTTCTCTTCAGTCCCCCATTTTTTTACCTCTACCATTTTAGGGAAATTACTATGGAGACTTATCTCAAAATAAGAGAATGAAGGTTTATTATAATAGTGGAAGAATATAAATGAAATCTAGATTTTAACTTTAGGGAAATTCTTTAGGAATGATACATTTATAATGTCTTCTACATTATGCTTCCTTTCCGCCTTCTATTCTCACTGATTAGACACAATTTGTCTTGGTAATATCTGAGGTTGGATACACCTAATAAGGCTTTTAGATTTATTTTATTGACCCTATTTTTCTATGATGGAACTTTTTTTACCCTTGTTATAGGTAATAACATTATTTTTGGTGGATTAAAGGTCTTATGATGTTGGTTTTTCTTGATGGGGATTTCTTTGATCTGAATTGAGGTTTTTTGTTTTTTGTGGTTTCATGTAGCCTATCTATGGGTTGTGATGAAATATTCTCTATAATATGGTATTTATATTATAATATATTTTATCAAAATTATTAAAGTTTCTTATTATCAATAGTTTTTTCAGTAGTGGAATCATATACTTCACATTTTTTTATGATTATTTTTCTGTAATCTTGAATCTGGTGCACTTCTTCTATGGACATCTCTTGAACCAGTGTTGTTTTTATGTCTTCCTTCTTGGGTTGTTCCTGAAATTCATCCCAGTGTTGGAATTTTCATGGAGAAATCGACAATGACACCACCTTTGAGAATATTTTCTTCTTTTTATACTCAAACCATCAGTTTTAAGATGGTTATTTGTTAGATCACATAACTTTGGATTGCTGAGAATGGAGATTGATGCTAACTTCTTTTGGATGGTTTTTCTAATTGAGTTTTTTTCATTCAAAGTTGTTTTTTTCATTTAATATGATGATTTTTTTCCTTATAAGACATACACCAGATACAAGGCTGAAGACACATTGATGATATTTTCTAGTTCTACTAAGATTTGGTGGATTTTGTATCCAAGTATTCTTCATGTGGTGTAAAGAATTATGGAAATGTCATACAAGATGGAATTCTGATATCTTGTACCTATTTATAGAAGTGAGTATAGGATTCATGAATTATTGATAGATCACATTGGTATATAAAGTCTATTAGGGCTATGTTATATACAATAAATAATGGACCATTTTTATGGAATGTTCACAGTTATACGGTGCTCTTTTGAGATGGTCTTATTTTATATTTTTTTAAGAAAATTGGATCAATATTTTAAAAATGAATTCTATAGTAAAGGTTCTTTGGTTACTATTTCATTATTAGTTTTATTACAATGATTCCATAAATTATTATTTGATTCTTATAAAGGTGTGTTTTATGAAATAGTTCTTGAAGATTCAGTAAGAAATTATTGATGAATTTTTCACCGATTTGTTTTTAAATTTTATATATAATAATGTCTTACTCTTGATTTTTCCTTCATTTATGGTTTTTGGTGAAAGCTTATTACACCTCATGTAATCATTATAGCTCATTTTTCTTTAATAAATTTCTAGGGATCATGACTTCTTGCAACTCTTGCTTTGAGCCATTCCCAGAAAAAACTAGGAGCTTATTATTCATCACTAAAACTTGCATTAATAATAGTATATTATTCAAATTAAATTCTAATTATTAAATAATTTTCATCATATACTGTAATTCCTAAAACTCTTAATAATTCTTCAACATCAATAGCTTAGGATAAAACTAACGGATAAAATAGTTCTAAACTCATAAAAAATAGTTGATATATATAGGTGTTACTTATATTTGTTTCATTTTTTAATGAAATATCTAAGATAATCCCTCTAGAATTTACACCACACTATTTTCATTAAATGATTTATTGTTGTGATTAAATTGAATTATATGGTTGAATTATTCCATCCAATACTATAATTTCTATATGACATCATCACCCCTTGATGAAACAGAAAATGTAATCTAAAATTTCGAGGCACTATCAAACTATATTGACTTATGTTGTTTAACCACATTCTAAATATATTAGATATATTTAGAAAAAAATTTAATAACTCATAAACATCGATTATATTATCTACTCCCCATTATTTAATAGTATCTCTATATATATTAATTTTTATAATATTGAAAAAATTCCGTTAATTTAGTTTGGAAATATCATATTATCAATGAGGTTATCCCTCAATATATATCATAAGTGTTCCAAAAATATTTGAAAAAAAATGATTATAATATTTCACTCTATAATTTATATCTATGTTGTAGTTTTCTTATTACATTTGTCATTCTCTTCAAAAAATATTTTTTTACAAAACATAACGAAAAGGATTTTCAATCAGTTAAATTAAAAAAATTGAATCAATTTTCCAAATAATGAATTAATGAAATTACTTAAAAAACCATTGTAATTTAATAAAAATAATTTAAAAGTTAATTCACTTTGAATTTTATTTATATCTAGATATAAGAAACATTCAACGAGGGATAAAATATAAAGCATTGAAGAAACAAATTGCATTTAAAAATATTCAATATCCTCATTAAATGTAACTTTTATTTCTAAAAAAATAATTAGAAATATATTTTTATAAATTACAAAATTTAATAAACATAAATCCATATATAAGTTTATATGAATTTAATAAAATGGTAAATAAGTTATATAGATATACTCTATTAATGTAGTGACACCTCTTTAGGTGTATGAATTGAAAACTCAAAACCACTCATCCTTTATAAATCCTATAGTAAATTTATAAGAAATAAAAAATCCTTCCCCTTTTTGGAATCATGAGATTAAAAATTTTAATGAAAAATAAGTTATGTATGTATCAGGTGAGAAAAACATCATGGAGTGAAATTCTATTATTTCAATTCCACGAGTTTATAATGTAAGTTATATATAATTTTGAAGTGAATTATATGTTTATAAAATATGTACCGATATAAATAACATATTTTTAAGTAGAAGAAAATTTTGATAGGAAAAAAATTTATTTATATATCTCACCAACAGTTTATCATACACATCATTATCCAACTCATATACCATTTTTAAAATATTCAAATTAAGGATATACAATATCTTTTAGATGATATGTTTTAGAGAAAATATTAAAAAAAGTAACAATAATATATAATTATAGTCCAATAAGGAATTTATTTTCATTTAGTTAGATGACTAAATTATAATTCATTCATTAGGATTTATTATTATTTTAACCATATATTTCTGATACATCATTTATTATATTTTTGATATTTTTATCCATTTAAGAATTTTTTTAATTTACTTTACAAATAATTTTTCTTCAAAATAATCTCTAAATTTTTTTTATCCCCATGTAAAGTCAATTTTTAAAAAATATCATAAGGATCCCAAAATTTTATATATTCTAAAAATTTCTATCACTCTATTTTATTTCAAAAAAATATACATTTTTAATCAAAACAAGATTTCAATTAAACAATTATTTTTATTATATGTCATAGATAAAAATTATTCAATCACATAAAATTAAATATTCATCATCAAAGAAAATATTTATTAACAAAATTTATTATTTATCAAAAATTTAATGAATAATATTTGATAAACCATTTTCAAAATAAAACATAAAAAAATTCAAAATCATAGTAACCAATAATTAAGGGATCATCAAAAATCATAATAGCTGGGTGAAGAAACCTAAGTAAATTTTATTTGAAAAAATTTAATGGATTTATATTTTTTCATTTAATTAATCAATAGAACATTTAAAATCATAACATTAGATCCATAGATGATCCAAAATATTCCAATAAATTACTATCTATATCCTTATAATTGAGTGTTTAAGACAGTCAAATGAGAATGAAATCAAAATGTTTAATAATGAAAATTATGAAAGTTATTTAATTTTGATAGCTCAATATTATAAAAAATGGGAGGAATTATTATTTGTGTAAAAAATCCAAAACCAACCTAAGGAATAAATAATGGTTTACCAAGTTCCTCATAAAAAATAAATAGTGTTAATAAGAAAAAACATTTATTTTAAAATTGAATAAAATATTTAGAAACTGTCGACGTGGTTATATTATGTTATTTTTCTATATAAAATAATTATTAAATTACCCAACATTGATTTACTAGGCCTATTAGGTTGTGGTTAATAGTTCAAAACCATTGTGAAAAAATCATGCAATGATTTTTCCTGAAGAATGGTTATGCATAATTAAAAAATCATAAAACTAAACTTGTAATAGATCCATCTTTATTACCACTTTTATGATTTGGAAATCTTGTTTATAAACCATGATTATATTTAAAAGATCTTATATATTATTAATTCTATCTTGTAATTAAAAAAATAACTACAAACATATTTTACCAAATCATGCTAATAATTAATATGAATGAAAATAATATAAAAACAATTATTTGATGATATTCTAGATGTATCCAAATCCTTATGAACTTATAAGATTTCTTATATTTTCCTAATACCAGGGATATAGAAATTAATACGAAAGTGAGTTAAAAATACTAAAAATGTAATTATAAATATTTTTAAGTATGTTGATGAACATTGTATATAAATACATGGATTGTAACTTGAAACACTCATAATTCACGGGAAAGTACATCATTAATAATGATAAAAAAGTAAAAAATGAAAAATAATAAGAAATATATAGACTACTGAGTTAAAATGACATAAGATCTTAGTGAAATAAATAAAATAATAATAATATAGGAGTTTCATTCATGTATCTATCAAGAAATATATACAGTGTTGAAGGGATTTGGTTTAAGAAAATAAATAAATTACAAGTGACACTAAAATATTCAAGAGAATCAGATAAGAGATTATATTCTCTATAAATATGGGTGACTACACACTCAATACCAAAATGAAAATCAAATTCATCCAGACAATCTTGAATGATATTCAACAAGAATTATATAACACTTACTCAAATTTCATTAAAAAATGATCACGGTTACATTTAATCCATAACGGATTCCACTATTTACTCATTAATACTTTTAGACCAACAATCCCTATACAAATATTAGAGTCAGTCACAAAAGAGTCATGAAAAACCATAATAAAACTATATAATATGCACGATCTAATTCTGAAAGAGACCACTAGATTCCAAGAACCCTATTTTTCTATTATCTAAATTATCCGTTTTCAATATAAATTATCTATTCATAATATTTTTCTTGACCAATTCAATAAATACCTTATATCTTCTGAAATTATATACAATGTATAATTATTTAATAGTAGTTAAATCATGATAATAGATTTTAGAATGTACCTTCTGAAGTTTACAAAAAACCTTACAAGCATTAATAATTTGAAATATCACATGATGTTGAGAAATGGACACACTTCTATACTTGTAGTTTATTATACTACACATAATTTTCTATAGATGATCCACCTTGGTAGAAATAAAAAAAATTAAATAGATTCATTCAGAGACCATTATTCATAAAATTTATCAACATATCCATTACCAAAAGGGAATATGTAGTGGGAGCTCAAACATATCGAAAAAAACTTTGTAAAATGTTCTAAGAACTGAGAAATATAAAAATAAATGATTAATAAAACCATTATATTCATTTCATATAATAGATTTATATTCCATGATTTTTTTAGTGATATAAATTTTATAAAAATTTTACATAAGAAATCTTCTACATTAGGAATTATCAGGTAGGGAGTATCTTTTACTTGAAAAAGGAATTATTCCAAGACATTGTTTAATAATTATTACTATTAATATTTTAATGATATGTAATAAATTTAAGAATACCACCATTTTTGTCCAAAATAAGAATAAAAAAATGAAAATAATGATAATAATCAATGATAATGATAATAAAATTATGGAAATTTGAGAAAGAACTTGAGATATTTTAAAAAAATTCAAATACCCTAATCACCAATATTGTTTTATTTCATTTAAAAAAGTTAAGAACACATCCAATTGATTATCTAGAATATTAGATCATATATATTAGAATAAATCCATCTAGAGTTAATTATAAAAATGAGGAGAGAATTACTTTGAGTCATCCATATATATTAGTCACTATAGTTTTTGTGTCACATCTGAAGAATCTTTAACAATATTCCCTTAAAGAATGAAATTGATTGAAGATAATCACTGAGTAACATCCATATAAAGAAATATTAAAGGTAATACTTAAATTGATGTTCATTTTTAATTCCAATCCTACTCTAATTCTTACAATGACAACACACACTCCAAGGAACTAGAGTAACCCATATCTCAAAAATTCACCCAGTCCAAATAAAATTCTTAATGTGAACATTTCATAAAAAATAAAGGGGCCATTTACACCTATTAAAGGATACAAAATTTTTGATATAATCACTACATTAACAATAATGACTATACTATCCTTTGAAATGGGATTACCCTTATAGGATGTATGTTTATCGATATCCTGATTGAGAATCCCAAAAAAATGAGCATCTTTTGATTTTCCCTAAAAAAGAGTCACTCTATGGTAACTAAAGGGAGGAAACCATATATGACACCCAAAATTGAAATCAATTACTAATTCATATAATTAATTAAACCACTACTAAAGTAAATGAAAGAATTACCCTTGATGATCTTTTGACCCATGACTTTCTCATAATGATGAAACATTCCTCGATTTGTTTCCATATTATTTCTTAATCCTAAATAGAAGAGGATTAAATTGACTACATAAACAAGGAATGGGATCACCTTCAAGACCCTTATATCTAATAAAATATTTAACTTCCCAACCATAATCTTTACAATTATATGTTGGCTAAGATAATATTTGGTTATACAAAAAATAAGGGCAGAGAGGGGATCACCCTATCAGACACTACATGTATATAAAACACATCCTTATATAGTAACCCAAAAAAAGACATAAATTATAATATATTTTAATAAATCATTAATAAATTAAGAAAAACTATCCAAAATAATATCCTCAAGTATTTAAAGTCAAATCTCTATTTAAAAGTAGTAATGTCTTTGGGCATATCTAATTTGATGGAAACATTACAATTGTTAACATTCTTCTTGATAAAATTCACAAATTCCAATATTGTGATAACTAAGTATTATATTTTCCATCCTTAAATGAAATAAATTTTATTATTAAAACCCACTTTTCCAATAACATTTCATGTATATTTTTAACAATCACACTGATAATATTATAATGAGTATTATAAATATACACTAGACTAATCGTCAACATTTTATTATCATTTTAAACCTTGGGAATAAAGAATATATATTGTGAATTAATTCCATTTGGAAGATAATGATCTTTGAAAACATCCTTAATAGTTTTCAATGTATACCAATGGATGAAATTTTAATGTTCATGAAGAAATTTATTGGTAAACCTATCCTTCAATAAAACACTCTCAACATTCGGACCAAATAAAACTTCCTTAATATCAATATCCATAGGAGTTTCATTGAGAAATTTATTATCATCATTGTTAATGAAATTAAGTATGACCTTTTTATGAATTAACATTACTTAATTTCCATAACTTTAAGAGATTCTCATAATAACACTTAATAATATTTCTCACCTCAGTATTTATTTCAATAACACAATCACCATATCAGGGAGAAATTAGTGGCTTATTCACTTTTATAGAACACTATATATTTTAAAAGAATAAAGTATTAATATCCTCTTATTTCAAACATTTCATATTGAATATCTCATTTAATACACCTTCCTTAATATGGGGGATAGGGTTTATTTTTCCACTAAGCTTAACCTCCTTAATAAAATTAGGTTTAACAAATTTATCTTGGGTTTTCCTACTCTAAGGGGAAATAAATGGATCTTTAAAATCAAAAATTTAATTATATAACTACCTAAATAAATTACCACAATGAGATTTAATCCTCTTCTTTATAATGTTAATATTGAAGATACAATCATACAATTCCTTATTATAGTGCATATATTTCAAGAAATCTTAGACCATATCGTCTTATTCTATATGTTTTGGGAAAGAATTTTCAAACCTAAAATGACAGTGATACTTCTCCTTTACTATAGAGAGATAATGATCATAATAAGATTATAATCAGAGTTAATTAATATAAGTTTAAGAGTATTAAAAAAATCTTAAGAGATAAAAAAATCATCTTTAACAAATGATCAATCGATCTTATTAGTATATATTATAAATGCATCATAGTTATTCTATTTATATATTCACCCATTCAAATTAAATTTACATTGCTCATTCATATCAATTAAAGTATTGGAATCTCTATTTGATATGGGAACATCATATGTTCCTAGAGTTTCTATAGAATCCATGAGCACAATATAATATCCAACTAAAATTTATGGATCATTAATACACTGATTATAGTATGAAATATTGCACTATAAGATCCATCTATCTTGATATTCATTAATTGTAAAAATAGTGGAAAAAATAAGTTTTTTTCTAAATGAACCAAAGCCCAATTGACCATCTGATTAATATAAATGACTATTAAGATATAATATGATTTTAATGATGTAACAAACCAAAGAGACTCAACATTTATTATATAATTATTAATTTGAATAACTTTTTATTCCAGATTATCAAATTTAATAAAAAAATATATGAATAGGAATTATATTCTCCTCCAATCTAATCAACATTTGTTTATGGTAAAAAATAATCTATTTTAAGGTTCTAACAGATTTTTAATTCACTAGACCCAAAAAATTATGAAATATAATACCCATTTTGAATTAGATTTTCATTTGTCCATTCCCCTTATAAAATTATTTTCTTAGAAGTTATCTTAGTCCATTGAGATTTCCTTTTGTTTTCAGTTTCTATGTTCATAAAAATTATGGCTTCCTCTAAACACTCTTTAATTATATTTAGTTTTTTCCCTAGAACTCATGCTTTTTAATGTGATATTATTCACCCATAAACAACATTTCCACCTTCTATAACCCCTTTGGGTAGTTCCAATGTAATACTACAATTATAAGAAAAAAATTTACCCAAATTATTATTTATAGTAGAATATTAATGTTCCTGAACCACACTAATTAATTATTATTGATTATCATAAATTTCCTTCCATGATTCATTAGAAGGAACCATATTATTCAGATCCTTATTCTCATTGGATTATCAATTATTTTAAAACTCTCAATATTTTCATCTAGATCTTATAATTAATCAACAACCCTAACTAAATCTGATTTATTCAGTACACTTTCCACCTCTAATTCATTAGAATAACTAGCTTTACTCAACTCCCTGTTCTCTTTAAATTATGAATGGTTTTCAACTCCCAAAACCAATTCAGGTTTAACCATACCCCATTACTTCCCAGTTTCATTCCATTAACTTGTATCCATATATCAATATTGATCCTTTACACTTTTATTCTCTACTTTATTCTCTATTAATTTAAAAAATGGCTTAGATATAAATGATAGGATAAGTTCTAAGACACCAACCCAAGATCCCTCAATAGGAATTTCATGCTTTTCTTACTCAAATAATTTGGACCTTTTCTTCATAGATAAATCCCCTATGTTGGATTATTTTTTATCCAGAGTCTATATATGATTTGGTACTTTATGCCCCAAAAAAAAGGGAACCTTCATAGAGTTACCCCCTCCTTAAGAATTTTTTCAATACTCTTATTCATCTACCTTATATAATTGTAATTTATATTATCATTACCCTTTTCACCCCCTAAATCCAAAAGTGTCCCATTATTTTCAACATTATTCATTAATATCTTCTTACCCACTTCCATATTGGATTTATTACCAAATTTATATGTCTTAATTTTATTTTAGACAAAAATAAAATTTGTGATATCATTCCCAACAATATTACATACATTAAAAATAGAGGGATAAAATCATATTAAATTCACAAACCAAATCTAAAACCATTGGCATTGAGAAAGATGAATCCATGAAGAGTTGAATTTATATTAGTATCATCCAATATTCTGTAATAAAAAACTAGATCATCTTCATCAATGTACACATCTATCGTTAGGGGGATTCTATCACATGAGGTAATGTCAGAAAGGATTTGAGTATTCCTATAGATCCAACATAATCCAAGAAACCTAATCTATATTTGAGAAGTAGTTTTTTTAGAAAAAATAATGAAGCTAACATCCCACTAAGAGATCCTAAAACCACATATCTTGAGACTAATATTCCCAAACCTCCAAACCATATTGTATGATTTTACTGTTAGTGTGGATTATATAAAAAACCCTTTCCAATTGGGACAAATTTCTGATTATGAAATACCCATATATTAATAGGATTTGTTTTCAATTCAATGTAATTCCATGGTGTTTTCACTTTTATTAAATATAGTATGATCAATAACAGAGAATGTATAAGTATATGACCTTTTCCCGAGAGAAATTAGGTCCACCATCATAGTAAGTTTACTATATTCTTATCTATAATCCTTAGAATCCATATTTGATTCAGGGAATGGATTGTAATTAGATCCCCTATTCAATGCCTAAAAAAAGAAATATATCACAATATAAATGTATGAACCAACATGGAAACATAATTTTAAAAACTCAAAGATAGATTTACTCAAATAGTAGAAGAGTTATCACCTTCTTTCAATTATAGTTTCCTAATAATTGACACAATATTGAAATTTGGATTCACACCAACATCCCCCTTTTTTAACACAATATCATAATATGATCTTGTAAATCCCTAAACCCATAATTTAATATTTTTAAATAAAATATGTTGTGTATTTTTTCATAAAATACAATAGAAAAAATACAAAGAACATTATAAAATATAGAATATTTTATTTTCTCCGTTTTTGATGATTAGAAACAAACCATACATTAATTAAGAGTTTACAAAAATAATTAGAAAATAACTAATTATATTCATCTACACTATAACCTTAATGATTCTTTTAACATCTAAGGAATCTTGAGATTTTTTTTTTAAAAACATGGTATGAGCACAAAAATCTCATTAATGAAAATAGAGAAATAAAATCATTAGTCTAGTCTAAACATTAAATCCCTCTAAAACCACTTTTCTTGAAATATCATAAGCATGCATAGAAAAATCATGCAGTCAACTTAGAGTATCATTAACATATAAATATTACATTCACACTTAAAATTGGAATAACTTTATGGTATAATTACATTTTTGGAGTACCCAATGCATTGGATATCTATAATGGGGCTCATCCATTATATATTGAGCTATAATGGGCCCAACCCAACATATATTGAGATATAATGGGGAACAACCCATCATATATTGAGAGATAATAGGCTCATCCCAACATATCGTGAGCTATAAATGGGATAAACCCATCATATATTTAGCTATAATGTGACAAACCCATAATACAGAATTTCTAAGGAACATATCATGAATAAAACTCTTGACAACACATTTAGAACCCTGAGAAAAACACTTTCAGATTTCAAATCACACATTTTCATAAAAATAAATTTTAAAAACATGAAAATAACAATGAGACAATATTATTCATAAATAAAATTTAAAACATATATTTAAAACATTATAATAATAATGATTTGTGAAATTCAGAGAAACTGCTCATGCCGTATATAAAAAAATATTTTGAATTTCAAAAAAGGGATATTCAAAATGATTTTAAAAGGAAAGTCCCACACATAACACATGAAAAATGAACCTTTTCAAAACACATAAGGTAAATTAAAACATTAATAACGATATTGACACATTCATAAAAACCATTTTGAATACATGTATATAAAATATAATGATTTAGAAGAATAAATCTTTAGAACATTTAAGAAAATGTTTTAGTTAAAGAGTCCCTTACCTTGGGTTCAACTTCCTTAAGATGTGTTAAAACCTCGTATATAATGGTTAGAATAGTGTTTTAAATTTATTATCGAAAAAAATAATGTTTATAATACCTTAAATAATCTTCTTTTAACATTTTTCACCCATTTATTAACAATATTTTGTTATTTCCATTGTATTAGGTGCATTATTTTCATGGTTTCAAAGGTTAGTTTTTATGGAATTCCATGTAAAAATAAAATAGTAATATAAAATTGATAACATATTTATATTGATTTCATTGAAAACTATTTCAATAGAATTAAAACATCCCATGATTTGTTAAAATAGAAACAAAAACTCATCATCCAAAAAGGCGGTGAATTGACACACTATAGACAACGATTTTGTTACTTGAGAATAAAAGGATAAGATGAGAGATTTTAGGATGAATATTCCATTAAGAAATAATAACTCCAGTATATATCTGATATTATAATTTTCATGAATCATTTTATATGATGCGAGGATAAGGTAGAGGTGAAAAAGAATTTTAAAGATAAGAAGGAATCTTACCACTTGAAAATTTCACCTTGAGAACCTCCTTATGCTCCTAGAAGTGGTATTTTTGTGAGAATAAAAGAAAAAAGTGGTAAGGGATGTGGTGGATGGAATTTGGTATAGGTTTGATGACCAATAAGGCTTAATGTTATGAAATTCATGTTCTAAGGATCCTCTTTTTCATAATTGAGGTGAGGGGTAACTAAGGAATTATGAAAATTATTAAAATAATAATAAACCTATTATAGGGTTTAAACCTTCCAAAAATAATCCAAATCATAGGATTTACCATTTTAGAGGGAATATTATCATTTTTTACCTTCTCCCTAAGTTTTTTATTTTTAAATAATTTAATAAAATATTTTATTCATGGAAAAATTATTTTTTCAAATTCAAAACTATTCAGAATCATGACATTAAATACATCAAAAAAGATTACAATTCCTATTAAAATATTTATTATATCTTATAAATATTATAATTACCTATATAAATTGGTAATTGACATAAAAATATCAAATTATATTTATTTTAATATTTTTTTAAAATCATTTTTTAGATTTATTTATTTTATTAAATATTTACTCCATCATAATTGTCATGAAATTATGGTAATTATTTATTACCTAAAAATTAAAAAAAATATAAAAAATATAATTTTATAATATATCAAAAGACTATTTTTGTTCAAAAAATACTTCTGGAAAACCTCATATTAGCAAATTACACTTATTGAACATTATAGCGTGAACAAGCTATCTTTCTTTTTAATAAAATAATATAAAGGGACCAATGAAATTCATGTGGGTCCAAAATTTCTCAAATTAAAAACTAAAAATTATATTGGTCGAAAAATTATTATATAAAATGTTTTATCAACAATTTAGGTCATTTAATAATTCATATAATTTTAATAAAAAGATTTTAATTATTTTTCTAATGCTTCAAAAAGCACTTAATCAGCATTTCAAATGCATTAATGTTAATTATTTAATATATAAAAATTAAAAATAAATAAAGACCATAAAAATTTAATTAATTTCACTGTAAAATTATATATTCATTCATTATTTATATTCACTCTTATACACGTGAAGATAACATCTTAAATTTGTTATTTTTATCTTCTCCTTCACTCCACACGCATTTCACACACATTTGGATAAAATTAATGTTATATAACTATAAAAATTGAAATTAAAATTTAAAAAACATAATAATTAATAAATGGGTTTTGAAAATAATTTTCAGCACTCAATTATTATTTTAAAAGAACCAAACTTGAAATTACTAATGTTGCGTAGACATTGCATCGTTCGTGACAATAATTTTTAAACTTATCATGAATAGAATATAATATTAATATTATAAGTGATTTATTTACAATATTCATATTATAATATCATAAGTTAATTAATCAATAAATTTAATAAATTTTATCTCATAATTATGTCTTCATGGCATTCTAAAAAATACTATATAAAAAATAGTATTATTTACTATTCACTAAAAATAAAAAATTTTCATAAAATTCTCAAAGAATCATACTAAGATGTTTTCATAATGATAAATTCAAAAACCAAATTATTTTATTCAAATTAGAATTCTATAATTGAAAAATTAATGTATTAAATAAATAACTATATAATAAATTATTTATTTTAAGAATTACTTAACATAATGAATATAACTATTTAATTTAAGAATACTAATAAATTTGATTATATAAACACCAAGGTAGTTACATTATCCCCTATTTAAATGAATTGTTCCCTCAAAATTAATTCATTGAAAATATAATTCGAAACAAACATATTGAGAATTGATAAAAACTATTTTTTTGTGTACATAATTAACTATAAGTTCAAAAGTAAATTATATCATTAATTATTTTTTTTAAGAAAATGACATGTCTAATCTCCAAAGTTGTCTAGACCGTTCCAATGATATGACATGTAAAGACCTGAACCCACACTTTCGAATTCAACAATGAAAAATGCTATGCATTTTTTCTATAAAAGATAACAAAAAATATAAAGTATATTTTACAATCGATGACCTTTTTCAATATAGGTTTTGGAAGATTAGATATAAACATTACATTAAATCAGAAATTAAAAAAATAATTAGAAAATATATAATTAGATTAATCTATAGTATCACCTTATCTCTCATTTAAACTTCTAATGAATCCAATGATTTTTTTAAAAAAACTAGTGATTAGCACAAAAATCTTAGTAAGGAACAAGAATAAATAAAATCATTTGTTCAGTGAAAACACGAAAACCCATTAAAACCCTTTTTCTTAAAAACACATAAGAATGCATAGAAAAATCATGAAATCACCTTGGGACATCATTACAATATCAATATTACAGTCACACTACAAAATAGAATAACCTTATGACCAACAACCATCTCTAGAGTACGCAATGCATTGGAGAGCCATAATGAGGCTCACCTGTCATATCTTGAGGAATAATGGGCTCACCCCAGTATATGTTAAGATATAATGGGGATCAAACCATCATATATTGAGCATTAATGGGCTCAAACCAATATATATTGAGCTATAATGGGGCTTAACCGGTCATATGTTGAGTTATAATGTGATAAAACCATAAAAAATAATATCAAAGAAATATATCATGAATAAAATTATGTATAACACATTTAAACCCTTTATCAAAATTATTTTAGATTTCAAATTACCCATTTTATTAAAAATAACTTTTAAAACCACACAGATAATATTGAAATCATATTATTCACAAATAACATTGAAAAAATATAAGAAAAACATTATAATAACATATATTCATTAATGTGATCGAAACCGATCATGTCATATAAAAAAATCGTTTGAATTAAAAAAAGAGATATTCAAAAGGATTTTAAAAGGAAAGTCCCATACATAACAAATGAAAAAGATCCCTTTTGAAGAACGAATAAAATAAATTAAAACATAATTTACCTTATTAATACATTCATAAAAACCATTCTAAAGAAATTGACATGAAATATAATTATTTAGAAGAATAAATCTTAAAACATTTACAACAATGTTTTAGTTAAGGAGTCCCTTAACTCAGGTTTGAATTACTTAAAATGAGTTCAAAACTGATGTATAATGATTTTAATAGTTTTATTAATTTATTATAGAAATAAAATCATGTTTATAATACATTACATAATCTTTTTATATCATTTTCCACCCATTTATTGGCAGTATTTTGTTATTTCCATTTTTTTGGTTATGTTCTTTTCATAGTTTCCAAGGAATTTTTATTATGGAATTAATTGTAAAAAATAAATAATACTGTTGACGTGAGAAAATATATATATATATATAGTTCATTTAAACTATTATAATATAGTTAAAACATCCCATGATTTCAGTAAAGAGAAACAAAAACTCATCGTCCATAAAGGCGGTGAATTGACACACCGAGGATGACGATTTCGTTATTTGAGAATAAAAGGAGAATATGGGAGATTTTAGGTTTCATATACATCATCAGAGAAATTTATAGTATATATATAATAATATATACTATAAATTATCATTTTATAGTAGGTGAGATAAGGTAGAGGAGAAAAAAAAGTTAAGAGAAGAAGAAAAAATCTTACCTCATGAAAATTTCCCCTTTAGAACTTTCTAATGCTCTTGGAAGTGGTCTTTTTATGAGACAAGAAGCTCAAAATGTGTTAATGGATGGGTATGAGGCAATTTTGCAGAGTTTGGGGAAACAATAATGCTTAATTTTATGGAATTTTTGATGGAAGGATCCCCTTTTTATAATTGAAGTGAGGGGTAACTCCGGAATCACTCAAATTATTAAAATAATAATAAATATATTATAGGGTCTAAGACATCCAAAAGGCCTAAAAATAAAATATCATCCCATTTTAGAAGGAATAATATCTTTTTTTCCTATTTAATGATTTTTTATTTTTAAATAATTTAATAAAATATTTTAGTCATGGAAAAATAATTTTTTTAAATTAAAAACTATTCACAAGCATGACTTCAAACACATCAAAAATAAAGTTTCCAATTTTAATTAATTTTTTATTATATATTATACATGTTATAATTTGATTTAGAAATTGTGAAATTATATAAAAATACCAAATTATATTTATTTTACTATTTTTCAAATTCATTAATTTGATTTATTCATTAATTAAATATTTAATTCATAATAATTTTAAAAGAAATTTAGGTAATAATTTATTACCTAAAAATTGAAAATAAAATAATATGAAAAATATAATTTTATTATATTTCAAAATACCATTCTTTTTCAAAAAACTCTTTTGTAAAATCTCATATTAAAATATTATACTTATTGAACATTATAGTGTGAACAATTTTTTTTTCTTTTTAATAAAACAGTATAAAGGGACTAATGTGTTCCATGCAAGTCCAAAATCTCCGGAATTCAAAAATAATCAATATATTGGTCAAAAATTGATTATATAAATTTTTTAACCACAATTTATTTTATTTAATAATTATTATTATTTTATTAGAAACAATTTTTAATTTTTCCTATGATTGTAGAAGCACTAAATTAGCATTGCAAAAGAATTAATGTTTATTATTTCTTATGTAAAAATTAAAAAAAAATTAATATCATAAAAATTTAGATAAGTTAAAAATAAAATTTTATATTCATTAATAATTTATATTCACTCATATACATCTCAAGATAACATCTTAAATTTTTTAATATTTCTTTTCTTTTCCTGCACAACCATTACACTGGAATTTGAATAAAATTAATATTATATAGCTATAAAAGTCAAAAATAATATCTAAAAACATAAATAATAATTAATAATTAATAAATGGGTCTTGAAAATAATTTTCATCACTCAATTATTATCTTAACAGAACCAAATTTGACATCACCAATGCAGCGAAGGCACTACGTCAACACTAACAAAAATTTGTATACTTATCATGAATAGAATATAATTTCAATTTTCTAAGTCATTTATATACATTATTCCTTTTCTAATGTCATTATTTAATTATTAAATAAATATAATAAATTTTATTAGACAATTATGTCTTCATGAGTCCATAAAAAAATACAATATTTAAAAAAAACTGTATTTTTTACAATTCACCAAAAATTAAATTTTTTTAGAAAATTATCAAAAAATCATACTAATATAATTTCAACATGATAATTATTAAAATAAATTTATTTTCTTTCCAATTAAAATTTTATAATTGAAAAATTAATGTTTTAAAAAAATAACCATATAATAAATTGTTTTTAATAATTATTTATCATAATGAACATAACTATTTAATTCAATAATACTAATAAATGTGATTATATAAATACATGGGTTGTTATAGACCATGACTTTTACATGAATCCTACAATAATACCCCTATATGGAGCATTTCTAAATCAACCAATGAATCCTTATGAAACAGTATATGATATCATAAGTTATGATCACCATTCCATTATTTTCCAAGGAAATTATCCTCAACCCACATCATCATACTCCAGGTAATGAATAACAAAATGACATCATAAACATGTGTTCATAGGACCTATATTGAAAAAATTACTTAAAAATTCTATATTATCCTAAAATGATACAATAAATAAGATACCTGCAAATTTTTTAATATTAACACTATAAACCATACAAACTATATTTAATGATTAAAACTTACAAATGAATTGGGGGGATATAAAATTCTATCCCCACCAATCCTACAACACTCCTATTATAAAATTAAATACTTAATGGAGATACATTTTGGATGTCATAATAAAAAAACATTCATCACTTAGAAAAATTCATCGTAGGTAACCCCTAAATAAATTAAGTGACTGTTTGATTATAAAAGTCACTTTTAATTATGATATCATATATAGAATATTATTCTTGAAATATAATTATTCATAATGAGAAAAAAAATAATTTTTAAAGTTAATTTATATTTTATGAAACTTATTTGAAAGGTTTTAGGGTGTATTTCATTAGTAGTATCATAATGTCAAATGTATTGATAAAAATTATCGTTTATAAATTAATAGTAATTAAAAATATATAATGATACATGAAGTGATAGATAAATCCTCTCAAAATAAATAGATTATGAACCCTTATTTCTAATATAAATGTGTGATATTTCACTATTTACGAAAGAACTCCCAATATTGGAGGAATCAATATTGAATCCTTGAATGTGTTAAAACCAAAGGAATTCATATTAGATATTGGTAATGGATGAAAAAATATAGCTTAGATAAAATTAAAATATACACCCTCTCAGAAATTAAATATCCATAATACCTTAGACAAATGTCATAAATTTAGAATTATAAAAAACATATCCTAGTATAATGATAAATAATCATTATAGTAACATTCAAGACCCATGAAAGGAGTTTAAAGAGATAGGTTAGAAAACAATTAGGAATAGTAAATGGAAGAAATAGTATTATAAAGTATATATGAGCATGAATAAGTATGAACTATATTTAAAATTGTTTTTAGAAAAAGAATAATGAAATATAGATGAAGATAAGTAACTCAAATAAAAATTAATGGTCTATGAAAACATGAAATATAACTCATTGATGGATAAATATCCTCTTGAAGGGAGAAATGATAGTCGAAATAAGAGGTCACTTATACAAAATATTACTAGAATAAAAAGGTATAGATGGAAATTGTGTTATTTAGAGTGTAATAAGGAGGAGAAATTAATAAATAATGGTTTGTAATATATAATAATTTGATAAAAACTACTATTTAAATACTTATAAATATAATTATAGTTCTAAAAATTTATTCAAAAACCATGAAATTTTATTATGAATCGTGGATTTTTTAAAATATACAACTATATTACACCTATATATATATATATTCTTTTAAATATATAATTATGGATGATAGGTTAAGTATAATACTTGGAAATAAATATTTTAACCCAAGAATTATATTTTAATTAATAAAAATGGTAGTAAAAAAGTTTAAATAAATTTTAAATCATAATTCACTCATGGTATATATCATATAAGTATTGAATATTTTATTTTTCTTTCCTCTAATTAAATAGATTTAATGAATTACTAAAATTTCATAATAACTGAATTTCACTATTTAGATTTAAAATTTTGATTTAGGTTTATTAAAATTAATATAAATCATTGTTAAATAAAATTATTAAATAAATTAATGAATAAAATTGTTTTCATATATCAAAATTTAATCATAAATAATACATTACTATTAGAAAGATGGGATTAATTTTCTAATGATTTATTTATCAGTAATAAATTTTCTTGTAACATTGACCTAAATAATATATCATTATATAAACTATATACAATTTTTTCATTTTTATTCATTGAGTTTATAAAATTCTTTATCAACTTATTCATGGATTCACACTGTAATTTTTGTTATTTCATACTCTAGAGGAAAAAATTGTAATTTAAAGCACTTCAATAATTTGATTTAAAATTTTTTAAGGTTTCATTAAACTTCTAAAAAATATATTTTATATAAGGTTTAAATTTACCTTTCTATTTCAATGTTATTGTTTTTAAAATTATTTATCTTATTAAATTAATTAAATAAATAATATGTCTGGCTTATTTATGTCTGATTTCTATTATCGTAATATTACATAAGACATGGAATTTCATTTAGTGAATACATAATATAATGGTTGGATTAGGGTATAACTCTATATATTTTTTATAAATATAATTCACTTCTCATTAATCACCTTTTTTCAGATGAAATAATATAATAAATTTATATAATTTTATAGAAGAAAATTATGGGTTCCCTAAGGAAGGATATATTACAAAATTATTAAAATTATTTATATTAAATGATGTTGGTTAATTATTTATCATTTATATTATTGATTTATATACCCTACAATAAAATTTACAATGAATTAAATTATTATTTTTATTCATTTTCACTATTTATCAAAATAATGATAATAGTGTGGACATCCACTCAACCAAACATAACTATATACCACAATGGATTTTCCACATCTATAGTTAAAATTTTTTGTAGCATTAGGTTATAGATATCATTGAACAATCAAATTTTCATCCCTCAATATGACTATAGTTAATAAGATAGAGAAATTGAGAAGGAAAATGGGGTATATAGATAGTAGGTTTTGTAAATAAATTATAATGAATGGATGATTATTGTGTGGGGAGATGGTGGAATTGGATGGGATGATGGAATGAGGGTTTTAAAGGATCACTTGGGATATTGACAATAATTAGAAGGGGAGAATCAGTGTTGGAGGACTTATTATTAAAAAAAATATTCCCTTATTTACCTCTACACATTTTCATTGAATAGATATCTCACACATCCTCTCATTTTGGTTGGAATTAATGTAAAAATTAATTAGAAAGTAGACAATGAAGGATACTAGGGTTTGTTAATGAATATAACATCAAATATAGATGACCACTTCCCTAGTGTAATATGGTTGTTATCCTACTCATATAAATCTCCTATTTTATTATCAATAAAAAATTAGCCAAGGGTATATCCTGGAAACCATATTCCTAGAACCAACAATTTATAATGTAAGCACTAACCTGTATCATTTGTATAAATTAATTAGCTTGTACCTCTTTGAAGTTAATTAATAGTGAAGGCTCATGTCCCTCCTAAACAAAATAGATATGATATTATTCCAAATAATATAACAATAACAATGGTTGTGATAAAATTCTTATGAATTTTTGATATAAATGCATCATATTATTTTATTTCCAACCCTTAGTGTTGAAATATAATCTACATAAGAAAAAACTAATCACTTACTTCTACTCTTTCTAAAAATAGGAACAATATCTATCACACATTGATTGTTCTCCTTCTTGTATCCATCTTAAAGATTATTTGAGAAAATATCATTTTAAAACTTCTGCTCTCAATGATACAAAATATTTTAAACACAATAAGTATCACTTATTTTTTTTTAAATTTGGAAATAAGGGTTTATTTTATGATTAAAATTTCATACATTCACTACTTAATTCTTCATCTATATATTTTATATTTAGAGTAATGTGATAATACTTCTATATTCAAATATAGAAGCCTTCCTTGATTTTCTACACAACATCTCTTCTATTATTTATATAGTAATCCAAATAAAATATTTCATTTAAATCTCCATGACACTAAGGAATTATTATACTGGATATTCCTCAATTATCTCATCACCTTTTCTTTTATTTTAATAATAAAAATATTTACTTCTTTATAATCCAGGTTGAAATGAATTATTAAATATATAGAGCTTTGTAGCATTGATTTTTTTTGGCACAAACCAATCCTATAAATTTTTTATCTATCAAGAATCGTGGAGTTATTTCTATTCAAATCATAGACCTATATATTTTATTGTTAATTATTTGGTTTATTCATAGTATGAAATTCTTATTTATGAAAGGTGCTTCATCTTAATTCTCAATATAGATTCAATCAAAATCATTTTAATTATTATGATTTTTATTCAATGAATAATATATCATAAAATCATATAAATTTAATCTCCAAAAATATCATAACATTAAAACCTATTATAACTCATTCATAAATTATTACTTTTTATGTTTCAGTCATAAAATTTTAATATCTTACACTATACATTAGATCTTTTACTATTCTACATTTCCACTCAAAAACTGCATAAGAAATTCTTACATATTCTCCAAAACATCTTACATATCATACATATGATGTTTCCATTTAACAAATTTTTATTGAAACTACTCAATAAAATTTTTATACATACTTTGAAAAATTTGTATATATCAAGCATTAGATAAATTATTTTTTTTCCAGTTTTTTAGTGTAATTTGGAAGAAAAAATACATTAAAAATTAAACATATTTGGTACTCAAGTAACCTAAATCCTCAATCTAATTTAAACTCTAGAAAACATATTATTTATAAAACAAAACATTACATATTTATATTTAATGAAAAACATATCTATATTTTCAATTCCTATAAAAGAACATATTTGGTATTAACATATTATATTCCTTTTCTCCATTCCAAGATGATTGAATCTTCCATATTTTTTCTTATCTTCCATTTCACAAGGATAAATGAAACTTATAATGTTATAAGTGAATATATTAAGCTATAAATCAACCGGAAAAAGATCAAAAATTAGTCATTTAATTTGTTAAATTCAGGGAAAAAATTATTTTATAACGGTGAATGAACTTTATGGTCATTCGAGTTAACCTTATGAAGTACATGAAACAACTTTATAAATTTTTCATTATTTCACTAATTATTTATTTTGGAGTTTAAAAAGATCTTATAAATTGTTAATAAAACCTATAAGAAATTTCCTTTTACATCTAATCTAAATTATTTTACTCTTATGCTCAACTAACTCCATTATGGGATATATCCAATTCATTAAAAAACTATAATTTCTGTAACACAAACAAATGAACTCATGAACTTATTCAATAAATATCTACCATTTTAAATCAAATTAGAACACATTTAAATAAACTTAAATTTAAATTAGAGTTAATTATAATGTTATTATAGAATATGAATATTTTTTAAAATATTTAAATGATATTCCACTATAAAAATATGAAATTAATTCATTAATCATCATGAAAGTATATTATTTAACATAATATATGTCCTCATAAGAGAAAAAATTTGATAGTACTTCTTAGATGTAGTTTCATATTATTTATAGAGATATTAAATCCATCCATATCCCAACACCATAGAACTCTTCTTTTTGTTAAATATTATTTTATATATTCTATTTAAAAAATAGTATGTAGTATCTTTCTCAAGTTTTGATGATCTTTTCAAACTTAAAAAAAGTTATAGTCACCATGAAATGTTGAATGTATTTCAAAAACTTCTTCACTTATTTCCATGTGAATGGATCTCCAACAATATTTTGAAAACTAGATTCCATGCTTCAAGATACATATCCAACATGCTCTACTACAAATCATCACATAATCACACCTTCCTATATGATAAATTCACCTAAACATCTCATCAACAATCTTGGAAAATTTATGTGTAACATCCTTAATTTATCTAAGGTGCGGTCTATTTAAATTTTTTAGTTTGATCCCCTAAAGTGGACTTGTAAAAAAATTCCTAATGTTAAAAGAGATCCTAGGTGCATTGAGAGCTCGTTTGAATTCCGATGCACTGAAAACATAGAAGGAAGATTGGACTACGTGGTTTTCTTGAATCACATGACCCAGGGCATATTCTCATGTATCCTATTGTGGGTTAGAGAAAGAGGAAAGGCACATGTATAACATGAAATTATTTCAACTATAATCCTGGACCATAAACAGTGTTTTGAGTGTAGAAAATTAAAATAGGGTTTTCCCTTTTATTATTTTTATTTTATTTTTCATTTATTTTATTTTATTGTCTTTTATTTTTATATTATTAGATTTTCAATTATCTTATTTTCATTTAATTTAACTAAATTTAATTTAATTTAACTAAAATTTCATTATTTTCCTTTCCTTTTATTCTTCCTCTATCATTTGTCTCCTTCCACGGGTGGCCTCCATCCTCTCTTGTGTGTAGTGGCCTTCTCATCCTCCAAGCGTGGGGGTTTTAGATCATTCACCCCTCTATTATCCTCTACTTTTTTCATATCTAGATTCACTAGAAAGCTATTAGTACACTATCTCTTCTACATTCCTTTATTTCTTGGTTCCTCCACTCTCATAGTGCTATTTTGGCATGGAAGGTTTTATTTCCTGTTTTGGGGTTTTTTTAATTATTCTAATTTCTCCAATTTTAGGTTGAATAAAATATTTTGAGAAGACATAAAGAGTGGTACAAAATTGAGGTAGGTTGGCTACACATTTTCCAATCATTTCATTTCATTTTAAATATCGCACGACTATGCCACTAATCAAAACCTTACAGTGAAGTTCAAAACCACATATTAAATTAATTAGACTTCCTTGTTGTGCCTGTAGTGACCCTTTCTTGTGGATAAACCCATCCATGGGGTGTTCTCTTTTCCTTTTTCCACCCTTTTGGGTCATCCATTTTTTGGCCTACTTTTTCCTTTTTTTAAATGTAGAAATTATTTTGTTTGTGCGAACCACATTTTTTTAGTGTTGAAGTTGATACAATAAATTAAATGGGGTGTTAAACTATGATATGGATCTCTTTTATTATTCCTTTTCATGTTTCCTTTAGTGAGACCATGGATAGAGATAAATTTCATTACTTTTTTTCATTCCATATGTAATACCTTGTTTATAATTTCTCATACAATTTGTAATTTCCATGCTTATACAGTGGGTGCAATTTCTTATGCATGGTATTTCATTTTAATTGTTGCAGAATTTTTATGCTAGAATAAATGTTAAATATTCTTAAATAAATTGTCGATAAAAATTCATGTTTTTATAATAAAACCCCTACAATGTTGGTGTGTTGTCTTCTATACTAAAAATTTATGATTAGGGACTAAATGCATGTTTGGATATTTAGTGTTGGTGTTTTTTTGTATGCTATATACCATGTGAAATCTTATCAGCTTATTTTATGAGAAGGGACTTGGATTATTATTTATCTTTACTTGATACATTTAAATAGAATTAACTAAATTAAATATTTTTGGAACTCTTGTTAGATTCCAATATTAAATTTCATGTGATGACATTCAATTGATTAAATTCCATGCTTACCGCATATGACTTTCTTATGATGGATATTTTTTCCTTGCATTATTAAATGTTCAATTTTCAATTAGTTTAAATTTCATGGCATGATATGTTTATTTGAATGGAATATAAATATAAATGCTTTCCTTGATATATTGATTCTTTTCTTTATTGTGATGTGCTGGTATATTTACTCTCTTGACATGGGCTGAGTGATAACATGGGTTATATATTAAGGAATCATATATGGGCTCCCATGCATAGGTGGTTATACCATGATGTGTTGGGGGAGATGCTTTTGCATACTAGGTAAGGGATTCTTATAATATTTAATATACTCCTCAGTGATACTGGTTACCTAGGGGAACAATTGTGGATAGAAACATTAGCAAGATATCTATGCCATGATTTGGGTGATTCGTGGTCCTCAAATGAGAGACCTAGGATGAACTTAGAGTCACTATTCCTCATGTGATACCAGTGACTCCTTATAGATAGCCTAAGGCAGACTCAATGGTGTTGGATTACATTATATATACATAGATATAACTATGATTCTTCTTAGACTGTCAGGGATAGGCTTGAACTCCACCACATAATTTATGGAATTGATCGAATTTATTGGATTGCATGTGATGCATTTATTAACATTACTCAAATTATTATTATGTTTTTATGATACCTCACTTTCAATTATTAGTAGACCTGGTGATTACATGAGAAATAGTTACCAAGCCAATCAACAAGCTTGAGAGTATGCCTTCTTGGATTGCTATGTTTATGTTGGCCCTGGTATTCATATTATGCATTGAACATGTACTTTATTCATACTACAGGTATATGAAGAAGCATGCGGTATGGGACAAGTTTCTTCTTGGGAACCTAAACCAAGTTGTTTTTATTTTATTTATTTAACAACTTTCATTTATTTTTTGCACACTTTTATCCATCTATAACACTAAATGGAAAGGTATAGTCACTATGGGTGATGACCTAATAAGATTATATCTCACACTCTACTAAGGTTTAGTTTGGTACCTGAGTAGACTTAATGCTCATAGGTATGGAAAAAGGGAATAATTTTGCTTTGATGCTTGACTTTTTTACGGTATTGGAAGAAGATTTGGGGTTAAAGGACTGGGCCTATGCTCGAGAAGCTATGTAGTAGTTTTTTGTCTTCTAGTAGTTTTTGTTAGCATGAAGTACATTCTTGTACCCCCATACCACTACACTCTTATTTTTTACTGTATCATATATTGACATCATCATGGTATTAGTTAGGACTATTCAACTTCCAAAGTTATTATTTATTCTATATGGTCCATTTATCTACTTATTCTACTGTATTCATGTTCTTTTTCTTATACTAATTTATATTTTATACCACTATGTTATACCTTATCCTATAAGGGAATAGTCTCCCCACAGACACACCCCAGGACCTCACTATAATTCAATAATTTATTGTGTTCAAAGATAAAAACATGAGGTCTTCTGGTCCATTGTCTCGGGGTCCGATTTAGTGGAAATTGGGGCGGGACAATACAAAGTGGTATCATAGGATTATTTTCTATTTGTATTAGTATTTGTGTTTGATAGGATACTAGGATATAGGAATTTAGAATTTACCCTATGCTTGGACATAGCTAACCCAAGTATTGGGGAACCCCAAATTACCTGGGATGGGAATTGCAGTTATCAATTATTCTATTTATTTTTGATACTACTTCACCATTGGGTTACACACTTATTTAGTGATACTATTTCTATTGGTATTATTGAAATGATGATTTATATTACTTCATCCCAATGATACGAAGTAACTACACAATATACATTATACTAGGAACAATAGGAATTGAAATGACATGTGTTATGTCATGCCATATCTATTTTCATTGTGCATTACCTATTTTCTTGTGATTTCTAATGTTCCTTGTTGTTATATCTGATCGTTCAATTTTTTTTAATAAATATAGAAATTTTATTGTTTATCTAGTAGAGAAATGTTATTATTTGGGTTAAGTGGACACCAAATTTCAATTTATAAGGTGTATGTGCCATTATAAATTAGAATGGTGATCCCCCTAATTCATTATTTTTAAAGGGGAAATAAATGAACAAATGAAACTTCAAAATGAATTATCCAACAAAAATGAAATGGAAACCTATTGTGAGACCTTAATAATGAATTTACCTCGGAAAAGGGTAGTAGTTTGTGTGTCTTAGTGATCCTTATGGTGTCTTTCTTCTTATCTAGAACTGGATTTTAGAGTAGGATATCTATTATGCCATGCTCAAAGATTGGCTATGTACATGTCCTCTTTATCGCTTTCTTATCTTATTTCCTTATATACTGTATTACATTATTACCCTATCTGTTAAAATTATCTTGTTTCAGGTATGCACTTGTAAATTTTATATATATTCCACCGGGATGTCCTCATGTTGTGTACCAAGAGAGTGGAGATGAGCACACTCCAGCGGTAGTGGGCCTTGATCCACCCATATTACGTCCTACTAATCTTCCACTAGGAACTAATGTTTAGTTCATGCCTAGTTTTCTCAGGTTCATAAAGACTATTCAGAGTTATCCCAAGCCTGCCCCAACTATGGAAGAGCTTACATGGGACTTTTAAAAGAATCATCCTCCTACCTTCATGGAGGATGGTGGTCCTCATGCTGTAGAGTCGTGGATTGGATCTATGATATCCGTCTCCGACCATCTTGAGAAGCCTCTATATTAAAGGGTAAATATTGATGTCTATATGATTCATGACTCTACCAAGCATCTATGAGATGTTGTTTCTTAGTTATAGTGTTACTGAGAAATGGTTTGGGAAGATTTATAGAAAACTATTTATGATAACTCCTTCCCACAGACTTTGAGAGTGGATCATTTCAGGGAGTTCTTACATCTACAGCAGGGTTACATGGTAGTTCTAGAGTATTCTCTTAGCTTCAATGAGCTTCAAAAGTTTTCTATATATCAGAATAGTTCCCAATTGAGGTCTTCTAAGAATTTTGAAGATGGGATCGAGTATGCTGTCCACTAGAAGGTGAATTTATTTTGGTCGATGACCATTACAAAGATAGTGAACCAGGACCTTATTATGAAATTAAATCTTAGAGAAGTTGGTGTTGTGATACATCGAGCTTTAGTTATGAGGTGGGGTGATAGTTCTTTTGGTAGTCAAAATAACCATTTAAAAGGTTCTTGGGGGTGGTTCTAGCTAGATGAAATGTAATGATAGCTATTTCATAGGTCATAAGTATGGAAGGATAAACCATAAAATCCCTTGTGCATGAGGAACCCGATGGAAAGCCGAGATTACGGTAGGATGGGTCACCATAAATGATTCTTCCATTCCTTTTATATAGAATCAAGTGGTAGTAAATTCATGCCAAAGCCTACATCAATTATGGGATTTGTGACACCACATCAATTTAGGAGTTTGTCTTCTACTGGTCAATATGGCTAAGGTAGTATAGGTCGTGGATGAGGCATTTAGACTTCAGAAAATCAGCATCGGTAGAGTAAACCTACTTAGTCTAGTCAGGAGGCTTTTTAGGGATAAAGATTAGTCTATATATATGTAATGCAGCTAGTTCTAGATGAACAGAGTCTAGGTCCATCTACAGTTAGATGTACAATCTATGTAGTCTCAACATTAGTTTTTTCCCTTTTTGACACTGGTGGATCACACTCTTTCATATATTCTATGATTGATTAGACTTTGGTTCTTTCCATATATTACTTTTTTTGAAATATGTCTCTCAAAAATACTTTGGGGGCCAAAATTGAAGAAATATGGCAGTTCTAGGACTGCCCATTGAGATAGGTGGGTACCATTTCTTCTATAATTTCTTATTCCTCTAGATGACTGAATTTGTAATAAATATCGATATGGACTAATTCATCCTTCATCCTTCCCAAGTTGACATATTTAACCATAGAGTTTCCTTCACAACAACTGATGGAAGCATGTATATACATAGGGGGAAATGGGATATCTAAGATGATTGATCATGACCAAATTAGACTGGGATTTGTACAGTGAAAAATCAATTAGTGAGTCTCTTTATGAGCGATCAGGTAAGGCAATTACTGGAATTCCCTCCTATCATAATTTTTTTTAGAAACAACTTCCATGATGATTTATCCAAATTTCCTCCTATGAGAGAGGTTGATTTCACTATAGTGCTAGTGCTAGGTGAAACACCAATGTACATTCCTCATTATAGGATGTAACCTATAGAGATCTAGGAACTCAATATTTAGCTTGAATATTGTGGGGAGAAGGGTTTTATTAGACCCAATACATATACATGGGGTGAAAAAGTCCTCTTCACTAAGAAGGTGTATGGTACCCTCATATTGTATGTGGATTACCACAAACTGAACCAGCTTACGATGAAGAATCAGTATCCATTTCCTCATATAGACGACCTCTTCAATAAGATCCTAGAAGAAACTATTTTCTCAAAGATTTATCAGAGGTTAGGCTATCATCAGGTGTGTGTGAGACCATTGGATATACCATGTATATAATTCTGGAGCAGGTACACCTTGTATTAGTTTTTGGTTATGCCATTCTGTCAGATGAAGACACCAATAGTTTCCATGGTCAGGATGTCATCAGGTGCATGTGAGACCATTGGATATACCATGTATATAATTCTGGAGAAGGTAAAACTTGTATGAGTTTTTGTTTATGCCATTCTGTCTGTTGAACACACCAATAGTCAGCATGGATCTGATGAATCAGGTTTTAAACACATACCTTGATTCCTTCATGGTACTCTTCATAGATGACATCTTAGTGTATTTATGCTATACACATGACCATTCCAATAATCTTGAGATCCTACTGAATACACTGAGATAGAACCAACTATATATGAAGATCATCAAATTCCACTTTTGGATTGGAATGTTTAACTTTTTGGGTGATATTATATCATAAGTAGGTGTATCTGTTGACACATAGAAGGTAATCACATGGGTTTCCTAGGAGAATCCCAAGAATGTGTTTGACATACACAAATTTATATGGATTTCTAGCTGTTACAGGCATTTTATCTATGACTTACCAGGATTAGAGGCCCCTCTTAGGGCCCTGGATAAGAAGTGTGTGTAATTCATCTGGTTTGAAGCTTGTGGGAAATATTTTTCAAGAGTTAAAGGGAAGAATAATGCCAGCTATGAATATGACTATACCTGGGCTTGAAAGATCATATAAATCCTTTTTTGATTATTCAGGAATTTTATTGGATGTAATTTTGATGCTAGGAGACTGAGTTATGGTTTACGGATCCTACCAGCTGAGGCCTCACGATCATAACTTTACTACACATAATCTCAAGATAGAAGCTATGGTTCATGCTCTCCTCTGTTGGAGGAACTATCTATTAGGTTATAGGTTCATTGTTTACATAGATCATAAACTATTAAAATATATCTCGATTCGACGATACTTGAATTTGAGGCAGCGTAGGTGGGTTGAAAATCTACACTCATTCAACTTTGAGCTTTTTTATAGCCCAGTTAAGGGTAATGTTGTGGTTGATAAATTGAGCTACAAGACTCAGACACAAGATAGCCATACAACCAGTTTGGAGTGGAATACGATGGATATGTTCTCTGAGTTACATCTAGAGGTTCATGAGTAGCACGGGATGAGACCTAGGTGTGGGAGGCCTATGTACCTGCATAGTTGCTGAAACGTTTCTTAAATGACACTCCACTACCCTTGGAAGGGATACATGGGGATTATTTGTCTTAAGGAGGGGAGGTAGTAATGTCCTGCATTTATTCAATTCTCACAAGAGTTATTTTTTTGGTTTGATACCTTAAAAATAACCTTTAAAGAAATGTATGAGTATAAAAGAGATATTGGGTGTGTTTGGGGATCATTTGATGTTCAGCAAACTGAAAACTTGGAAGGCAGATTAGGCTACGTGGTTGTCTAGAACTGCACGACCTAGGGCATATGCTTGTGTGGCCTATTGTGGGTTCTAACAAGAGGGAAGATTCATGGTTATCACAAGGTTATTTAAACTGTATACTAGGCCTATGTGCAATGTTTTGTGCATAGAAAAATAAAATAGGGGTTTCCCTCCTATTTTATTTTATTTTTATTATTATTTTATATTATTTTTCTTTTAATTATTTTTATTTTATTTATATTACTTTATTTTTTCCTTCCCACCTCATTTATTTCCTTCTACAAGTGGCCTCCCTCCTCTCTTGGGTATATTGGCCATATCTCCTCCAAGATAAGGGGTTTCAGATCTTACACCCCTCAGTTATCCTTAATTTTTGTCACCATTAGATGTACTAGAATTCTTTTCGTATACTTTCTCTTATTCCCTCCTGTATTTCTTATTTCATCCACTTCTCGTTGTGCTATTTTGGCGTGGAGGTTTTCGTACCCTATTTTGGTGGTTTTGTTAATTAGTTTTAGTTCTACCATTTTATGTTGAATCAATTAATATTACTGGATGTGTAGAATTTTTCAACATTGAGGTAGGGTGCCTATGTAATTTTCCATCATTTAATTTCATTTTAAATATTATTCCATTGTGTCACTCATCAAAACATTCTGGTGAAGCTCAATGTCACATAATAAATTAATAGGATTGACGTACTATGTCTGTAGTGACCCCCACTTGTGGAGAAACCCATTCAATGGGTGTTTTCTTGACCTTTGGACACCCCTTTAGACATTACATATGTTTGGTCATACTTTTACCTTTTTTTTAAATAAGAAAGTTATCTTTGTAGTGTGTATCACGTTGGTTTTGTGTTTAACTTGATAAAATAAATTAATTGGGGTGTTGAAGTATGAGATGGATCTCTTTTAATATGCTTGTTCATGTTTCTTTTGGTGAGCGCATGGGTAGAGATAAATTACATTGCTTATGCTCACTCCTTATAGAATTCCTTGTTTATTATTGTTCATGAAGGTTGTCATTTCCTTGCGTATCCAGTGTGTGCAATTTCTTATTCTTGGTATTTCATTTTAATTGGTGTAGAATTATGATTCTATAATAAATGACAAACATACCTAAATAATTTTTTGATAAAAAATTCAGGTTTTTATAATAAAACCCTTACAATGGAGGTGTGATATATTCTAAGGTAAAAATTTATGAATAGGGACTAAATGCATGTTTGGCCATTTGGTTTTGGTGTTTTTCCATATGTTTAATACCATGTCCAATTTTCTATTCTTACTGTATACCAAGGGCCTTTACTTATTAGTGATCTTTTATTTATCCAGTTAAATGGTGTTAACTAAATTAAATATTTTTGGTAAGATTTTTATCTTGTGATATTAAATTTCATGTGATGAAATACAATTGATTAAATTACCTATTTACCACTTATTCCATGCTTATTATGGATGTTTTTTGATTCAATATTAAGATTTAAATTGTTGATTATCTTATATTTCATGGTATGATATGGTTATTTAAATGGAATGAAATTTTAAATTCTTACCTTGATATATTGATTATTTTATTTCTTCTGATTTTCTTGGCTATTTAACTCTCTTGACATGTGCTGGGTGAGAACATGGGTTCTATATTAAGGACTCTTGGATGGAATCCCATGAACTCATGGTTATACCACGACACACTAGGGGAGATGCTTTTCCTTGCCCGTAGAGGGCTTCCTGGGTGATTAAATATACTCCTGAGTGATACCAATTCCATAGGGGAGAAACCATGGATAAAACCATTGGAATGATGGTTACACCATGCCATGGGTGATACTCAATCCACTAGTGAGATACCTGGGATGGAATCACAATCACCATGCTTACCAAGGTCTTGTTATGTATTACCTAATATGGACTCGGTGGTATTATATTACATCATATGTACCATAGTAATAACAAGGATTCTTCTTAGATCACTAGGGATAGGCTTGGACTCCACCACTAGAATTGACTTACTTGATTGAATTTCTTGGATTTCATGTTATGTATTTATTAATATTTCTTAGATAATGCTTATGTTTTTGTAACACATATCATTTACTTGTTGTCACACTTGGTGATAACATGAGAAATAGGACCCAATCCATTGCAAAAGTCTGGGGTTTTCCTTATTGTCTTGTGGTGTTTACAATGGCCCATGTATATCATATTCTTCCTTGCACAGGTACCTTGTTCTGAATCCCAACATTTTACAAAGTAGGTGGAATGGGATGAGTGTCTTCTTAGGAAACCAAATCAGGTTTCAGTTGTTTTATTTATGTAAATGATTGATTTTATTTTATCTAAAACACTATTATATGTCTACAGCATGAAATGGAAAGGTCTAGAGACCATGATAGCTAGCCAACTAAGATTATATCTCACGCTACCCTGGAGAGCCATTTGGTACCCAAGTAGACTTTATGATTGCAATTATGGATAAATGGAAGTGTCCCTCTTCTGATTCAAGATTTCTTTACTGTTTAGGGTGGAACTTTTGGGGAAGTGTATGAAGCCTATGCTCGAGATTTTGTGTAGTAGTTTTTAGTCTTTTTGCAGTTTTTGTTAGCATGCAGTACATGTTTTTACCCCTATACCCCTACACAATTTTTTTTGCATGGTATCATAAATTTCCATCATCATGGTATTTTTTATGACAATTTTGTTTCCACAATAATTATTTATTCTATGTGGGACATTTATCTTCTTATACTATTGTCTTATTATTCTTATTCTTCCTCTACTTATTGTATATTTTTTACTGCTTTGTGATAACTTATCCTATAAGGGCATATTCTCCCCACAGACACACTTAATGTCCTTAATTCTAGTTTTCCAACTCTGGAATTCAAGGAGATGTGCTTGAGTTATTTTGGTACACCATCTCAGTGCCTGATTTAGTGGAACTCAGGGCTAGAAACTACATTTTTCTTCCCCCAAGATTTTCCAATTCATCAGTAATTGACATATATTTTTAAAAATAATTATCAGAAAAATAAAACCAATATAAAATAGGTTTCAAAAATAAACCCTTTTTATTTTTTCTTATAAAATCATCAAAATGGGTATGCCAACATATTTTTAGTATTTTTCTATATCTCCACAAAATGAGGAAAGATAAAATGTCAATATATTATTTATAATTTTATTATGTCTCTCCCTTATTGAAAAAATATATAAGGAACCTTGTGGTTTGATTTTGAAAATTAATTATTAAAGAATGTTCCATCGATTATTTCACTCTATATCTGTATAATCCATGCTCAGGGTAGAAAACAAGATGATCTAATATAAATAAAAATTTTATCCATAAACTAACAAAATATGATACAACTTGATATATATTTCCATAGAGTATTTTTAATCATTTTTATGCAAATATCAATTGAAATCAATTGATTAATGTTTCATTTTTAGAATAACTACCCTAACACTACATTAATCTCAACACATAGGCTAAAGGTTTTCAAAAACATTTTTCTGTTTTTACTTAAAATATACACCCTATAAATTCTCTTAATTTATTTATTTTTATGTCATTGTTAAAATTAAATTTTCCTCTATTAAATTAGAATATATTATTTAAAAATAGGGATGAGAGAATATGAATATATACCTCATCAATGAATCATTTTGAAGGAATTATTATAAATTATAGATTTGTTTGATGTATAACATTGGAAGCTTTCAATTTTCTCCCCATAGAGGTATATACTCCATATTAACTTCATCAAGGTATATATTTTCATCAAATTTTATTTTGAATACAAATTTTTTTGATCAAATTCAATATATTTAGTTATTAAATCTAATGTGAGGTTTTTTACTGCATATATATTTTCTTTAGTTCTTCCCTAATCAAATTAATAACCTTTAATTAATAGAATATAATGAATATAAACATTATATGAACATAATTTGAAACATATTCCCTCCTTAATGAGAGAAACAAGGATCAGAATTTCTTCTCAACCAAGTTACTTCATTTTTACAAATCTCTGTTCAGGTAAACTCTTTAGGGTTTTACTTTTTATTTTCCAAGAATTTGTTTTGGAAATATTGATTTTATTTACCTTATCAATAGATTATTTTTTTGGGAATTTATTATTTTATTCAACCAATGAAACAAATGAATTTTGTGTTGTTTGTTGTATCTTATTTAGAATCACCATTTGAACACATATTATGGTCAAAAAGTGATTCAAAGTGTGCCCCTCTAAGTTGGAACTTCTAGATAGTTATTCAAGAACTCTTGGGTTATTATATCTTTAGAACCTCTCAAGAAATATGATCTATTTTTCATTTGGAATTTCTTCTTTCCCTTAATAACATTCATTTTATTTGGATTCCTCCAACCTTCTTTCCACATCCAACTGGGATGAAAAAATGATCATACACTCATCAAAAGTATATTATGATTTCTTGGATCATATAAATATATTTTTATGAATTATTTTCACAAAAATAGTCCCCTTTTTATTCACTTAGAAAATTTTAATATTATACTCATAATTTCCTCTGTTATTACTAACACCTAAGTCTTGTTTTAATATTTCTATTATGTGACCTCTTCTTACACAATAGAGGAAACTCTTTTTTATTGGTGTATTATTCTTCTTAGAATATTTGTTTCCATATTTAACTAGATTATTATAATTAATACTCAATAATAACTCAAAAACATTCTTTACTAACATGGTGTGTATATTATTTTCATTATGTTTCCCTTGATTCTTTCCCAAGGAAGGGTTATATCCTTTTATGTTTTTTGTTATTCTCTTCTCTATAAATGTTTAGATATTTTTATTGATATTGATATACATGATCAAATTATTTTAATAATTTTATTTTATGTTCCATAGATATGTTCAGTACTCTCATATATTTTTTGAATAGATAGAATTTTACATTTCTTTGGTGAATTGTTTCATAACACATCGGTTCTACCCCTTAAAGTATGATTTAATTGAAATCTGAAAAATGAAATATTATTTAATTAATCCATATCCACGTGCCTAAATATTTTAAAACAACAAAAATATCCCAAAAAACATGATCATTTCTATTGAATTTTAATCTGGATGAAATTAAATACTTTCAATTTTTAATAAATTTAATTTTCTAGTAGGGATTCGTTAGGGGAGAAAATAATCCTAAAATTTATTTCAACGACCAAAAGTGTAGTGGATGGATCATTATCCTTTTATTAATTCATAACTGTATATATTTTGATTTAAAATTTCCACTATTCATAAATACAAATTTGGCATAATCATATATTACTGAGATAAATGATAACTTTTTCTTTTATCCTACCATGGATTGACCATTAGTTGATCTCAGAGTGTTATTTCAATATCATATGGGCATTATTAAACAAAAACCAACTTTATAATAGTTTATAGTATCCTCTCTTCTTTTAGTATTCATTAATGGATCAATTTGAATATTTTCCAGATATCCCAATCTAACATCCAATTCAATACTCTTCTTATAAAGGATAAGTTTTTCAACCTATATTTTTTTAATTACTTTAAATTATAATACTATAAATATTATTTTAATTTCATTAAGAATGTTAATATTATATTTAAATATATTTTCAAGTTTTTTTATTCTGTTTACTTTGATTTATTTCTTGGAATTCCTGACATAAATGATAGCCATTAAATTTTGTCTCAACTCATGGATCTATTCTTCTAGACATTTTTGGTATCATCACTCTAATAGATTATATTGATCCATTAATTTTAAAAACTAGAGAATATTTCATCATGTTCCACATTTATGTAATTTAAGACCCCTGTTTTTTTTAAAATCTTGACTCATGTCATCAATTTTTATTCTAAAGACGTATAATATATAATCACACTCATATTCAAGAGGAGTGATCTCAAACTACATACATCTAAATGAGACACAAATGTATGTAACTATTTATTTTGGAAAATTATGTGTAATGTTATTTAAAATAGCATATGATTCATCTACTGAATCCTCATATGTGTGTTCTTCACCTCATTTACTTGGATTATAAAAGGATAATTTTGCGATGAATTTTATGTTATCTCATTATCACATGACTGTCTTGAAAATTATGAGGTATCATGGTTCTCCATATTCTTGTTTGTGGATTAAACCACCATATTTTTTTCTTTAATAAAATATCTATATTTTTAGGTATTCTAGAAAAGGAAACTTATTTTTCATCCTCTTTTTATAAGAGGGATGCCTTCTAAAAACAATTTCCTTTAAGTGACATGTTATCTGAAGATATAATAATATTAACTCAACAATTATTACCATTTATTTGTATAGAATATTTATTTTCTTTTTTATTCAATGAGGAATTTCACAATTTATTTTCATTTTTTTCTTTCCATTATTCAACATCTTAACATACTTTTATTCTATGATTGAAATGTCTGGGAACCCACATGATTATTAAAATATTAACTTTATAAATCTCCTGAAAATAGAAAATAAAAAACCATAAAATCTATAGATTTTTAAGAATCCCATCAGAGTTGTAACCTCTTGTATGATACCAAATGATTAGGTCACTTGAGATATGACCAACACTAAGAAGGGGGAATGAATTAATGTTGGATGCATTGTTACTAATCAAAAAATTATCCCTTTTACGCTCTACAAATAATTTTTGAATAGATCTCTCACTCTTCCTCTCTTTTCTATTTTTATGTGTGTTATAATAAATAGGAATATACATAAATAATGTCATAAATGTATGATATTGTAATTTTTCTCCATTATTGATGACTATAACCCTATTTTATTGTGATTATTATTGAAATTTCACAGAAATATTATTCTATTGTCATGAAAATATCAAGAAAGGGTATATCCTTGGACTCATATTCCAAGAACTAATATGGTATGCTTCAAGAATTGATTAAAAACCAATGAATATAAGATTTAGTGTTTACAACTTTAAATTATATCAACTATGATGGATCATGTTCCTCCTAGATAAAATATTAAATTCTTCCTATAACTTCTTCAAAATATATTATATTATAGTCTAATAATTCATTTTATTTGAATGGTAATATATAGAATAAAATTCTAAAAGGTTTATTGTTATTATTCAACTCATAAAAAAAGTATCTCTCACATAGTGTTGGTTCTATTTATTTTCTACATCTCAAAGAGTATCTGGGAGAACATCATTTATCTAAATTATTCACACTTAAACAAAAAAATAAGCCACATATTTTGTATAGTTTCCCATATTCAATTTTGAAACAGGAGTTTCGTATAATGATAATATTGTCAATCACACACAATTTCATTCTTCTTAGGTATCTTTTTCATTGAGAGTCATGTGAGAATGTTTAGATATTAAAATATCGAAATAATTGTTGATTTATAGTATATATTCTATAATTATCATTTTAATATTAATCAAATATTTCATTTAAATATCTATATTACTTGAGATTTATACTACTAGTGATATTTTTCAATTATCACAACACCTTTCCTTTTCTTTTAATTATCCAAAAAATTAAATTATTCATAATCTATGTTGGAATTAATGTTGACATACACATAGATTCATGATATGGAACCATTTATTGTTGAATGAACCACTCGTTCTAATTCTTCCTCAATCAAGAATCATGGTGTGATTGTTCCATAAATTATAGATGAGGCTTTGGTTAATTTATTTTCATCATTGTGAAAAGTTTAATTATTTATCATGGATTGAAATTCATATTAATTATTGGATTGAATCATAATCCATTGAATAATTTTTCTTTTTATTCAATGTAGAAAAAATCTTACAATTATATTAATTTAACCTTGAAAAGTCTCACAATATTTCAAAATCTAGGTACTCATAGAAGAATTATATCTTCTTAGGTATCAGTCATTATCATTGAACATCATATGTTATGCATCAAATAATTTACTTCTATTATTTTAATTATTCCACTACAATATGGAATCGTATGTATTCCCATAAAAATAATACTTATCAAACGTATGATAATTACATTTTATAGTTTTTCAGTTAAACTACTCAACAATCTCTTCAAACATGTACTGGAAAATTTTAACCTATCAAGGAAAATGTGTATTCCATTTTTGGTATCTTAGTGTACCTTAGAAAATTAATTATGTATTAAATTAAACATATTACATATCTCAAGTAAACTCAAGACTATTTTGAATTTATACTCCATAAAACTTCTTATATATGAAGTTGAATATGGATATGGGGAAATTCATTAGGAATTTTGGAAGAGTTTTGACACATAGATCTGTGGGGAAAATAATGGGTCATGTAGAGCATCCCATCCTAATTAGTACACATGGATAATTCATATAATTCATTTTTAACCTCTATGAAGAGATATTTTTATTATTTATTATGAAAAAGATGATAAAAAATATTTTTTACACCATAATGTACATTTTTTTTAAATAAATAGTAATTTTTAAAAAAAATTCATATAGAGATGGTGATTTTTAAATTCCAGTAGATATTTTCATCAATTATTTTTGTAAATTTATATTATTATACTCTATATAAGATAATGACTCAACATGTATTTTTTAATGATTATTTTTAATCTTTTCATGATTAAAATTTAATTGTGGATAAAATATTATCTTGTAGGGATCTATGATTTTTTTGGGTAGAATAACTATTTAGACAAGGATGTTGAAGAAAATGGTCTATCAATAGTTTTAAAATTTATTACCTATAAAGAACTCCTTATGGGAACCAAAATCATGATATTAACCAAAATGACTAATATTTTTCAAAGAATAAATATGAATATAATATTTTTCTTCATTAATTATATCATAGAGTAGTGAAAAACTTTTAGAGAGTATTATTAGTAAAAAAATGATTATTATGAGTTTTGATATAAATACCGAGATTAGACATCTATTTTGAATATGTGATATTTTTATCATTATCATGGTAATTAATTAGACCTTATCATAATTATGATTTAAAATTATTTTGTCATATTTTTTAGGAGGACTTTTTACATTGGTGTTATCATCACAACAATCCAGATCAAAGCCCTATAAGAATTGCAACATCTGGGTCAATTCCCTATAAAAAATACAACATTGGACTAAGATGAGCCTCCTCACTATAATCATTTCAATATGGGTCTTGGACGAGTCCTCTATATATCAACATTACAATATATATGTGTGCATGTGCCAGGGCCATGCCCTAGATAGAATTATTTCAGCATGGAACAGATGATTTGTCCAAAAAACATGGATATCACAATATCACATCAGAATCCTTAATGGTTAACTATAAGAATTACCATTTTCATTAAATTTAATTTTCATTTATATAATAATTGATCAATAGTAAAATCAATAAGTAGCAAGACATAACTTGAGGATTCTATATCAAGCAATCACCTAAGGTCTCAGTTCATGATAAACTAACTTTAATCCATTATTGAGTTCAATTATATTCAAGGTTTTCTAATCCAACGGGTAACCATAACATAGTTCAATTACCAATTGAATCCCATATACTTCAAGGAATAACTCCGTTCATTATTTAATTAATTCAGGAATACATTATTTTTGATTAATCACAATAATGCATATACATGGAAAATATCAAACCATAGGGTTATGATTTATCCCTCTACCTTTAATTGAAAATATAATAATTATTCTATTAAAAATTCTCATGAGTAAGAAGGTTCATATGATCACAACAATGATCCAAGATAAAAATTGATCAATATCAAAACAAATAACACACATGATCAAGAGATTACACCACAACAATTATAGAAACAAGTGGGATAAAGGAAAAACCTAACCAAAGAAACTTACTAGGCATTAGCTACATTATCTGGATGTTCAAAAGGGAGGTAGGCACTCTAAAATTACATTTTGGGTTTTCCTAGGTCAAGATTAGAAGAGATGCAGTGAGATAAATCACAAAATCATCCAGAAAACATACTTTGAAATTGAAGGTTGGTGAATTACATGTCATCTAATATAGATACTTATTGTGTAATTTTTTTAATTGAATATTACAAAAAACCTATTACCTAATATTAATTTATTAAAAACACCCAAACATTACATGATGTGTAGTCTATTTACATGGTGTTCAAATGTTCTATAGATGGGGTTTTAGTCAATTTTCCCAAAAAACCGGCCAAACCCCCTTTAAATCTTCTCAACCTACCAAGAAATTTGGGTAAATCTTAACCCATTTATACTCAGACTCCATTAATTCAAATAGACATATATCTTTGGACCTTAGGTCATTTTCCCCCCAAAAGGATCTCTACGTGGATCCTCTCTAGTTTTTTCAAGTTTCCTCTCCACCTAAGTCTATGTTAATTCAGATGATAGGTTTGAATGACTAAATATGACAACCAAGGTTTAAAGATGAGGAAAAAATTACCTAAAAGAAAAAATTAATGAAAAATACAGAGAGAGGCATACATGATAAAAGAAAAGATCTTACAACCTCCCTACTATATAAAATCTCATACCTGAGCTACTACAAGTGTCAATTTTGGGTATTAGAAACCGGGTCTAGACATTATGTTTTCATTTCATACTCCTTCTCCCAGGTCTCCTCATGAACTCTACTATGCTACGACTTCTCTTAAACCAACGGTATTGTCCTACCATGAAGATATTTATCACTATAATACACAACCCATATCAGATGGTCCACAATGGATGAATAAAAAAAACTCAATGTATTATATTGATATTACATGGGAATGATTTAGACGATATCTCTAAATTTTTGACATGTAAAATATTTAGTTCATGGCATTGTAGCACTGTGGAGGGGCTAAACAGTATGCCATTGGACCAACCCTATCCACTATCTCAAACAACCAAATAAACCTGGGTGCTATCTTTCCCTATTTCCTAATATGATTTTCCCCAATCTATGTAATACTGACGGAAAAAATAATGACCAAAATCGAATTATTGAGGTTATCACCAATTGTGATCATATGATTTCGACCTATTCTGTGTAGTTACCAACTGCTGTCTGATCAACCAAACCTGCTTAGATGTATTCAACATGAGAATGGGACCAATAAGTATTGAATCACCCACCTCCAACCAATAATTATGTAAGAAACATGTCCTTTTATACAAAGACTCAAAAGGTTACATTTGTATTGATTCTTTGTAGCAATTTTTATAAAAAAACACCACGAGTGCCATATATTGCTCCCATGAACCATCAAAATACAAAACACAAGATTTTAAAATATCCTCCAGGACCTTAATAGCCCTCTCAATTTTACCATTAGTTTGAGGTTGATAGGATATTCTCAAAATAACCAATTATCCCAGTGTATTTAGATGACCCTACATGAAAATTGATGTGAAACAAGGATCTCTGTATGAAATGATACTCCTTGGAACACCATGAAACCGAACCACCTCATAAACATAAATATTTCCTAGATACTCATCAAAAAACGTCTCTATGATAATTAATAAGTGTGTTACCTTTATCATTCAATACAAAATCAACCATAAAAAAACATTATTACGAGATATCTTGGGTAAACCTATAGAAAATAAATAGTCACATCATCCCATTTTCACTCAAGAATAGGCATTGGCTACAAAAATCAAAGCTCACACCTGAGGCTTGACTTTCACCTACAGACATGTGAACCATCTAGCCATGAATCCTACAAACTCCTTCTTTATTCCCAACGACTAGAATTTTCTTTTGATATGATGATACATATTTGTTAAACTAGGATGCACCTCCCATATAGAAGAATAAAAATACCTCATCAGCTTATCATTGAATCCCATATAAACCCATACTCAACCATAGAAATTAATAGAATTTACACTTCTAAGAGACCATTCAGATAGTTTCTCCCCACCATTTATTTTTTCTCTTAGAACTGATCCCTCTTGATTGGATAACAACTCAGTCTTGATCTATTCAAAAAGAACTGGTATAAGAGCTATCAAGGTCAGATCTACTCATCCCTGAGACTCTTGAATATCCAAATGTAGGTATGCAAATAGGGACGTTATTTTCCACTCATCAAAAGGGTCCCATACTGCCTCTGTATGTGTATTTTATCTCAACACATCAGGAACAATTTTTCCTTTTCCTAATATCTAAGCCAACTCGAATTCAAAAGAATATAGATACTCAACCCACCACCTCTTCCAAAGGATCAAGTATCATTGAGAAAATATAATCCAATGGCTTTTGTTGTCCATTTATACCAAAAATTTGTTACCCATGAGATATTGCATCAAACATCTCCGGTCATGTACCACTTATACATACCTAAAACTATGAGTTGGGTAATTCTTATCATGCGGTATCAGCTGCCTAGAGCCATAAGAATCCAATCGATCTTTCTATATTAGAACTACTCCATGTCTAAATCCGGATGCATCACAATAAAAGATATATGATTTAACCAGCAAAGGTAAAGTGAGGATGGTTGAGAAGGTCATCCTACCTTTCAATTCCTAAAAATATCTATTACAAACATTAGACCAAACAAACAAAATCCCTTTCTTGGTCATCTTATACATCAGTGCTTCTAAATAGGATACATCTTAGATAAAGTGCCAAAAATAACCTTCGAAACCGAGAAATCTCCAAATCATGAAGATGTTCTTGGGATATTACAAATATACCACAAATAATTATTTATATAGGTCCAATAACACACCAACCTATGAGATTAAATAGACCAATAAGTGCACTTCATTTATCCAAAAATTATATTTTGTTATCCTGGATTAAAGTCGATTCCCAATCAATGTACTCAAGATGATGTAAAGATTTAGGGAATGATCTTATGATGACTTTGAGTACACTAAGATATCATAAAAAACCCACCACAAACCGATACATTAAAGGATGAATGATCATAATAATCAAGGTAATAAATATCATTGGTGAATTAGTCAACCCAAATGATATCACCATGAATTCATACAAGCCATACCTATTCAAAAAAGTAGTCTTGGGTATGTCCACTGGTCTCACCCTTAACTAGTGGTAACCTAATATAAAATCTCTCTTGGGGAAGATCATATCACCTCTAAACTGATAATAAAATCATCACTTCATGTAATAAGATACCACTTTTTGACCATCATCTAGTCCAACCTATAATAATCCACACATAAGCGCAACGACACATCATCCTTCTTATCGAAGAGAATGGGAGAACCATAAGATGATGTACTAGGCCGTATGAAGCCTTTAGATTCCAGATATTCCAAATAAACCTTCAACTCCCAATGCTCTTCTGGTTCAATTCTATAATGTAAGATAAAAAATGGCTCCCCTCCCAACACCAACTTGATGGTAAACTAGATCTATTGCTTAGATGGTAAGATAAAAACCATTTTGGGGAAACATCAAAAAAATAGAATACCACTGGAGGAAAATAATCCTGCTACATTCCACCATTATCTAGATCAAGACCAACTATTTATTTAATGAGAGAATCAGATCTACATTGAATTGTACCTCTACATATAGCCTGAAGATCCCACACACCATGGTGAAAATAACTGCCTCCTTATAGAGATTGGAAGTTAACTCTCCACCTATAACAATTGATATGGGGCTAGTATAGAACTAAGTGATCCATACTAAGAATCTAGCTGAATCCTTTCATTTACAACATGAATGGTTCCCAAAAGAAATAGTGACCACGAATATCTACATAACATGACTTGTAATGTTAGATATTCCATGATCTCACTCCCAATAGTTTGTCGATGGTTAAAACACCATCCAATATTTCCCCAACCAAGCCCAAACCATTTGAAAAAATATATGTGAAAAATAATGTGATTATATTATATCAAACAACATCCAATATAATGTAGGTGATACAAAAATTATACCTATGATGGTAGAAAATCTTGCATCAATGATAGGCGAAGTAGTCTCTATAACATGGACCAGATTTGTCCCTCCAACCTTATCTCCAGTCTTTCTACCCTAAGATATTTCCCCTCCCCCATACTACTTCTCCTGCACTAGGTTTCTATATACCTTTCCTTGGCCTGAATGATCAATGAAACTCCAGATACCATTTGATGAGGGATATCCAAGCCCCTTATCAACTTAAGACAATATCCTAATCCCCCTACCACTTGTATGCTATGGAAATTTTTCACATAATCTCTTTTTATGGACCAATATTCCACAAGTATGACACTAAACTATGGGTTAATGAAACTGCATGAGCTTCTGGCAAAAATTTCCACACTAATAGCACTGCAAATGAATATAGTCCTGAGATGGTTTCCCATTATTCTGAATACTCTTCCTACTATTAGCTTGGCATAAAAAATAATATCATCACTTCTTACCACATGAAGTAGTGCTCCTAGTTCTCCCTCATGAAATAGCCTAGCCACTACTCGGGGCCTCTATCAGATTCCCTTCCATGATGAGTTCCTGGTTCATTATGTCCTCAAATATGTTCAAAATAAAAATCATTCACATGTGACCTAATATGATAATGAATAAAATCCAAAAAATATATCACCCAAGAGATTTCCTCAGTTACAATGTATGGCATAAAGTGTTGTAGGATGGTGAAATTTCCAACATAGTCCAGCATTGACATTCCCTCAAACATTAGATGAATGAAATGAGGACATTTTTCATCCCTCCACATCTTGGGATATAAATGGATCAATAACTCCACCTCAAATTCCATCCATGATAGCTCATCACGATGCTCATATTCCTATAGAATATCCCACCAATGCTTGGAAGGTCAACAAAGTATATATGAAACAAACTTCACCCTATTATCTACAGGTGTGTCAAGATACTTAAATATCATAAGAAAAAACTCAATATAGACCTCATATACTTGAGGTAATCATTCCCCAATAAAATTAGGTGGATGATATAGCTAAACCTATCTTGTTAGATCAGACATCCAAGGCACAGTATAGATAGTATCCTTTTCCATAGATCACATGGACCTCAAGAATCTATTGTGATGATGAAAATATATATGATCCTTAGGAACTACATGAGGATTTAGTTCATATTCTTTATGAGTGTTTTGATTACCACTATCTTGAAATTCAAGTCAAAAATGTCATGGGATGATTTTATCTACAAGAAAAATGCACAACATAGAACAGTAGGAACAACAAGGTAAACCATCATAGGTAACTAAAATAGAGAATCACTGACTCCCAAAATCTCTAAACATGGATTAAATGTGTTTTATCATAAAATGTTAAGTCATTTAATTTTGAAGGTATAAAAAATACTCCATAGCACTGCTTAATAGAAAAATATATTTCACATGAAAATAAATATGCCACTATCATGAACAATACATGATAATATATTTCCATATGTGCCTATTATGATGCATTCATACTCATCTCATTCCCTACCTGGAAATGAGTTTAAATATCAAGAATAAAAAACATCATTGAATAATAACCTCACACAACATGTGAATCACCCAGTATTAAATAACATAAAATTTAACAAGTACACAATAAAAACAAAATTCCCTTCCATGGGCACTCGGAGTTTCAACCGTACATGGGTTAGATACTCCCACACACAATCTCATCACCAATTCCTAAAAAATACTTGTATCCTTTCTAACATTCCCAAATAGTAACGTATAAAAGGAAAGAAACCCCACTCATCTAATACCACTTTGTAACGTCCCCTGATTCGACACATTCTCATGTGGAAAAAATGGTTGGTTATGAGACCCTATGCAAGCCTCCCCATATTCTAGATGCTACCAACCATTAGTGGGGGTGTGTATTGTATAGTGGGGATACTATAAACCCTGGTATTAAGTGTCATAAAATTACAAATAATCTATATAAACCTAATAAATAAAAGTATAAACATAGAAGAAAATAAAAAGAAAATCCAACTAAATAATCCAATAAATAATAATGGAATAATGTATTGATGTGTTGGAATATAACTCAATTTAATGATAGAAACAATAATAGTAAGAGGAAAATAGAATCAAATAAATACTTACAAGTTTCATGTCCCAAACTTCATGTCAGTCCCACCTCCAAATTCTAGACCATACAAAAAGTAGGAATTCAACAGCAAGGTCTTTTTACCATGTCCAAACATGCATTCCTATAATCTGATCTGGTAACAATCGATGGCCTCAATAGGGTGTGATTATAAATTAGTAGGCCATCACCACCATGTTTAAATCAAATAATCCGATAAGATGTTTATGAAATAAAACAATAAAAATTTGTATGAATTAATTCAACAATTAATAAAATACAACAACAACCTGTATCAGATTCATGCCAGAATTGTTCTAAGAATGTATCATGACCATACCAACCACAACCATATAAAAATGGTAAATAAAACATGGTTTACTGTCATGTCAAAAAAATCTATGACCATTTACCATGATCAGGTAAACCACAACCATATACCCATGGTATAAATAACCCACTTCAAAAACATGTAGAAATATCTCTGAGCATGTCTCGTGATCATGCCAACAACAAACATATACACATGGTATAATCACAACAATCTGAGTCAAATACCTATAATAATTATAGTATTAGGGTCAAAGCCCCATAAGTATTACAACATGGGACTCAGCTGAACTCACTCACCATAAGCATTACAACATGAGACTAGGATGAGCCCACTCAATATCAGTATTACAACATATAAGTGTTCTTGCACCATGGCTATACTTGATATATTTTAATTTCAAAAAGGAACAGAAGACATTTCCAAAAAACATGGATATCAAAATATCACATCATAATCCTCAATGGTTAATTATGTGAATTACCATTTATATTTCAATTTAATTTTCTTTTATATCAAAATTAATCAATAGTCAAATCAATAAGTAGTAATCCATAACATAGGGATCTTATATCAAGAAATCATCTAAGGTCTCAAGTCATGATAAATAGACATTATTCCATTAGCTAATTCAATTATATTCATGTTTCTCTCACCCAATGGGTAACTATAAGACATGTTAATAACTAATTGAATCCAACAGACTCCAAGGGATAATACCATTAATTATTTAATTAATTTAGTTAAATGTTATGTTGAAAAAAATATCAATATTATATATACTTGGAAAATATAAATCCATATGGTTATGATTTAGACCCCCTAGCTTTAACTAATGATCCATCAACTGTTCAAATGGAAAATTCTCACATGGAAGAAGGTTCATATGATCAAAATGAGGATCCAAGATCAAAATTGACCATGATAAAAACCAAAAACGAACACAATCATGGTATTAAACCAAAATGGTTGAAGAAACAAGGGAGAGAAAGGAAAAACCAAAATAAGGGGACTTACCTAGGACCAGATGTATTATCAAGACATACTAAAGGGATATTGGCACTCTAAAATCACCTAAAGGTTTTTCCTAGGTCAAGAGGAGAAGAGTTGTTGTGAGATGAATCTAAGAAACTGATACACATCAGACTTTGAAATAGTAGGTCAATTAATTACATGATGTGTAATACACTTACATGTCTAGTAATTTTTTTAATGTAATTCTATGAAAAAACTATCACCTTAGATTATTTTATTAAAAAAACTCAAACATTACATCACTTGTAATCCATTTACACAGTGTTTAAATGATCTTCAGATGGGTTTTCAGTCTATTTTCCTCAAAAATAACACAGAACCCATTTAAAAATTCTCAAGTTACTAGGAACTCATGGTGTGAATTAAATCATTTATACTCAGACTCCATTAATTCAAACATACATATATCTCTAGACTCTATGACATTTCCCCCCACAAAGGTTTTTTATGAGGATACTCTCTAGTCTTTACATTTTTCCTCACAACCTAAGACTATGTTTATTCAAAATATATGTATCCCTGATAGAACATGACCACAATGTTTGAAAGATGAGGAAAAACTCACATGAAAGAAAAAATTAATGAGAAAATCAGAGAGAGACATACCTAAAAAAAGATGAAATCTTACAGTTTTGATGCAACAAATATAATTTGTTTCTTCTCAATTTTAGTAGTTACATTCCCATGATTATAGCTATTCCACCCATGATATTGAGTTGGGGTAATTTTTTTTCTTTCATTTTTTGGAAAAATTACATCATCGGTGAGAATTTTGTGGTTTTTTACTGATGATAAGAGAATGAGGTATATCTTCTTCCAATGTGACATTAACCTACATGAGCATTGGTGGATGGAATCCTTTCCGGATTTCAACTTAAATATTTTTGATACACTAGGTAAGATAAATTTTTTAGTCGATGTACCAACAAGGAAGTAACTTAGTGATTCCATGTATGAATCTATGTATTCCTGAAGAGTGATTAAAGAACTCTCAGTGATGAATATGGATATGGGAGAGGTTGGAGGTAGATATTTTCTTTTCTATATGATAGTGTATTCCATTTCAGAGAATCAAGTGGAGGATTCCTAGTTAGGAGATTTTGGGGTGGAAGTCTTGAGGGAATAATTTATTTTTGGTGATGCCCCAAATATTTTTTTCTAAGGATGGACAACACTAGGTGTTTTCAAGGGAAGTTTTTTCCTTACATTGGTGATTAATGAGATGGTTCTCTGTGATTTTCCTAGTTCTCCTTTGGAAGTACATCCTAGCATGATAAAGATGTACCAAACTTTGATAGGTTAGTTTTGGTTGTATGACTTGAAAAATTTAGTTGTAATGTTTATTTCATTTTGTTTGGTCTTTAAAAAGGTGAAGGATGAGCATCGTGTTCTTAGTGGTTTTCTACAGTTGTTATATATTCCATAGTGGAAGTGATAGGACATCTTGATGGACTTTATTACCTTTTAAACTTGATCTTAGGAAAGTTGTGAAACTATATGTGAGATAATGGATCATTTGATGAAATCATCCAACTTTATATAGATCATGGAGTTGATATGAGTAGAGGATTTTTTGAGGTAGTATCTGGAGGAGGTGGTGAGTCCCTAAGGAGACCTAAGGATGATCAAATATGATTGAGATCCTTGTTTTACCTATATGGTGTGGAGAGGTCTCCACCATGATTTTGGTTCTCAGTTATTCCTTAAAACTACTTTTCATACATACACGGACGGTCAGACCGAGTGGGTTATCCATACACTTGAAGACTTGATGCACTCTTGATTCCTAGATTTTGGAGGTTTATGGATGAGGAACCCCCCTTAGGTCAAGTATTCATATAATAATAGTTTCCACTCCACCATTGGGACAGATTCGTTTGAAGCTTTGTATGAATGAAATTTCCTTTCTCCATTATTCTATACTGGGTTCAAAGAAGTAACAATTTTATAGATAAAAAAATTATAGAATATGATAGAGAGGGATCAGGAAATTAAAAAGATTATAAAGATAGAACATGATCCTCATAAATCCTATTCTAATAATAGAAGGATAAATTTGGAGTTCTACTTTATAGATCACATTTTCGTGAAGGTGACTCCTCATCATGGGTATCAATGGTTTTGTAGTCAGAGTAATATTTATCCCTAGTTTATTGGGCCTTTAGATGTTTTGGATCATGTTGGAGCCCTGGAATATTAGATAACAATTCCCTTGTAGATTATTCAGATACATAATTATTTTTCACATGTTATAGATAATCATTTATATTTATGATTACTCTCATGTCATCAATTAGAGTGATATCAATGTCATAGATGATTTGTCCTTTGAGGAACAGCTTGTGGAGATATAGGACCATTTGGAGAAGGTGTTTTACATGTGATCTATTCCCTTGGTTTGTGTCTTATAGTGGCATGCTGGCATAGAGGAGATTACCCAGAAATGTGAATTATTGATTCACACTCAGTACCCAATCCATTTTTTGTTTCTCTTGAAACATTGTTCCCTTGTGGATTTTTATCTTTTTATTTTATAAGATGGTTTCAAATTATTTTATATGGTGTATTTTCTCTTTTTTGAGAGGTATCTCCCATGAGAGAGTATTTAGGAGAGCGTTGTTTCTGTTTTATGGATTTTCAATTGTTTTCTATATGTAAGATTATTGAGCTCCAGAGATAGAGAGATCTTTGAGAGGTATCTCATGGGGTGGATATTTATATGAACCATTTTTGTTTCCTATCATATTTTGATTTCTGATTCTCAAGGATGAGAATTGTTGGATAGTTATTAAAATTTAAAGGACCAGATCCATTGAGACTAACCCTTTTGGTATTTTCGAGGCTCATAGTGCTCAAAGGAGGATTGGAGTGAGTTTGGAGGGTTTTGAATGCTAAAAGATAGAATCAGAGAGAATAAAAGACATTTAAGTGTTTCACATAATGTATTATAAGTTTAGGTACTATTAAGGATGGAACATAGGGTGTTAAATGATGTGTATTTAATATGGTTTAAAAGGTTTGATCTGATAGATTTCATAGATATATATGAAAGTTGACTTTTACATGAAGTGTAAGGGTTACATGTCATCTAAATACCTTGTACAAAATATCATTAAATACACTAGTGCCTTGAGTATTTATTAAAACACTAAAAAGTCTCATGATTATAGGAGATCTAGTATCCCTCTATTATGAATTTTGATATTCCTTCAATGGGGATCAATCCTTGATTTCCCATCTTCAATCCATGGTGATTAGAGTAGATCATAGGTACCTCCCTTCTTCATTTTGAAGGGATTTATCCCTCATAAGTCTTGTTTCCTCTCATTTCTTCTCATTACGCAATGGAAGATCATATCCCATGCTTCTAATGGGATTTTTTTTTGTTTTTTGGGGTGCATTTTTTCGGTGAAATCCTTGGATGGATTCAACTTCTTGCAAGAGTGGTGATCAAGATTTGAAACTTTGGTCTGTTATCATGTATATAACATTGACACCTTTGAGGTAGGGGATTCATATGTTCTCTTTTATTTAAATGAAATAGTAAATTTATCATATTTTATCCCTTTGGATGGAAATTTAATTAACGTAATTATATTTAACAAGATTAAATAAATTTGTTGTAATTTCATGTTTATGATGTTTTTTCTTTTTACCATCATAGCAGTTTTCCTCATGATTTTTTTGAATGTGTGATATTTAAGTCATGATTTATTAGTATGATATTATTCTTGGAGTAGTAGGTTAAATTTGATAAATAACTTAAATATGAAATTAATTGATAATTAATTGGCTTATAAAATTAAATAAGTGGCATATTTGTAATGTAATTATTGATGTAATTTTCAGGAAATTAAATTGATGCAATGCACATGTTTAATTGTAAATGTGATATTCTATGTTAATAATGGAATTTATAAATAATGTGGGTTTTTATACAAATTTTATTTATAATAATTGAAAAAGGAATGATAAATGAGAATGTTTGGATGCTTTGACGAATCTTTAAATTAACTTTAAATTAATCTAGCATATTGATATATCTTGATGCCTTAGGTTTCCTATGGTTGGAACTTGTGAATAATGAATTATTTAATTCAAGATGTAATAATAAATGGTATTTTGATAAATATAATTGTTATTTCCTATGTTTTACATCTTCATGAGAAGGCTGAGTTCCTTGAATTTGGAGCTTTGAGGGATTATTTATGTGTGAATGATGAATGCCTTGTTTTAGGGCCTCATTTTTTATATCAGATATTCTAGTTTGTTTCATACTTCCTTGTAAAATTTTATGGATATGAGCCTTATGCTATGAGAATTTTATAGATGGTCCTATTATGACTATTTTGATATGGGGTGGGGAGGCCCAGATGTGATGTGATCCTATAATGGTTGAGCCTAGTTTGGCTGATGTGATGTGGGTTGGGAGGCCCAAATGATATGGGAGAATCTGATAATTATGATGGATAGATGCATTGAGATATAAATTTGGGTTTCATGGATGGAACTAGAGGTGTTGAAATGGATTAAATGAAGGATTAAGAAATTATGTGATGATGATATTTGGGATGATCAGTTATGAATCTATTTTTAAGGATGTTGGGTGGGTTTCCTGTTATCTACATTCATTTCCTCACTACATGAGGTAGCTGGATGCGTTTGGTTGCATGTTTCCTATTGGTAGTATCTTATGATGTGTTTCTTATAGTACTAAGTATATGGAATGATGATAATAATGATTAAATAATTATTAACCCATGGGGTTTGTGTATGCTGGAATGATAATGCTAAAAGGATGTTAATCTTGTTAAACTGTGGCCTCAGTTTAAATTATTCCTAGAGGGAATGAACATTACTTTTATGATTAATGAAATGAGATGTAATGTAATGAAATGTGGAATAATTTTAATGGTAAATTAATGATCCATGAATTAATTAACATAAGGAAATGATAAAAATGAAAAAAATAATTAATGCAGATCTTTAAATGCTCAATTAATAATATTATATCTTGTCTTAGTAGTGTCAAGAATGATTCCAAGTGATGTTAGTTGAAGTTGTGCCTCATAATAGGTTATTCCCATAATGTGGTTTTGAGATATATTATATCTTGTATTTTCTATACTTTCATAAACTACCCCACCTATATCGGTAAGGGTGACTAAAACCTAGTGGACTATGGGAGGGTGTTTCCTCTAACATCCTCATGGGAGGATGAATGGATTACTACCCCCTCTGGAACCTCTCTCTTCTCTTGGTAGTAAGTTGTGCTGGTATGCATGGTGGTTAGTTTTCCCATATGTGTGTATAGAGGTTTGTGATGGATTGTGGTAATTTAAAACATATTTATTACACTATATAGTATCAAAAGTATTACTATAGGTATGGAAGGTATATGATCTGATGTATTGAGGTATTTAATCGGTGATGGATTGAGTTATTATATTCTATGTTTGATATACATCATACATGTTATGGGGGATCCCTAAGAATACATGGTTACTATATATGGGTATGTGATATGGGATGATGTGATGATGTTATGCAAGAGGTGCATGTTGTGATATCTTTCCTAGGTGTCTTTAGGTAGGATTACATTTGGAGAGAGACAACTCAGGAAATGCGACATTAGGGAAGAGAAACAAACAAGTGGGGAAGAGGGAGAGATATACCCTTGATGTTTCATTAATATATTATAAGATATCTTGTATGTGATATTTGGTGAGAGTTATCCATGGTGAGGATAACAACATGGTATACCTATTTAGGTGATGAGTTAGTTTCACAGTTGTTCACTATGCTTTAACATATTTTCTTTTTCTTTTGAATGAGAGGCTCTAGGGAGGATCCTACTTTGTATACTGTTATACTCACCCTACATTTTTATATATAATATTTTTAGTTCATATGTAGTAGTTTGGAGATCAATTACTAACTCATGGTTTTATAGGATCCGTTTGAGCTTTGTGGTCACTACCATCTTTACCTTTTTATTACTTGCAGTTTCTTTTTCAATTGTTATGGTACTGTATAAAATTGCATGTTTTCACTTGATGTTTCTTTATTTATATATATATATATATTTGAGTAGGTTTTTTAGGATGTATCCTTCTTATCTCCTTCTTTCACATGTTTCTCTTATAGGGTAATACCTCCCATATATATGTTCATTATACCCTCAGTGCTAGTCACCAACTCAGGGCCTACTAGAGGAAAGTTTTAGGTAATAAGTGTTTATATCCCATCATTTTTTTGTCTTTTTGGGGATGTGTTTGTGAAATGTTATCAATAATATATTACATATTCCCTCTCATTAAACCCTTTTCATAAGTCATTAATATATTTTTGTATGAGTTTAAAAAATTACATCTTTTTTATTTCTATGATTACTCTACCCAATTCAATAATTTTTTGAATCATTATAATAACATAAAAATAATATCATAATGCTAATATTTTTGGAAACTCATTTATTTGTTATTTTATCCATTCCTTTAGACTCATAAAAAACATTGCTCACCCATGATCATTTTACACTACCTTTTTCAATGATATAATTTTAATTTTAACTTATGAATTTGATAAAAATTATAAAAACAGGATTCCATGATTTAAAATAAAAATAATAATAAAAGAATTAAAATTTTAAATTTTCATGATGATTACACAATCCTGATAATAATAATCATAAAATTAAACAATCATAATCACTATAATTATAAAACAATATTTCATTGGATAATTATTTGAATTATATCTATTTATGAAATTGTTAAAATCTATTAAAATTTTAAAATAAATAATCCATATACAATGAAAAATATACAGAATATGGAACAGTTAGAATGTGACCTTCAATCATTAACCTTAAATCAATATTACTTTGAAAGTATGAAATTAAGAATCTCAAAATGACCGATTAAAGAAAAAATCAATCCATTAAATGAATAATACATGATAATAAATAAATAAAAAGAAAAAAACAATGAAATAATAAAGAAAATGGATATAAATAAATCAATTAATATATAAAATATTATTATTCAATAGCAAATATGAGAATCATAAATGAGTTGAACTCAAGGTTGGGATTTTTCCTCAATATTACTATTCATTAAATGTATTTATACAATATAGTATATCATCTCTTATATTTGTTATGTCAAATATAATAAAACATTCACATAATATTTTTCATTTTTTATGATATTATTTATACCCTTACCTATATTATATATATATAGATATATTAATTTACCCCATTTATAAATGGTTTTCTTTTAAATATATCTACTTTTTAAAAACAGTTTATCAATTTTCCTATCCTCAATTCGTTTAAATTTCATAAATAGTTTTGAATATTTCACATTCTTCATTTACATTTATTATTTAGGTATTATTATCTTGTTAACTCTATTATTTTTTTATGTTTCCTCTCCCACAACTTTTTCTTTTATTTGAATATGTACTTCACCACACACACACTCTCTTAACATTATTATTTTATTCTATTTCCATATTCTTTATCTGAATTTTATATTCTATAAATTTTCCATTATTTCATTGGTTTTTCAATTATTTCATAAAACATATTTCTTTTACTCAATATATTTTAATACCCTTTATTCCATAATCCAAATTGAAAATTCATAAACTAGAATATGTTTTCATCTATTTATGTATAGAATATTGACAATATATATTTATATTATTTTAATATAGATAATTGTTGTCTACGTAACCATATTTTTGTAAGAGGTTCCATATGGAACATAGGATATTTTAATTTTAGTTTATTACTTTAATATGATGGAGTCATTAGAGTCAATAATTTTGTGATGGGGATTAAAATTATATTTCCCCTCATTGTATTAGTAGGACTCTTGAAACAAAATCAATTTGGTATTTTGTGTTATCCTACCCATTTATGTTTTACAAAATAAAACTATGCCTATTTATTCAATAGTTTTCTGAATTATTATTTTAATAAATTTTAATTTTTTTCAAAATAGTGTACAATCATCACACATGTAATGTTCATGAACATGAATAACATATTAGAAAAATAATGTAACCAAAAGGAACCCTATTAAATTCAATGTACCATAACTAGTAAGATACACCTAAATCCAAATATCAACATTAGTTTAACCTAACTCAAGCCTATTTAATCCAAACTAAAAAAGTAATTCATCCATAATCCTGAAAATATATGAATTTATGTAAAAAAAATGAATGGTTTTATATGGTTTATACTTTTTTCCTTCATCAATGAGAGAAGCATCAAACAGATTGATGTCTTTAGAGGTAAATTGTAATTTTCATAGTGAATTGAAATCCATGTAGATCAATAACATTATTAATTCCATAGAACCTTATATAAGAGGTCCCAACATATTTTATAAAGTGTCTTACCCAGTTATTAGGTTGCACCAACATCCTAAAATTAAGGAAGTCCATACATTACATTATGAAATTGTTGACCCCTATTTATTTTCTTGACCTGGCCATTAATCAGTTGTAATATAATAGTAGTACACATACATAAAACTTATCATGTAAACACTATAATAATAGTGATCCAAATTTATACCATTAATCCTTTATGTGATGAAAACATTTGATGAAATTATTGTAGAATTACCACTATGCTTCAGCCATAAAAATATTTGGACTTTTAAAAACCTCAACACCATCTTTTCGAAAGCTATTGTCATTACTCTATCGAGTCTGAAGGTTCCTCCCAAATTTTATTTCGTATTAAACTGACTCAATATCAAGAATATTATTCCCAATTCTAGAAATCTCTATCTTGAATACTAGATAAAAAATTCCATGATATTCTCTTAAACTTTGTAATAATATTTTATCTTCCACTGTGTGCAATTCTCCTCTTTATTTAATTTCCATTAACCCAAGTCTAAATGATGCATAATACCATCTCCAAATCTCCGAGAATAATCATTTAGTATACATATACACTATGTTATTTCATACTTTCATCCCTACAAATTAATATTTAGGAAAATTCCAAACATATTAGTACATTAGGTCAATATGATTTGCGTTTTCAGGGAACACCATATTTTTTCCAAGTGCATTATTCACTTTCTATCATAGTAGTAAAAGAAACATTTATAGATACGTAATATATTCTCAATAATAAGTTTTAATCACACTATTTCCTTAACTACTTCCATTGATTTCACACACTCAACATCCATTATAGAGAGATAAATCATTGGTTTTATCCATTCCATCTAACTAACTATGGTTCTAATAAAATTAAAGACATGACCACTTATGATTTTCTATGAATCCATGTCTCCCCCAATGGATACATCATAATAACCAACAAATAAATCATTATATATAAATATAATGCTAATAAATTTTGTTCAATTAATATATACTAGGATCCACTTCATAGATTCCCAATGAAAATTCCTATAATTTAACATCAACGAATTTACTACTTACACCACATAGGAAATATCTAGCTGAGTTCCCACATGACAATATACGTGAATTCATAACACTAAAGAATAAAGTATTCTTACCCTATGTTTCATATATCCCTCTTTTTGTGGGGCTAATTCTACTAAGAATTTGAAGTGTCCAACAAGAGTAGTTGATGCGACCTTGCATCTGGTCATCACAAAATTTTCATTGATCTTAGGGATGTACTATTATTATGTTAAAAAACATCCTATATTCAGATTTCACTAAATTTGTATTGATAATATCTTATTTTTGTTTCTGAGATCATTTATCTAAAACGTTATAGAATATAAATTTAGCTCATGAATATGTTGAATCAAATGAAAAACGAGTAGAATGATGAAGTTACCATAAAAATAATACTTCCAATTGAAACAATGGTCTTGGTTGAGCTACATGAAACCTTTATCCTCCATGAAATAGACAACATATGATTCCATTATCTTTGATATTTTTTTGAAACATGAATACTTTTATTTTGTTTCCATTTTAAATATACTAAAAGAAATTGATCTAAAAACCCATAGGTTTATTTATTTAATTTTTTTTCTTACAAATACATGTAAAGAAATTACATCTTTACTTCCATCTATTCTAGATATAATCCTCCAAAAGTATATAAACTGATCATAGTTTGAATAGTAGTATACATTTCTACTTAAGATTTTTTCAGAAATGTTGATTCAACAGTTATGATAAATCATTTAACTATAAGTCACGATTTATACCTTTTCCTACCACCAAAGATTACTTTTAGCTAGAAAAACCATTTTTTTCAAGATCATTCATTATGAGTGATTTCTCAATTAGCTATTATGTTTTATTTTCATTTAGAGAATCCATTTAAAACATTATGTAAAAATCCAAGACATCAGAATCTCAAAGGATAGTCATTTTATCTATTCTCTATTTCCTTAAACCATCCAATAAAATAATGAATTTTTTATCATCTCTAAACATTTGTACTAGACATCTAACTTTTACAGAACTACTTAATTAATCTTGGGGTTCTACTATCTCGGGAACTAAATAATCTAGTAGTCGATATTGTGCATTTAAATTTCTCAATAATTCAGGTATATCATATTTAGATCTCACAGACAAACCCTCTATGTAGCCTTATAAATATTATTCTATAATTATAAACAACATATATATATTAAAAACTATCTAAACACAAAAGAATTTGATCTACTAAGGATCACATATTTTTTAAAACATTTATTTAAGTTCATTCATTTCCATAAACTATTTCCCCTTCCAAATTCTATTCATACAATAAGTCCTTCTCATTGATGATAAATTTTATAAATTTATTGAATCTCTTTTTTCATCATCACAAAGTCAAAAAATAATATTTTTATCTTTATGTACCATAAAAAACATGCATGAGGTTTTTCATCTAATTGTTTCTATCCTTGGAAATCAAATGTTCTAGGATAAAATTCTAAATGCCTTCATGTAATATAAATCTAATGACATTACAATATTTATAAATTCTAGAAATTCCTTTCCTATTTTTTTGATGGGATATTATTGATTAGGTAATAAAAGATATTTACTAATTTTAGTCAAAAAACCTAAGGCATTCATGAATGGGAATTCATACTTTATTCCCTTTCCATAAGTTTCCAATTAATCTGCATAACTGCCTTATTTTTTTCTAGAATTATAGATAAATTATTCTTATGCTGAATTCATCAGTGTTAAGAAAACATCCACAAATTTATTTCAGTGTACTCACTTCAATGGATTGATCTCAAAATTTTAAAATACATCATTTTTACCTCTCAAAAAAAATTACATAACATGAACTCTAAAAACATTTTATATTTTTTTAGGAAAGACCCAAAAATTTCCTCATGTATGTTTCAATGAATGACACAATTTTTTGTGATCCATAAAAATATTTGACTTTGGTATATCCCTAAACATCTATATCTACCACCTCCCACTTGCATTATTTCATTTTTCTTACACTCATTGTAAATATCACTTTATATTTCTTAACGAGTATAAAAATCTCATAACTTATGAATTCTTAATGATCTATCTTCAACCTTTATTTTTCTTATAAAATATTCATACCTTTCTCTGTGAGATTCCCATGTTTATCGTGAAATAGATATAAACTATTAAAAATTTATGTTTTATAAATTTTTTATCCCACTACACTTATAATATGATATAGTGATGTATCGTTTACAACTCTATAAATGAAAAAGTACCCCCAATTGATTTTAGAAACTCTATTTAAAAAATGGAAAAATTACCTATACCAATGGTTTGGAACCATTGGTATAGCTCCAAAAACCATTAGTATATCCTATACCAATGGTTTGGGAAGCCATTGGGTGATTTGGAGTGGTGAAAGACCTATATTAATAGTTTGGAGAAAACCTTTGGAAAGACCTATCCCAACGGATGTCAAACCATTGGCATAGGTATTTTCTAATAGTTTCCCAAACTGTTGGGATAGGTATATATATATATATATATATAAATTTCTAGTGAAGGTTTGAACCCACAACCTCTATGTTATATATCAATAAATTTATAACTATCCTAGAGTTTCCTTTCTGAATATATTTGGATATATATATATATATATATATGTAATTTATATATTTATTTATTTGATGATATTCAATAAATGTACTCATAAAAAATAAGGGTATTTATCCCAATGGTTTGTCCTAACTGTTGGGAAAAGTGGCCTCAAAGTGGGATTTTCTCAATGGTTTGGCCAAACTATTGGGAAATCCATACCATTTCCCTACATTTGGCCAAATAGTTGGGAAAAGTGGCCTCAAATTGGGATTTTCCCAATGGTTTTGCCAAACCATTGGGCAATACATAACCCTTTCCAACAGTTTGGCCTAACCATTGGGAAAAGTGGCCTTAAAGTGTGCTTTTCCCAATGGTTTGGCCAAACCATTGGGAAATCCATACCCTTTCGCAACGGTTTTGGCAAACCGTTTGGAAAAGTGGCCATAAAGTGGGCTTTTTCCAATAGTTTGGCCAAACCATTGTGAAATGGGAACTATACAAACATTTTTTACAAACCATTGGTATAAAGGTGGTTGTATAGGTCATATTTCCAGTAGCATTTTAAAATTAAATTTGATATCATTCTTCATGAATTGTTCTTATAAGAATCGAGGACTTCTAGAAACCTAGTATGTATCTATCTCCTTTTATCTCATGTGCTTGTCCATTATTCAATTTAATTTTAACATCATCCATCCTCATAATGTTATGAAAATAAATATATACAAAATTCAATTTGAAAAAATATTCAAACACATAATTCATTATGTAGCCTTTTTTATAAATGGAGTGGAATGATGCACCGTAATCTATGATCTAATACTCCAATGTTGTATAGACATTCAAAAAAAGTTTTTAACTACTTTTAGCTTCTAGATTCATGGAATTAAAACCTACATAATTTTATATTTTATAATTTCATTTTTATTTGATATAATCCTTCTTGAGATAACCCCTTATATTATAGTTCTAGAAGTGTTGGCCTGGTCCCGTAGATTTTCATTTATCCCACTCTCTCTCTCTAATTTCCATCTAATCACCTCCTAATTATTCAATGTGGAAAGAACCCACTTCTATATAAATTTAATACATCACTAGAAGACTCATTAATATCCATCCACTAGAGTTAAACAATTAGAATAAATATCCATATATACTTGAAGATCAATTCATTTTTTATGCTATATTTATTCAATTCTATCACCTTTTATTCCCACGATTCCTAAAAATATGATAACAACTTTCTAATCTATAAAACAACCACAAATTCCATCTTAGAAGACTCTAGATATATTTTAATCATGTGGAAAATAATTAACATGATTAGAAACAGACCTCCCTTCTGATAGCCTCACGTTTAACATCCATCCCATTAAGTAAACATTATTCAATGTTTTAGTATTTTTGTACATATATTCCAATTTAATGTTCAAATCATGAGTAATATTTTTATCCTTAATATTGAAGGCCAAATTTCATGCTTATGATGTCCTCCACAAACATAATTCCAATCTATCGAACTATTTCCATTCTTGTTTCTCTATTAAAATTACCTTTCCTCCTTTCAAAAGAACATACATGTACTTATATAAGAATTAATATTCCAATCACATCATCCATAATCCAAAAAACGTTCCATGAAATTTATAATTGTTTAATAGATCCATGTTAGATCATGAGATTTGGTGGGATCTCCTTGATCAATTTGAGATCTACCATTTATAATGAATTATTTTTGGTATGTTACTGTGGATTTTATCCTTGTTCGTGATCTCTACAAAGAATTACTATTAAATTGACTCTATGATGATGGATTGGATTTTAATCTAGTGAATTTTGGTGTGTTAGGAAGATCCATGTTTCATTCATCCACAGATATTGTGAATTGGATTTGTTTCACTAAAGTTTGGAAGTACTTAACATATTAGTCCATTGTATATGATTACTATAATGATATGATGATATATTTTTGTGTTCTTAATACCAATGATTTATTTTCATTTCATGTGTGTGTGAGTATCCCATGGGACCCATATTTGATATTAATAACATGCACATGTGTGTATATATCCCACCAGACACATGTTTGATTATGATCACATGCGTGTGAGCCTATATGGATCTGAATACTCATGATTGATATGTTATGATATTCTTGTATATATTTAACCATGTTGTGTAATGATTTATGGTCTCTAGAGTATTTTCATCTGATAGAAGATGTTTGGTGTTCCATCATGGTTTGGTAATCCCTTAGAGGGGAAGCATGTGAGACATTCGATGAAGGGATGAGACACAAGATAGGGGTATGGAAACCATATGTCCTAACCTGAGACATAGTTCTTGGATACAATGACCATGCAGCTGGACCAAATGTAGTTTTAGGATTTGATGGATTTTTGAATTGATTTGTGATAATGATGGGGCTTGAAGTCCTTTTGGCCAGACATATGGCTCGTAAGCCCTGTGGTTTCTCAAAAACATGATATATGACCCTGTGGTCAACCATTGATCATGAATTTTGTTATGAAAACTCTTTCTATATAGAGAAGAAGAAGGTATGGTTGGGGTTTTTGGAAGCTTATTTAGCACACAGTCACTCGAAATGTCATTTTTGTGAACATGAGTGTTTATTTAAATTTACATCATGTTAGAAATATCTCTATACATGTGTATTTATGTTAAGGATTCATTTATAAAATTCTTTTTAGTTACACTAACACCCTACATGGGAATCATGGTGCATGAAAATCCTTTATGATTTGAGATTCAGAGAAGGGAAATGTCCCTGAAATAGGTTTTTGGGGATCATGGAGTTGGGAGATGGATGCAGTATCGAGATAGATTCTGGATGGTTTCCACAATACTTTTATTATTATTATTATTTATATTTGTATAATTATACTTGATGTCAAGATATACTAGGGGTCTGTTTAATTAAACTTTCATGATTTGACTCGATATAAGTTACTACATTTATTTTTATTAAATTATATTATGTTGTATACTTGTATTATATTTATATTGATAATTATCTTGTTATGGATATGGTTAATGATTGTATAGTCTTCTTACATCATTATAGACCCTCACTGTTAGTCAGCAGTCTCTTGCATACAAGGAGGCATAGATGAGGTCATTTGGACTCTGGCTCAGAACTAGTGATTTGGGTCAGGGTGTTATAGAGGGAAATATTACATGATTTGGAGGCCTAAAGGTACAAATACTTAATTTATATGAATTATAGTCCCATGATAATAAATACCTTAACTATTTTTATAAACTCAACTACACTTGGAGAATCCCCCCAACACCTCTTTTAAGTCTATACTGATCATCATATAACATGGATAATGGATTATTGTTCCCTTGTGCATTTGAACGGGATGATGGTATGAACCCCCCATATTACTCCTTAAATCTTGGGCCTAGTATATCTACATAGTGAATGCTACTTACATGATTCAACATCCCTAGGCTGCTTATGTATAGTCAAACCTCTATGATCCAGAGCCCGAAGGCCCTATGGCCTGATGACATTGGATGGCCCAAAGGCATTATGTCCCACAGAACCAAATCAATGTACTAAAATCCCAATTAAGTTGATAGTTACATTGTTATATTATATATATAGTACCATCTATAATAATTTTATAAATTTTCATCCACTCGGATTTGAACCCAGTTCTCATGTAGGATTACTAAGTGACCTTACCAATAAGTCATGCCCATATATTTCTCGATAAATTTATCGAACCACCAATCCATTTGGTGGATGATAAATGTATAAAATTTGTATATAATATATTCATAACCTTGGGATATAGTCATAAGGATAATATTATTTTTGATATATATCATTTAAAGGGAAATATTGACTAAATGTGGTATTTAATAAGAAAAAAATAAGAGATATAATTCATTGAATTGAATCCTGTTAATTCACTAGGGTTTGAGAAAAAAATTAATGAGAGGAGTAAACCAATATGGAAAGGAAATTTGTGATTTTTTTAAAATTAAAATGAAAATTTTGTGGAATTTTAGGTTAATATTATAAGACATGCGAGTTACATTGTATTTTATGAACTCAATCTATAAAATATTACTGATTGCTTCTTTGATTGAATAATAAAATGTCATTGATCATGATTATTCTCTCATAAAAATTCATCATATTAAAATAATGATATGTTCTATCGACACTGTGAACATGTAATCCAAACCTTTTTTTATCAGAGTAAATCAAGAGAAAACAAGGATAACATAGTGAAAAATATAATTAACAATAGAGAAAAAGAAAAAACTGAAGGTATGAATTTATAACATGAAAAAATGGGAAGAAACACCTAGAAAATTTCTTTGAAGCAATTGGGAATTTTATTCATGTATGTATATAAAGTCCAAAAATATCACGAGTTGAAAGGAAAGATAACAGTTATTAATTTATAGTTCTTCAATTTCAAGGAGATTTGATAATAAATAAATGAATTCCATTTGATTCAAGGGAATATTCCTTGGATGAAGATGATAGTGAACGGATGGTTTTATACTATTACTATATTGGAATTTGACATATTCCTTAGTTGAAACTACTAGAGAATGGATGTTTTTATACTATTATTATGGTGGAAGTTGATGTACTAATAAAATTTTTAGCAAGTAATTTGGTTAGAAATTCAAGGTTTTCTAATAAATTTTATGATTCTAGATATATATCCAATTTTTTTCATATATGATTTATAGGAACACTAAATCATCTCTTGATATGTTATTGATAATGTTTTGTATTAAAACACTATGTATAAATCTTGTTTTATGAAAATATATTGGGGTTTTTCTTCTAATAGTCACTAAATTTATCCAGTTTAAAAAAATAGTATGAAAATAGTTATTTTTCATATAATTCTAATGATAGATTATGTCTTGTAGTATAGTGAAAAAATTTCCACTATGAGAAAATTATTATAATTTATGAGGGAGGAATATAATCTTTAGTTTTTATAATGTTAAATAAAAACTAACCTAAGTTGACCAAAAAGAGAAATTGAAAAACCAAAGATATCATAGTTTATGACATTATAGGATTAATATTTCATGTTTATTAGATGAGTTTCTATTAATTTTTTTGAAACATTCATTTCTCAAAGTACCAACTTCCCATTTAATAAATGTTTCAAAAATGGATAATTAAAAGGAATTAGTAAATAGTATATCTATATAAACTTATGGATTTTACTAAGGAAGCATACTTGAAAAAATTATTAACCAAAACTAAAAAACACTGAATATATATATATATATATATATATATTATAAAGGAAATTATTAATTAATTTTTTTAACCTTTAAAGAAAATTCTCTATTCTCAATAAAACTCATATATGGAGCCATGATTATTTTAATGACACAATCTCTTATGCTTCACCTAAGAGAGTAAGTTAAAGTACTAAGAAAATAATTTATTTATTGTGGAAAATATAATATCCCATAACTTTTTTCATAAAAGATATCTCTCTTATTTTTTCATAATTTTTTATTATTTTCCATTAACTCATTTTAAAAATAATATTTTATAAATATTTTTTATTCATTATGATTCTGAATGTCTTAAAATTACTATGAGTATTTTAAATAATTATTTCGGTATTTATTTCACATTTTTTATCATGAAATGACACTAATGATATAATAAATCAATAATTACATAATTATGACTTCATTATTTAAAATTATATTATTATTTTCATCATGATAAATTTTAGGATTAAAATATTATAATTTAATTAAATATCTATATATAATGAATCAATACTTTGAGACAAACAGTATACATGTAATCATAGAATATATATATTATATGATAATTAATATTTTGGTTTAATTTTAATATATATACATATGTATATAATAAATTTTCAAATTTTTTTATATAATTATCATTCAGATTCCAAAAGTTAAGAAATCATAACAAATCATTGTCATAATAGTATATTTATAAAGAAAATTTTTATGTATATTTTTCAATGAAAGAAATATTTAGAAATTAGATTATATATTTTATATTTGAAATATTATTTATATAATATTAAATTATTAATTTTAAATCTTATAATGAACAACTAATAGTATAAAATATATTTTTTATATTTTATTTCAATACAAATAATTTTAGTCATAATAAATAGCATTTCTATGTATTATTCGATTATTTTATTTTTATTTTTAATATTATGAATTTCAATTTGGTACAATTTACATAATTTTTAGAATCATCTTGTCAAAATTATCTTAGGGTGAATTTTTTATATTTTTCTAACAATGACTATTTTATATTGAAAAGGGAAAAATAAAATTTTAACATACACTATATGTAATTTGATATTATTTTGGTGTAAGCATGACTAAATTATATATAAATGACTTTTACTAATTTAAAATTATTTTAATGAGTAATATCGAGGATTTAATAATAGTAAACTTAATTTCACAACCAAAAAATTAATTATTAAATGTCAAGAAATATTTTATTCAAGTAAAAAATAATATTTGATTCTTTGTAATGAATAATATAATTGCATGATTCAATTAATTTTTTGGTGTGCTTAAATGTTAAATAGACAATTATTTTTTAATCAAATACTAATAAATCTCATTTGAATATACACTATTTATAGTCATGATCCAATGTAATAAAATAAAAAAAATATTTGAATCATTCTCACCCTAATGCCTGTATAAATACTCAATTTCCACATGTTTCTCCTCATTTCAAAACCTTGTTAATTTACTAAATATCTGACCAAATAACTTCCTAGAAACACTAAGACACATCCTTATGCCCCTTATATAACCAAAAGTACCTCCTCTAGATACAAAATTCAAATAGCCAACTCAAAGAGAATTTAATCATTCATAATCATACACTATAATTTTTGAATTAGTATTTTTCATCCTCCTCTAATCATTTTTTATTATTTTCCCAGAAAAACACTATTTTAGGTACCCAAAAAGTGAATTCCCCAAATTCTTACTCAAACACCAAAAAATACTTGAAATTTTAAATTATTGAATTCAAAGGACAATGATTAGAAAGGAGGAACACCAAAAGAGTATATTTGTTGAGGCCAATGCATCATTATATCCCAATACACCAATGTCCTCAACTCGATATACATATTGATTAGTTATCTTATGATTAGAAGTGAAACCTCCAGAATAGTGGAGACTATTTTGATAAAATATATTTTTAAAAACATATTTACAATCTACCATGATTTTAATTCCATTTTATTCTCATACTTTTTATATATTTTTAATGAGACATTACCAATCCTTATTCATCAAAACCATTTCTTATATTGTTACTACCTCAATGTAATGGTTCTCAAGTCTCACATTAAAACCCTTATTGAAATTATTTTTTCTTTAAAACTGTTAAAATTTCCATTTATTTATTGGCATTATTAAATTCTAATGGTATTAATATAACAAATTGGACCTGTATGCCTATATCTAGTTCTAAAAAAATAATATTCATAAACTGATCAGGGTACCAAATATAACACCCTGAACCATACACCTAGATCTAGTTATAAAAATATAGTATTTAAATACTATAATTTATACCAACTGAAGAAACCCAAACATAAAATTCTATAATATCAATGTGATTAATAAAATCTAAGTCACATTCATACTGAATTCCTTTTATGATTATAGTATTTTAGAATTATGAGTACCCATTACTTAACGAACAACATACCTTTCTAATATAATGTAAAATTTTCACATTATACAATTATTTTAATATTCAATAAGAATATGACAACATATCCTATAAAAATTATACACACATTATACCCATATGAATATAATATAAATATTATTATTATTTATAACCTTGGGAAATTGAAATATATGATGGGATATATAAAATTCTTAGTAAATTTGACGTAAATGTTAATAATCAAAGATCACAAGTGAGTAAAATATGAGAATAAGGGTTTGAAAAATTAACTAAATATCATATAATAATTGATTCATATCCATCAAAACATGATTCACAAATCAAGAGTTACAATATAGAGCTTTAGACTGACCTAAGATAGAAATCATAAAAATCAATGATTAGGATCCGTGTAAAATCAACCCCTATTCAAGGGAAACATTATAACTCCTATCAAGATTATAAAATTTAATTATGTGTCTTGGTAAATCATATTAAAACCTATGTTAAACTCTTTCATAGAACCATTAAAATAGGAGTAACCTAATTGGTTACCTACATCATTTTGTCTTTTAATATTAAATAATTAACAAATTAATTAGAGATTTATATACCATGACCACTCATCTCTATGAATTTTTTCTAATAACCATAACCTTAAAAAACTCATAGTACATTTATTTCAATGTAAAACTCACAAAAACCCATCATATCTTCATATCTAGATTAACCAATGGAAATGAGATGAGTCTCATGTTCATTTAATAAAAATATCAACATATTCCATACAAAGGAAGAAGGTGGATGGAATAATTATAACATGTATCTAGTGAATAGTAATAATCATTTAAATTATTTTTAAATTGATGAAGAACACTATTTTTAAAATCATTAAAAATATTCTTCAAAAAAATAAGAATATGTCCTTTTATTTTTATAACCTTTAAAAAATAGAAAAAATTCATAGAGTAATGTGAATTTTATTTTATTTTAAAAACAAAGGAAAATTTTTAAATAAGTGTGATGTATAAAAACATTCATGATGGTGGAAAAATCCATTCATTTAGTATACGGTAAAAAAAATTCTTTTCATACTTTTTTAAAGATATTCCAAAGTGAGTCATACAAAAAATGTTTGAAAAATATGTCTTTTAATATTTTGTAAATGAGGTAAAAGTTAGTTAAAATTACCTTTATGAATCATTTTACAATTGATAAAAGCTTTTATAAAATAATTTTAAGAACATAGTCTTGGAATTGAAATATTTTAAAATAATTAAATCATGGTTTTAAGGAAAATTTCCTAATTGATTTTAAAATAAAAACCAATTTTGATGGAATTAACATAATAAGGAAATACAAATATAATGAGTATTAATAGAGTCATGATATTATATTTTAAATAGGTATTATATGTTCTATGTAAATTAATATAGGTGAATATATTAAAAAACATGCCTAAAAACAAAATTTGTGATGAGAAACCATTGATACTTTGGTAATTATTGAATCAGAAGTAATTTAATGATGGAAAATAATATTTTTCTATAAAACCCATTATATAAAAAATAAATATGTTTAATTAATTCATAGGGTATTAATTACAACATATATAAGATATCCTGCTGAACAATATATAAATTGTCTCGTGGAATTGAAATTGAGACCAATAACAATTACAATGGTCATAATATTTGATGTGGGAATCAATAAATGAAGTTATTATGTTGAAAAAAGTAAATATATATATAAAACTTGTTAAAAAATCATAAAAACCATACATAATAAGAAACATAATCTTGAAATAACATAGTCAATGAAGAAGTGATATAAACAAAAAAAATTGAGTTAAGAATCCCCTTAATTTGAACTCCAGTTTTGTCAAAAACATTATACCCCATGTATAATAAATTTAAAATTACTATAAATATAGATACTAATAATTTTTATATTTATGTTATGTTATACCATTTTTTTATAAATTCTTATTTCTTATTTATTAATAATTATATGTTAAAATCAAATTTCATATTCCAATTATCCTATTTCCCATGTATGTTTTTATTTTATGGTTTCATTATATGAAGAACGGTCATGGTTTTATCACCTAAATAATTTATATATTCTTATTTTATATTATTTTGGAGTTCCATGCATATTCCATGGAACTTAGAGTGACGATTCCCATGAAAATATTAAAAATTCAATTTTCAGAAGTTTTAACTTTATAGAAAGAATTGAATTTATTAACACAAATGTATATATATATATTACTATTATAAAATCTTTAAAAGTTATTATATTAATAATTATTTCTTATTTTTTCCATTATCTTTGTTTCTTTATTAATTCATGACATAATTACTATAACATCATTCTTATAAGTGGTAAAAACCGACCAAAATAACAACAAGTTATAATGACTTAATGGGTGAGAATACATTATTGTATATTGATATTATCACTTTTAAATAATATTAATGATTTAATTTTTATTAAAAATCGAAAAATAAAATTCAAGAAGAGTTAAGTGAAGAAGAAAAATTAAAAAGAAATGTAAGATGGTTTTACTTCAAAGTGTCTTAGTAAGCTCATTTTATGTGGTTAAAATTGATGATTATTATTTAATGATAATATTATTAATATAATATCCAAATTAGATTTAAGAAACCTTATTAAGGTTATAAATAACATATATATTAATTAATTTAGTATTTATAACCATCTATGTCAGATATTTTTGATAAGTGAAATACATCGCATTTTGGGGGCCGAAGTCTACACATATTCATGAGCAAAATTTTCATTTTCCACTGGATAGAAATGAGGAATAAAATATTTTATACCTCATATAACAAAATTTAAGTATTATATATATATATATATTTATATTATTTTATTATGGTTATAATATTTCTTAAAGATGTAGAAGAAGAAATAAATATAAAATAATTCAGTTTATACTTATACCTCCTCCTTAGATATCTTCCACTGGATTACACCATAAGGATTCTAGGATTGGAATTATGGTGAGAAAAATAAATATATGGTGTGGTTAAATATTTTATCAAGGTATATATATAGGCATTAGTTTAGATATAGTTCTCAATGTGTGTAGATAAATGAGGAGTGGAGGTTCCCTTATGGGTGAGAGGAGTGACAACATTGTAAATATTAATAACATTAAATATAATTAACAAATTTATTGTGGAAAGTGGATCCAGTATTGTACTGTTTCCAACATCGGATAATTTTAGGTTATAATACACTCATCTATTAATATTTAGAAGTGTTTTAAATATATTTTAATCCTTATCCCTTAGTTTAACCATTTCATTAACCCTTTTATTTTTTACCATGAAGAAAAAATTTTACCATTGTAACTATTTATTATGAATAAAAATTAAATACACCTAATTATATTATTTTAATATAATAATTTCAAAAATGGAATACGTGTTAAAAATTTTAATATCTTGAATGAAAAAAATTAATTTTTATATAATCACCCAAAACGTATAAAAACCATCTTTAGAAAAAATTGTATTTTTATGTGTAAAAATAAGTTGTAATTATTTAGGATAAATAATATTGATTTGTGGTGAATTAAATGAATTTATTGACTAATAATTAAATAAATAAAGGAAATTTTAATTTTTATCCATGTTAAAAACAAATGTAACCTTTCGACCATACTAATAAATGAGAAGATCCCAATTTAGTTTTTTATAATAAAATAAAGATTTGGTTCCAAAGAGTCAAGAATGGGTTTCAAAATTCAAAATAAGTTTTAAGTAATTTATTATACTCCATGAATAGTATTTTTTCAAAAAAATGTTTTATAAATTCTTATGTGAATTATACAATATGATATTGTCATAAACGTTATGGTATTTGTAAAAATAATATTTTTCACTATTATGCAAAAAAAATAATTTTAGTAAAATCATAAGGAATTAACCAAATATATTATTAAAATTATAAATTCAAAAATTATGTTCATTTTATCATATTAAAGTTATAAAATTCATAAATTTAAATTTTAATAGAAAATAGAAAATATAATGAAAAACCACTTTTATAGAAAAAATGATCAGATGAAACACTATGTGTTCTTAACCTTATTTCCTATCAATTACCAATGATTAATGATTTATTTGTTTGAAACATATATATTCCAAATTATTTTATGTTTATCTTAAATTTTAGTAAATTATTATTCACTTTAGTTTAGTGTTGTCTATATCAAAAACTATTCAATAATATATTTATTTAATATAATACATGATAAAATCTTAGTGTGTTATAATTGAAATCATTTTAATAAATTAACATTGTATTATTACCCATTACCTCTAATTGAATTTTTTTCCTAAGATGCTAGTACGTCAAATTGTGGGTAGAAACCAAGTTTTTTTCATTTCTATTTTACTCTTACCCATTAAATAATTTAGGTTACCGTTATAGTAAATTTAAAAAGTAATATAATATTATTCATTTATTTTTGTAAACTAATAACTAATTATAGTTTTCCATTCATTTATATTATTTTAATAAATCATTATTAACCAATTGTGGTTTTAGACTACCTAAGTGGATTATGTTTTTTTATTTTTCACTCATTATATTCCTGAATATTCTTAAAATTAGATTTAATGACTAAATACAAAATTAATAATAAATTAGTTTCAGGAGTAATATAATTAAATGTACTTATTACTTGATTCAGAACTTTTTTAATGTTTATTATATTATTATTGTTCCTTTTATTTCATTTTTAATCATTTATTAATTATTTGTGGGATTACTATTATATATATTAATATTTTAAAATATTTCTTGTTCATAGTTGCAAAAACAAAATAATTTAATTGTAATAATCAAATGTAATAAATAAATTATTCCATAAGCACCATATGAGTATGATTTTGGAATGATAAAATTTTGATGATAAAAATAAAATTAAAAATAAACCATTTTAGTTTCTTTAATTGTCTAAAATAACTTCTTTGTTGAATATTCATTAAATTATATTTTTCTACAAAAATATATAACTCTATCACTTTTATAATTAAATCAATCATATATATGGGCACATATGGTGCTTATGGAATAATTTTTCTATAGCCTTTTATTATTACCATTAAATTATTGTAGTTTTGGAACTATGAACCAAAAATCCTAAAAAATAATAATAGATGTAATAATAATCCAAAAAATAATTAATATATGATTATAAATGAAAGAAAAGGAATAATAATAATTGAATAAACATAAAAATTTTCCGAATCAAGTGGTAAATACATTTAATTCAATTATTTTTGTAACTATATTAGCACCCAAAATGATTTTGGACATTATATTAGAGTTCTCCATCCAAATACCAATTCCTTCCATGTATTATATCCCTATTTTATATCAAATCTTCTATATCTTATCATTAAAGTATTTAATGTATACCTTAATTTCATTCCTTCATTCTTGAGTTATTATTTTTCATCTTACCTCACTTATACATTCATAGGTCTTATATTACACTGTTTATAATGGTTTTTATTCCACATCACCTTACTTTTTGTTAATTATTTATCTATTTTTCCTATCTACACTTTTATATAATTTTTGTATGGTGGTTTAATGTATAATTTACTGGTTCTCACTAATTTGTTATAAATTTTTGTTTTTTAGATTTCTTATTTATAAAAAGGGTTTATTTTACTATATGTTTCCTTTCTTATGATTACATCCTATATCAATTTCTATCGATCACTCGTGATGTTATATTTTTCTTCTAAATCCATGTTTATTATCTCAAGGTCATATTATATAAAATTTATAAAATTTCAATGTATTTTCTTATATAGAAATAACCATATAGAATTTCTATATATTGTGCGAATACCACAAATTTTAGGTTCATATTAAAGGGGTTTTACTTCGAATGTTATTTGGTTTAATTTATATAGAAATACTGACAATTTATATACATGTTATTTAAATGTAGATAATTTTTTATTAATTTTTAATGATTATGTAAGTGGTTTCATAAAAATCATTATATATTACATTTATTATTAATTAATTTCATCTGATCAATGAATTAGACTTATTAAGTGATGAGTTAGGTCTGGAATTATAAATCCCCTTGATTTATTAAGTTTTCTCAAGACATAAACAAGATAATGTTTTTTGATTATGCCTTCCCACTTATGCATGATGTATTCAAACAAGGCCCTAATTGTCTGAATATGATATTTAACTTTTAGTAATCCATCATTATGAGAATTATTATTATTAAAAATTTGGTTATTTTATTCCCACAAATATCTCATTAATGGATATTAATAACCATTATATCATTTATATGGAATTATTTGGTTATTTATATATTCCAATTTATTTATGTTATGTTTCATTCCACTATTTATCCCATATAGAGTGTCTAATATCACTCCTTGCAATTGTTTCCACATTTACAAAATAAACCAATATAAATGGAACTTGTGATTGAAGGATATTAAATGAATGAATAATAATGATTTATGTGATTTTACAATGTAATGTAATTTATTATGTAATATAATGTCCATGTATGTATTTAGTCTTTAAGATTTTCAGTATTTTTACTCATTAAGATTCTATTGTAATAAATGAATATTGTCTCTATGAATCTAGAGTCAAGGTTGATATAAATTCATATTAATACAGAAAACTATATTATATTTCCATATATCCTAGAAATAAATATTTTATTATATCAATGTAATGATTAATTCGTACAATAATAGATGTGAAATTTAATGGAAATGTTATTAATAATTTCCATATAGAAATTATGTATTCTACTACATTTTATTATATAAATATTGATTACTAACAACACACACCTAATTTTAAATTTAACTTTAAGAATTAGTTTCAAATAAATGTTATATAAAATATCATTCAATGCATCAAAGTACTTCTATTTCATTTGTGGAAACCAACAATATATGATGGGGGTTTTACATGATGATTTTAAGATGAATGAATATGATATAAACCTATTCTTTCCATTTTTGGGAATTCTAGTCAATAAAATGTTTTTTTACATACAAAGAAAAATTTTAGAACCTTCTTTTTAATGGTAATTTTTAACACTACAAAATATATCATATATTATTATAATATTAGGTTTTGGAATATAATTTCTTATTTTGTTAAGTATAAATAGTCTATGTATAGTCCCATTAATATTATTATCACATCACAAATTTTTTTCATAAATATTTTAATGTAGATGTTTATAAAGTACGGTAAGTTGTATTTAAGGATTATAATACCCTTTTGAGATCATGGATTGAGTTGGGAGGCATTCTATCCTTCAATTCTACTATCTTATCTTTAAGAAGTGAAAGATATATTTATTTTTTTAACTATGAAAAACATTGTATGATCCATCTCAACTGATATCATGAAATGAGTTGTATTTAGAGGCAGATTCATCTTTAATAGAGTAACTAATAGAGATTGTTGATCATATAGATCAAAAAACTATTTGGACGTATTATCCCTTTGATTTTAATGTGATAAAGGCATATAAGTATAAAGGAAATAAACTAAGAGTGGATGTAAAGTATGAGGGTGGGGTATCCTAATTTATATTATATCCTTACCCTTTATGTATTGATTCAGTTCAAGGATATTAATATAATTATAAACAACTGAATGAATTAGAGGCTTTATCAATTTATTAGAATTTAGTTTAATACTTTTATTTGAATTTTCTTTTGATTTTTTAAATGTGTTTATTTTATATGATTTTATCTTTCTAGGTTATATGAATTTTAATACATGAAGTTATGAGGAAGTAAGTATGGGTATGGAATATTTTGAAATGATATTATTTAATGATGTATCTATTATATATTTCCAAAATATTTTACACTTTCTCTTTGTGAATCTCTAATAATATTTTTTGTAATTTAAGATATATTGTTTTGAAGAGATAGTTTATCCCATAAAAGCGTCTGGAAGAATATTTTAACTGTTCCTCTTAACTCAAGATATAGTGCCTACCATTAGAAAAATGGATGGTGTAATTCAAAGGATTTTAGTATTTTACCACTTTAATTCATTTTTTTAAATGATTTTTTAATATATATACTCAATTTATTTATATTTGGATAAAATAGGGATATATCCCATATATAAAAATAGATATAATATTTTTAAGTATATTTTTTTCTTGATATATGGTTTTTCATTTAATGGTAAAAAATAATATTTGTTTGATCAAGGTGGGCCCCATGCATATTTTTATGTAAATGGTTTTAATATCTCATAACAAAATATTTTAAAAAGAGAATTGTGGTGAGGAATCCAAATGATTATAGAAGAGAAAGTAATTCTCCTATGGTAGGATCTCTAACCACCTAAAAAATATCATCTATTATTATAGAAATATATAATTAAATTATCATTAATTTTTTATTTATAAATCCAAAGATTTAATTTTTAAATAATAAAAAGTTTATTTCTCTATCCTGGTTCATTATTCATAAAAATAGAATTAACATTGATATCAGTTGTTTTATAGGACATAAACCACCAACATGGTGGTTTTTTCTACGACCACTAATGACCACCACCATGTATTACAACCATGACTATAACTAAACTGTTCAACTTCCACCACTAATCATGGTGTTAATCGATGAGTTATAGATATTATTAGGTGAAAATGGTGTGGTTGAATATAAAGGTGTTGAATACTATGAATTATATAAGAATGCCTATTACATTAGGTAGTGCTGACACCAGAGAAGATGAAAACATAAGGGTATGATATGCAATGAATAATAGTGGTGTAATATAGAGATGGGGTTAGTGGAAGGGATCCCCATAATAGAGGATACAATTTCTTGTATAAAGGAATTATTTTATATAATGGAATGGTAAAAAAGAAAAAAGAAGATTCAAGATCGAATGAATAGGCATATATTGATTTATTAATGTAATTTAGGAGAGAAATAAATCCCATAGGGTAATGTATTATAGTCTATATAAGGTGAAATTCCCTTTTTTATATCACCACAACAGAATATTTAGTGTGATAAAGGTTGAGTTAGGATGGTTGTTTAGATTGGTCGGTACATGTACATACCATATGTAGTGCATGGAATATCTCTCTCTCACTATCTTTCTATCCATCATCTACTATGCATTATTTTTTTGTAAATGTATATACAAAAATACTTTTCCCCATTTTCTATTTTTAATAAATTTCTATTAAATTTCAATAACTCTTTTGCATAGATCTAGATAGTAAGTTTTCAAAACCCATAAAATATTATTAAATGGTAATTTTTGGGATATAAAATTATTGGAAAAAGAAATTGATAGTGAACTAGGGAATTAAATTGTAATATTTCACTCATTTTCTCTATTAAAATACAACTCTTTCATTCATTGGATATATTCAATCACCTAATCTACTATTATTACTAAAAAAGATTTTGAATTTTTAACTGTAAATAAGTATTCTAGTGAAAATTGTATAGTTTGTGACATATAAAGAGATACTAGTAGAATCAATAAAATGATAATGAATATGGTTACTCATAAAATTTATTAAATCATTAAGATAACATTATTTTACTATATTATGATAAATAGTATGAAGTAATAAAACTTCAGTGACTATTGTGAGTTGAGAAGTAATTTGTGTTGTTATTGCAATGATTACTATGATTATATATTTTAGTTGATGATGTATTATTATTATATATCTTATGGTAATAGATTTTATCTTATTATATTAATTTTGTGTTATTTTAATATGATTCATAATGTGGTTGAGTCTATACTTGAGTATTGTGTTAGGATGTGATAGTTAACATTATGATGTACATATACCACTCCGGTTTTTTGTTATAGAAGGGTCGTTTATGTAGAGTTTTGTTTAATGATAGGTAGGTAATTATATATGGATTCAATATATAACCATGAAATTATAATAAAAATTTAAATGTATCTATTTTAATTTGTTTTTTTCAAGAATGTTTGATTATAAAGGATTAATAATGAGAGTTGTACCCACTAAGAAATTTAAAGTTTTAGTGAGTGGTCCTTATGATTATTTTTATAATGAAGTTAAATGAAACTCATAAGTATATTTGGAATGTTATGTTACCATGATATTTTATTGTTATGTCTACCAAGACTTTTGGTAGCTTCATGTTAGAAGATAGTGATAACCCATATGCTATGATGACATAGATGGTGATGTTGACTGTAATGATCATCTAAATTGTTTCATGATGGTAATAATGAAATTAATAGAATGATGATGGTAATTTTGATGAATATAAAATGATAATGTGTTATATTCAATATTTAAATATGATGGTTTATGTTTATGGCTAGATTATATTTCGGGAATTTAGAAGCTTTCATATATTCAAATTATATCAATGTTGGTAATACTACTCACTGTTAAACCATCACCCGAATGTTTTTTTATTTTATTTTATATAGTATAAAATTAAAATATGGTGTTACTAAATATCTACAATAGTATATCCTCTATCATAGAAATAGTTTGTATGGATCATATATATAGTATATTGATTGTAGATATATACTTTGATATAATGTTGTTATGATTGATGTAATGTGGTTATAGTAATAAGTTGGTAATAAGGAATTATATGTAAGGTATATGGATATTATATGGGGGTGAATTCATTATAAAATACCTTTATATATTTCAATATATGTTTAATATTATTTATACAAGTTTCTATGGAGTAATTCTTGTATTGTGATAGGTTATTAAATAATTTTTCAAGTTGGACTTATGAACTATGACTTGTAGACTTTTTCAATGAGTTAGGATCATGTGCATTATCATAGGAGGATTGAAGTTGAGATATAGTTATTAAAACCTATTAAAATTGGATTTCCCCTTGATGGTATTGGGTTATAATATCATGAATATGTTTTAGGATTATAGTTTGGTGATTATTATTCATGAATGATATTGACTTGGTTGTTCGTCATTAGGGATTCCCTACCAATCATGTGAATAGTGTCACACATACATTTATATATAGGTTTGAAATAATTGGTTATTTGAGAAAATATGATGTGTTGGATATGTTTCATGAGTTTTTTTATAGATCTTGGAATTTTAGAAAATTTTATATTTTCCAATTAGGAAAACATTGTTTCTAGGGTTTTTGTTGAGAATTTTCATTTAATGGTTTAGAGGTTTTATTTTCATGTGTAGTTTTTTTCATTATAGAGTATTTTATGATTTTTATTTATTTAATATATTTATTACATTCAAATTATGGATTTCATATTATTATTTTATTGGGAATATTTATTTATTTTTCATCCCTCGTATGTATTTTATTGAGTGTGATGAATTCTATATGAGTATAGAAAACTATCAATTCTAGTTGCAAACCTCCAGCTTATTGATTGTAAGATTGGGGTGGAAATATAATTATCATCTCTAATCCATGGAAGGATTTCTATGGCTATGTGTATTTTTATTCTCATTATCACATTTTTTTTATTCTCTACAATACCTATTCCATGATTCTTTTTACAATGTATTGTGATTTCTATTGTCTTGAAGATAGATTCTGAATAAGTACTAGAAGATTTATTTCTTGTAGTTATGATATTTATATTTTATTACATTCAACTACTAGTATTAGCAGGAATGTATAATATTTACATTTTATTTCGAACTTCCTTTAATTTTATAACAAAATAAAAAATAGGTATTTTTTATTGAAATTGTTAGTTTTTATTACTCATAAAATAATATTTATTGAATCTTGATATTGATAAAAAACAATAAGAAGGTATATGTTTTTATATGTACAATATATATGTATATATATATATATTACTAGTTATTACATCTCCACAACTCAACGAAATTTCACTCTATAAATTTTAACAATTATTTATCAGAAAAAAATAAGAAATTCAATTTCATTACTTCTTCCATCACCCAAGGTTCCACCTTGCAGTGTATAAGATTAAATTAAATGAATTAAACCTACTAAACTAAACCAAATCATACTAGTAAAATTCAATTTATGTTTTATAATCAATTCATGTTGGTAAATGGATATTTTATATTTATAATTTTTAGTTTAGTTTAGTTTTGGTAAGCATAATTATTTTTAATAAAAGAATAATAATTAAATAAGTATATAAACTGTTGGTGAATGTGAAAGTAGTAATTAACATTCCATGATCAATGATTAATGTAACATAAACCGTTATTTATTTTTAAATTTAATTAATATTTATCATGGTATCTAATTTTTATGTGAATATAAAAAAATAAATAATATTTAATGTTTATCTATGAATTATCAATCTCCTTAAATATTTTATATGTTGATGGATTGGTTTCTTCAAACTATTTTATTCATTTTAAAAATTGGAATGATTTTTTTTCAAAATTATTATATATATAGTATTTATTTTATTACAATCATCTTTTTATTTTAGAACCCTTTGTTATGAAAAAAGTGGGTTCTATACAATCTTTATCAATAAAATTTACATCATATAAGTTTTTAGTAAGTTTCATTAATGGATTTAATTATGTTTTATCCAATATAAAAAACCGATTTAGTTCATGTTGGTCTTGGAATAATATTTTGTTCTTTTCAATTTTTTCTTAAGGCAACAACATTCGATTTGTGGGTTGTAACTAGGGACCTTAACTAATTTTAACCAATAATGGAAACCCAAACACTAAATAAAGAATATTGTTCTAATATACCAACTATAAAAAATATAGGGATAACGATAGTTTAAACCACTACCAAATGTTACTATGATTGTTTTTTTAAACTACTACTAAATTTGGTGTTGATAATAAATTCACATTGTTCTCACCCATTTAGCAGTTGTATTAGGTAGTGTAATGAAACATTATTTAGTGGAAGTTATTTTAATTTCTATGAGTGGTTTTGTTTTTCTAAAGTTTCAAAGGTTTAATGGGTTCAGACAACCACAATTTTTTTTACCATATACAATGGTGGTGTGAAACACCTCTATACATCATTATTAAAAAAATTAAATCAATATAAGATGTACCCCTCATCCCAAATACCAAATTGATGAAAAAATAGACAAATAACAACCCTTAAACACAACACCATCAATGAAACCAATACTAATTCCTCAACCGCATTAACTATATATGAAAGAGTATAAACTAAAAAATTATTCTCAAACCAAAGATAACACTAAATTCATAAATAATAAACCATACCAAAATATAAATCCAATAAATTAGAAATATCATAAAGCCATATCGAATAATGATGAATGAAAGACCTTATGAAAACACTAAAATCCATCCAAAGCACAACATGGTTTCTCAATATCCATATCATTGTTTTAGTCTGTCATGTGTCTTGTTACACACTACAACCACCAAATCTAAACTCATGTCTCATTTCTACCTTATGTACTAAGATCATCACCAACTCCATCCCCGTATCTAATCACTTATCCAAGATATTTTATAAAAATTTGTTTGGAAATTTGATTGTTATGTATTTTAACTTTCAACTTAAAACTAATTTAAGTTTTCATACTAAATGAATATGAAATTCTGTGATCTTCCTACTAACTTAATGTATCCATTGACATAATTTCATTGGGGACACATCTAGTTGTCTTCTGATATAATCCAACCAATGATTTATATAGAGACAAAAACACCACTTAATATATCCATATACGAGTCCACTATTACTGGATTATTCTCCCATATTACTAAATTTTGGGGACCCCATAACTTTAAAGGGGGAAACTATCTTCAATCCATTAAAATTCTAAACATATTAATAGTAAATATTTATCTCGATATTAAAATTTATTCCATATTTTATGAAAAAAATTGTTAATAATATAAAAAATTATAATAAATTTTTTACCATAAATTATTTTACCTATAACCATCACCCTCTAATATAATCAATAAGAAACAAGAGTGGCCACTTGTTCAATCACTTTAAATCCCACAGGTGTTAAAATTTCTAAATTAAAAGGTAGTGTGCTAGATTCTAATGAGAGGGAGATAGACGATCTTTTAGATGCTAATGGGAAGGAGATATGGATAATCTCATATGATATAGGGAGGGCACTAGAGGGGTCTTTTAGAAACACTGATGACATCTATATGCTTAGGGTAACGTCAAATTAGACTTTAATCTGATCAGTAAATCACCTCTTATTTGGAATTTATATCAATTAAACAAGTAATAATAACTTTTAATAATATATTTCAAATTATTCATATGAAAAAATAAATTTATAAATGATAACATATGCATAGTATTGAAAACATAATGTACATAGGTATGTTAATTCTTGACTATACATACAAACAAATATAAATTTTACGATTCCAAAATTTAAAAACTCATGCATAAAAATAAATTTAAATATGATAATAGATCCATAGTACTATAAATGGATAACATATAACATTGGTAGTTGATAAGGTAAGGGATGACGACACATACAATCATTTTATCCTTCAATCATGTTGTCATCCTGATCCACCAATACTTCTTCTACTTTATCCTCCTTTGAAATATTAATAAATTCAATATCATGATGGAATAATTAGTTAATTTCTTAATGTTTATGGGATTGATAGTTAGTGGTCAAATAATACACTTCATCACCCATATCATACAAGTATGTTGGTTTTATATAAACAACTACACTCCACCCTTCATCCATGGTAGCTTCCATATAATATATCATTTTTTATTTTTATGAGAATATATATACAGATCATGAACATCACAGGCCTTGATATACATAAATCAAGAGAATTTCACAAAATTAAATTATAAGTAATCTCTTTTAATACCCATTTTAATACTCCCTCCCTTCCATTTAGATAAAATAAATGAAAAATGACCTTGATAGTATTATTCGATAATATAAATCAAATTTCAATAATATCCCAATTTAGTAACTAGAAATATGCCACTATTATATGATTTCAAAACCCATTCATAATTTAAAATATGAATTTTGAATCCATTCACATTGTAAGTGTCAAACTTTTATACTTTTTTATTCGTCCTTAAAAAAGAAACTTAAAATATTTTGACATCACAACCCGAGTATAAGTATACATGATATATAAAAAGTAATATAATTTATTATATTTACAAAATATATATTTCAACTTAATAACCATTTTTATTATAGTTTTTATGTTATTACATGATGTGAAAACCATCCCACAAGATCATTATTAACATATTTTCTTATATCTTACTCATTTTGTGTGAAAATTCTAATGTAGATATTTGTTTTTATCATGATATCATTAATAAATGTATCTAAAATTTCATTATAGATTTGAAAATATCTATGTTATTTTATTAATTTCATTTTTATAAATGTAAAAATTGATATCCTCCCGATTGATTAGCCAATACTGTGAAAGATTTTAGAATTACCATGTAGTTGAGAATGAGTTGATATGTCATCAACACATCCAACTAAATTGAATCTTGTCATGATAACATCTATTTTTCTAGAAAAAAGGTAATACAATCCACTAATTAATAGACTTCAAAAACATTTCCTTCTGGTTGAGCATTATTTTTCCTGTATTATTTAAAATGACCAAGGTATATATGAAATAGAATGAATAAATATAGTTATGAATTTAGTTGAATGTTAAAAATGGTTTAATTAAGATTAAAAACATATAAATAATGTACCTCTCAATTTCTTACATGCATCAATAATGTCTTAGTCCTCTTAATTTAGTTTCCTTGACCATATTACTTGTTAAATGCATCATGATAGTAAAAAATAAAAGATGAAATATCATATCTCTTAAACAAAGTTTCTGTAAAAAAATATCACGAAGCATGTAAAGAAGAGCTGTTTGTAGAGTTTCCTTACATAGTTTTCTTAGGAATGTGTAGAATTCGAGTAAAACTATATTGAATTTTTTAAGTAACAATATACGTAATTATAATGGTAGTCATAGCTATAATAGAATATGTGAATAATAAATTTTCAATCCATGTAACCTATGATGTTTAAGTTGACACACCTTGATATGTTAATTAAATAAAAATCATATACATTAATATGTTCTAAAAATCTAAGGAATATATATTTATCCTTATTTTTTATTGAAAATTTTATAGAGCATACTTTCCATTCTTATCGTGCTATAAATCACACTTTATATTCATTATTTTTAAGTGATTCTGAGCATTGAGATGGCCCGTAAATTTTCCATGATCATTAAGTAATCTGAAGATCAAAATTTCCAAAAAATTATTCTCATTGTGCATAACATCAATATTATCACCCAATAAATTAAATTCCTATTACGGAAGTTTGAAGAATATACTGTTTTTCCATTATTGCGTTACGATTTAAAAAGATGATATTATTTGAACTCATTTTCAACTATTATTAAAATGATGCACCGTACCAAATTATCTTTCAATATTTACTTGGTGTTCTAAATTTTTTTAACCCATTAATAACATTGGTGGTGATCTATGATCAATAGATCCATTGAATTTTACTGGTTCAACCATAATTTATTAGATGCATCTGGAAATATTTGATGATAAAAGAAGCTCTATTTTTTACTCTAGAGTAGTCATCCAGGCTCAAAATCAAAGATATAAATATGAAAATACAAACCTATTTATGTGTTCCAACTAGATAAATTTTCAAGTCCCTAGAAGTCACTAATAGTGCACATTAGCACATCATAAATTTTGAACATTGTTCTAGAAGATGCATCATACAAATCAACATCGTTTGTCTATAACACCTTCAATTATTTAATTATAGGATATAAGTAAACATCCATATCCTTTCCATGAATTTTCTTTTCATGAATAATCAAAAAAATGATAGAGTATGTTTATTATATACACATCCCTGGATACAAACTGTAAGGGATCAAAATAATCATCCAAATGCTATAGCATTCCCTCAAAGTCCAGAATGGGCTGAAACCATCAATAACCAATCCTATTCAATCATTTCTAGGATCATATGAGAGATCTAGATATAATGAATCAAATGGATTCCATGATTTTTAATCTACTAGATGTCACATTAAACCATCTTCATTATTATCTATAGAATTCCACTTCATGTGGTCAATGGTTTTTCATGACATGATTAATCATCTAAATTGAGGTTTTAAAGGGAATGAATGAAAATATTATTTTGTCATGTTCTTTTACTTCTTATTATTTATATTTTTTTGATTCATGCGTTTTATATTACACATTGACTACCATCTCGAAGATGATCATTTTCTGTAGATCTATTTACTTTCATCCCATTCCCAATAAAGCTTACAATCATTGGGATAATCATTTATTTATGTTTAATTCTGACCAACCTTGTTAACATATTTTTTCATATTATAAAAATTCTTAGGGATCTTATCTTTAGGAAATCAATCATGAAACAATTCCAATATCATGGAAAACAGCCTATTTGAAATTCTATATGGGAATTTGATATGGAACAATTTTAGTAGAAAAGAATGTTTTGAATATTTCAGACATCCTCCATACTACTCTGGATTTCAATTTTCAAGTACATCATGAAACATATATTTATCCTCAATGACTGTATCTCTTAAATTAATCTCCCAAAATTCAATAGGATCCAATTATTTGTTAATATCTTGATATGGTTGTCCGATAGTCCCAAAATCATCATTTTTCCAAGTTACAATTTCTAAAACCCTCAACTAGTTGTACTGATATGTTTTTAAAATTAAAAAATTTCCCTTCATTTCTAGAAGCATCATTTAGAAGTTTCTAAATTTCATTTTCCATTTTTGTTGAAGTTGTGAGGTCATTAGGTAGACTAAAATTAGTGCTTAAAATTTCTGTAATGGTTGATTTTCCATGCCAAATCCAAAGGAATATTGAGCAGAGACTTGATTCAATATTAAGTATTCATAAACTTCATGTCACTATAACTATATTCAAAAGTTACATTTTGGGAAAGGGAATTTTATTATCCCATCAATAGATCAATTAGAAATTAAAAAATTTAAAAACTCCTCCAAACCCTTAGCATGATGAGGTGTGTTCCTTGGTAATGTGATCCAAATTTTATCCACATATCACAAGTGCATACACATCATTAAATAAAATTAAAACACATAATAAATATTTTGTAATTTAAAAAAAATAATTTACTTGAAATAAAAATATTAAAAATTATTTTTAGTATACTATTGAATATAAAAATAAATTTTGATGCATTAGACACCTTTGTCAGAGGCATAAAATCATATAAAATTGTCATTTTTATTTTAATTATATATATAAAAATTTATTACTATTTTATAAATTTGATGTAGTTATTTTTCATTTGAAATTTTTAAAATGTAATCCATCATTCAGATTAATTTGATTTTGTTTTAAAAAAATCACTTTTATTAGATTTTAATTGAAATATATATTATCCATCACAAAATAAAATATTATCTATAAGCATGTTTAATTATTTTCAAATGAAAAATCAACACGATATTATGATGTAAAAAAACTATCATATAATTTAATAACATTATAATCCATACTCAAGTATTTTTTTGGGCCATGTTTTGAATGTTTCGAGCCTCTATTTTTTCTAGTTTGTGTCATAACTAGTGAGATCAATACGTCTTTGTTGGATTTTGAATCCCCTAAAACACCATTTGTTTAATTTTCTATGATGAACTTTTCTATTATGAAAAAAGAACATTTTAATATAAAACAACAAAAAATATCAAACTAAGTATAACTATAAAATCAAGCCAGTTTTGGATAAAACCCACATTTAATTATTATAAATTATTATATAATATCAAAATTTACTTGAATCTCCCATCATTTTTTCATTCAAAAAGGAATTGAAATTAGATGATAAAGACAAAAAAACATTGAATGTAAAAAATATTAAACTCAAAAATAGAGATTATTAGAATCACCCTTGATCAGTGAGACGATAGGGTGAAAGGGCCTATCAATGTAACATGATGGAAGGTGATGGTGGATGTAGAGGGGGGATGAGGAGAAATAGAAACCACGAGGTTTAGTGTGAGGGTGAGAGTGATGGCATATAGGGCCTCGACAATATGGAGAATATAGAATAAAGGCTCAATGATGAGGGATTGGGGATTGTGAGGGCTCAAGAGATAGTTTGGGGTTGGAAAAAGTTTCGAGAAAGAACGGTTAAGGGAAAATTAAATAAGGGGAAGGGAAAAATGATTTATTTATTTTATTTAAAATATTTAGTGGTGGATATTTAAAAATAGACACTAAAATATTTAAATTTTATTTAGCAGTGATTTCCTAAACTACCCTTAATCTATAATTTTTTTTTATTTTGACCATCATCAATAAATGAGTTATCCTTTTATATAACACTTTATTCAATATATAAGGAATATATCTCTATATTTCCTCAACAAAATAGATCATGTTCTAGTAAAATTCCATCAATTCGAAGTGTATGTAGTGACTTTAACCTATAGTTACTCAAAAGAGAGACCAGGAAAAATTATTATCATTGAAATGATTGGGAAACAATTTTGATTGACATGAAAAAAAATCTAATCAACCTAATTATATCTGTGGGACATCAATATCATATAAAAATATTATCTTTATTTTTAAATTTGATAATATCATTGCAAATAGTTTTTTCAAGTATACCTAATTTCCATTTTAAAACTACATTTATCATCTCTTATTTTATGAATAAAATTTTCTAATTTAAAAATATTTGATATGTTAATGAATTTCATACACCATATATAATTTTTCACGAATCAACATTGTAATTAATTATTTAATTCAAACAAAATTTTTCACAAAAGGATAGATTTTGACACTTCATTCTATAAAAAACGACCCAAATATAATAATTAACACATCAATGATAGTAGTTATAATTTAATAATTTCACTATAGTAACATTTTTGTCAAAATTTACTATATAATTTAGTGGTTAAGCCCCCATGAATATAATTCAATGTCTATATATCCCATTAAAAATTCATATCTATTTATGGCTGATAGGTTTTTCTAGGATAAATATTTATAATTAATTCCCATCAAAGAATCCTCAATGAGTTTGGAGAGAACATTAGATCAAAATCAAAGATAATAATAATATATGTACTATGAATCCTTAATAGTCCCAATATATATATATATATAACTTACAAATTTAATCAAATTATAACGCTATATAGATAATGAAAAAATAAATTAAATTTTATAAAACATCTACTAAAAACCATATAGCATGTGACACTCTTCAAGTTATGGGATTATTTATTTTGATATTATTTTTTCTATTTTGAGGTTTTAAAGGATTTTAGATGTTTAGGGTCAAAATTTTAATGATTTTGGGAAAAAAATATAGGATTATGTTCTAGGTGCACGATTATTGGTAACCATGTGTTAACTATGATGAATGGATCTATTGGTTCCTATATCCATTTTCATGTTTGAAGCACAATTTTTCTAACCCTATGAATCATTAGAAAATCATGGTTGTGTTTTGATTTTGTCTAGATGCTATCTCATGACATGATTATGGTTTTCCAAATCCTGCATCTAATCCTAGAATATTATGTGAATTAGTTTTCAAGGGATATTAGCCACTATATGGTCGGCGAATGATTTGTGTTATTGTGTAGCTTAACCATGTAACTTGATCCAAACATATTTAAATTTAAAATCAGCTTTATTACTTTAGGAATTTTTAAGTATAATAACCTCATAATCCCTTATTATCTTGAATTAGACCCTCCATTATAATTTAAATGAATATTTCCTTGATTATTTGGGAATTTTTTATTATTCTAGGTGGATATCTATAAGGTATGTTTGGAATTCCTCTTGTTTTATTCTATCCTCTCTAGATCTATTCTCTATATATCATTCAAATTATCCATTAGAACCCAATTGGGCTATTAATTTAATATCTAGATGGTTTTGTGGGTTAATTAATGATTTTTCTTATGGATCTATGCTTGGGAGTACCATGCCTCCTTGTTTCTAGTACCTGTTTTTAAAGGCAAGTAGTTTTCCAATATTGGTGATGATGGTGTCTCTATAAAATGGTTTTATCACATTAATTACTTAATTTTATTTTAAATTACATTTTTTTGATTATAAAATTGATTTATTTGAAATATATGAGGGCTACATTGTATATTTGTATATTTGTAGGCAACTATTTTGAAATGTGTTTTTCATTAAAATTAGTTTATTCATGTCATGTGTTTGAAGAAATTCCTAAAAGATTAATCTAACTCTTAAATTTATTTTCTATATTAGAAGTTATGATGGTTTTCTTGTGGATTTTGTTAAAAAATTGGGATCATGGTTTACTTACATTTTTTGGATAAGATATAAAATTTGTATCGTTAGGTGTGTTGAGTTGTGGTCATACACAAACCTTAGTGGGATTGGAACCACTTAGGCTATGCTTGTGATATTTATAGACTATGGAAGGATATGATATTATTAGGATTTATCATATTCCTAGATTAGATTTCCATCAAGTTTCCTAGTACATATTACTATATTCTAGAGCCCAACTTGTGCTTGGTTTATTAAATGATGGTATTGTTTTATGTTTGGTAACTCATATGTATATCTTCTGAGTTATGGATGTTTTGAATAATACCCTCTATATTGTCATAAATGTTTATATTCATATTAATGTGGCTTTGAATACGGATTTTTTAAAGGAAAAAACTAAATGATATTTCATGTAATTTTTTTTCAAATGAAATATCTTTATTTAACTTGTTTTGTTAAAATGCTAGAACTATTGGTTTCATGATGATATATGTTTTATAGATTCATGGTGGTATCATACTAGGAATTTTCCTCAAACCCTTTATATTCCATTGGGCATATGAAAATCTAATTTTAATATACACAAGTTAGAGGAAGCAGAATCATATATCACACTGACTTTTCTTGATTTAATTGTTATTTATAGTGAATTAGGTTGGTGGTGAAAGATGGTCCCATGGAGTCCTAGTTTTGTTCATTTTATTTGTTCTTTTAGGTTTAGGATTTTGTCTTTTACTTTATTGTCTTATGGATGTGTATATTTCTTCCACATTGTACTTTGATTATTTTAACTCCATTAAGTTTCACATGAGACATGTTTTAGTTTTTTGGAACTCCACCTTTTGGTAGGTCATATCGAGTAACATGTCATGTCTACATGATTTTGTTAATTAAAAAATGTTATAATATCTAACACCCATCCAAATGTGTGATGAAACATCATTGATTTTGTTCAGGGTTTGTGGTTGATAGGAGTTATGACCATCAGAATTCAGGTAGTAAGTGTGTAAGTGTGTCTAGAAAACTCTCTTCTATATCTAAACATGAGTTACCATGGATTTTTAGGGATGTTCATAAATATTTAGGCTTTATTTTTTCGGGTTTGTCTATATGTACACATTTTTTTCTAATGTTTTTTCCACTATTCATCAAATCTATGGAATCTTTTAAATATTTTTTTAATGGCTTTAATATGGATTTCTAAAATTTAACATATATTTCAAAAAATTTCTCTCAAACTAATTAGAAGATGTATTTTGTGATTATTGGAAAATTCCTACTATAATAGATCTTATGAATCCGGTAGAGTAAGCTGTGAGACAAATCCCATAGGAAAATACTCCAGTAGACCACTCATTGGTTGAAGCTGTTACCCATACAATCATGAATCATGGATGGCGGGTGATAAAAATCATGGATGAATATTGGATCATTATATAGAATTCCCCAAGAATAACCCACATATATTCTATGGTGATAAGGGAACCATGGAATTTGAAGAGTGTCTCAAATAGATAGTTATGATCTTATACTTCTTGAAGACCTCAAAGGACTCAAAGGTGGGTTTCTCCACATATATTATTTAAGGACCATGAAGAAAATTGTAGGAATCCATCATGAAAGCTATGTTACTTAAGTATATTACTTGGAATATTTTCAAGAAGGTCATTAATATATATTTTTATCTTAAAATTTTTATATTGGATAAGGATCATAAATTTTTAACCTAGGATTATGGGGAGCATTTAGTTATGGAGTATGCCACATCTTTTAAGGAGTCAGTTCACTTATCAAAAAAGCTTATTTCTAATGAATACCTTAGAGATCATAGGTTTAAGATGGTTTTAAGGGATTATATTCAATAAATTATGATTTTATTATCTAGGAAGACATGTTTAGGTGGAGTATATCTTTTAATGAGAGGTAGACATGGTGTGTTGTCTGGCCAGAAAAGGAATCTTAATAATTCTGATCAGTTTACATCAAGTCTATTTTAGGGGATTTTTCTAAAAAACATATATTTATTTTCTATCTATGTTGGATAATTTTTCATTCAAAGGTTATGTATATTAAAGAACATATTATATTCCATAATTGTTGAAAATCATGTAACCTTCAGTATTTTTCTGTAAGAAGGTCCCAAGGAAGTAGAGCAAGATCTGGTCTTAATAATGTTTCTCAAGTTAATTCAGATGAATCAAAGAGTGGTGGATCTAATTATCTTCCCAATAGGTATTATCACACAAAAAAATAATTCTCATTGAGGATCTATGGTTGTATTCCTTTATAAAATCGATTATATACTGGAGGAACCCAAAGCAGGCTAACTACTATGAGAGGTATGGTGTTCATTTCATACTCTATGATCCTATCTTTATTGGATATAAGTGAAACTCATTATTTTATATCATCTATTTTTATTGACGTTTTGGGATTATTCTCAGTGGTAATGACATTCATGATGGACCTTTCCACACCTTTCATAAAGATGAAGGAACATGATTTAAAATATCCTGAGTGTCAGGTGTCAATTTCTGCCTTTGATTATATGTGGGATTTATTAGTTATTAGTCATGATATATTTGACCTTATTATTGGAATAAAATTAATGATCAATGTTAAGAACCATATCTACTATCACTATTATTATTTTTAGTTTCTTTCTTCCCTCATGTCTTTTAGGGTGAGTACTGTAACATCCTGACCCGGATGCCACACACCAGTGCCTGATCTGATCAGTCACATGCCCTCAAGCGCACCTACCTATATCCCAGAGGCTGTTGACTATTAGTGAGAGTTTAATATCATTAATGGGGATACAATAACCTCTTTTAATTGATAAATACACCAATTTAAAATAAGAAACAATCCTTGGATAACATATAACTAGAAACTGAACAATACAAGTATCACATAAAGATCAAATTTGAGATACAAAACAACACTGAACAATAAACATTTCATGCTAACGTACATTCCATGATTGAGATAAGAAATCATTATTAAAAACATATGTGACTCCCAAATGGGTCTCAAACCATGTCTGGTTCCATCATCCATTCTCCATCTCAACTCATCCATCTAATATAAGGCCTTTTTGCTTATACTATCCTACAAAAATGAAATCTATTCAGGTACCAATCAAACATCCTGAAAAGGGTGTGATTAGAACTCATCAAGCCACCACCAATGGTGTATAAAAAATATCCAATCAATAAAAAGTGTTTATAGTTTTATAAATAAGTAATTATAATTCATAATTAAACATTATCACATTTTCAATTAAACTTTTCTTAACCACATTACTCATCTAGCTCTCATAGACACCCATACCTCAATATCTATTTAGAAACATTCCAGAGCATGAATTATGTATGAGGGACAACATATCATATAATTCAATTATTATGATTATTTAATTCACACAAGAGAATTACCATGTACACATTCTTTAATTCATACTTGAATTCCCATGTTACCATTCGACTCACACAACAGAATAATAATATTACCATTCTTTATTTCATAACTAAATTACTATGTTACCATTCATAAAATTACATTTGAATGACTATTTTACCATTCAACAACACATAATTAATTTAAAAATCAATTATCCATATAAAATAAATTTATTAATTTGAAAATTAATTAATCAATTCAATTATATTAGTCTACACAACAATTAACTTAACCTGTAAATTTTATTACTAATTTATTAATTATTTTATCACATAATTACACTTCATTAATTCCCCAATTAATTAAGTATGTTGAAAAAATTAATTAATTCATCAACTAATAAAATCAATATAGGTAACTTAAAATCATATAATTAAATCTACAATTAATTATCTCAAAATAACAACTCCATATCATATAATTAATTCATCAATTAATTTTTTAAATAAAAAAATAACTTATAATTAATACATCAATTAATTATATAAATCAGTAACTAAATATGTTATAATTAATTATAAAATTAGTTATCTGAAAACATATATATCAAAATATTATAATTAATTCAACAATTAATTATCTAAATTTATAACATCAAATTACCCAATTTCATATCAACCGTATTAATTAATTTTCAAAATTAATTAATCCAATCCAAATTTTAATGGATAAACATATAATATAAAAAATAAAATTATATAAATGTAATTTAAATCACAAATATGAGATTTGAATTATAGACCACCTCCCTTAAGTTTGACAAAGAATGTTCACTAATGGAATTCCCAAAATTTGAGTATCACAATGATGTAGAATGAGATAGAAATATAAAACCCTAAATAAATATTTAATAAATAAATATCATTGAAATATAGATATAACCAAAACAGAATAACTCCTTTAAAGGATGGGAGATTAAAGGATAAATAAGAGGAAACCAGTGGGATATAATCCACTTATTGGGAAGGGTGAAAAACTAGAATTTAGGATTCAATTCATAATGAAAAGAGGTTATGAAGTCTTGGAATCCATATGGAGAGCTCCGAAATTAATAAATACCACTTAGGGTTGAATGGGGTTGATTTTGGATTAATCACGGGGGACGAGTAGTTAAAAAATAATTTTTAGGTCAACTAAAAACTCGTGCATGGATTGCTAGGTAGGGGCACATGATTTACACTAACCATGAACCTAAACTATGAATGGACTTTACAAAGGTTTATGGTTTCTCCTCATAGGGTTACTAGTGTGAAAAACTATGCACAAATCATGAAAGACCCCACTATCTTGGGTTGCATGGTTTTCTAGACTGGGGTGCACAGTTTTCCCTAACTCTGTGTCAAACATGCACTACCCATTTTATTCCATTTTTCTCAATTTTAACCCAAAGACAGTCCAAGATAAAACCTAAATTAAAATTACTCAACATAAGGAAGAAGATTACATGAAATCAAGAATGAGTGAACCCTAGAAAAAGTCGTGAACTTACAATCTCCCCCACCTTATAATAGCTCAACCTCTATATTTTCTCCCAAGAATCTCTATGATTCTAAGTGAAAATGATTGGTCCATTTAGCTCTAATATATCATTACCTTTTCCATGTTTCTTCATACACACAGTTGTGTTTCCCTAATATATAAACTATCATCATGGTCTTTCACAACAACACTTTCTCTATGTGATCCAACACATGTATCAGATGCTCCTCAAAGGAAACATCCATCTCAAGCTCCATATAATCCACATCGATGAAATGGGAAGGGTCAGGGTGATACCAATATAATTTTGATACATGTAATACAACATGAATAGAACTGTATTTCTATAGAATATACAAATGGTATGCCACTAGCCTAATTCTATCTACAACCTCAAATAGTATAATGAACCTGGGTTCCAGGATTCCCTGTCTCCATATCCTACGGTGACCCAAACCTTGAAAACACCTAAAAGAATACTTGATCACCCTATGTATACTCTAGGGGTCATCAATATCTATCAACATAAAAGTTTTTTATTATATGAGGCATAGCTATATGTTTCTAAATCAGTTGAACCTACTTCGATGTCTACTGCACGAGACTCAGTCCCGACAATTCTGACTCACCTACCTCCATCCATCATAAAGGTGATATTCATGGACTACCATAAAGAGAATAATATGGTACAATCTGTATTGTATCATGATAACCATTTTATAGAATAATTCCACTAAATCATGATGCTTCTATGAATACCCACCAAAGTCTAGGACACATTCCCTTAAGATATTCTCAGGAATCGATATAGTAATTTCCTACATCCCAAATGTATTTGGGCAGACAGACAAAATCAATAACACATATGCACCAAGTACCATCTATAAGCCCTTATAGAATCATGAAGTGAAATGTGGGTCCAGGTCTAAAACTATAGTCTATCTCACCCTATGTAGATAGATTATCTTTTGAATATAATGTTCTCCCAACTGATCCACTAAGAATGTTACCCATATAGGTGTGAAATGTGATAATTTATTTAGTATTTCCACAAAAACCAAAATAGCTTCATTCTTTCAAGGCATCCTTAGGAGACCCACTATAATTTATATAGTCAAATCATCCGACTTCCACTCTAGAAAGGGAAATGGATGAAACAAATCTCTAGGTCTTTGATTCTAGGACTTTACCTAATGACATGTGTAACATCATGTCATGAACCCTTATGTACCCTTTTTCATGTCCATCCACGAAAACTGTCATCATAGGTCTGGGTACATTTTGGCCACACTTGGATGTACCACCCACTTCGAAGCATGAAACTAATGCATCATCTCCTTCTTCATACTCGTAGGCACAATAATCCTATTATTGACATATATAATCTCATCCACATCTTTGTTCCAATTTTAAGGTGACTCCCCACCTTCAAGTCATTCTCTTAAGGCCAAAAATTCCATATCCTCATACTTATGGTCGTTAATATAGATAATATGTATATACTCTACTGTAACTGATCTAGGTTTCATATTCTCTCGACTCTCCTTAACCACCACATTCATTTCAGTAAACAAAGGCATCATCTTCCACTCAGTAGTAGACTCTCTAACTGCTTTAGTTTGAGTTTTCCTTCTCAAAGTATCAGCAACACAATTCACATTATTAGGCATATATGATAGCTCAAAATCAAAAGAATTCATATACTCAACCCATCTCCACTATTGAAGATTGAAATCTTGCTGTGAAAAGATATACTTTGAGATATTGTGGTCCATATAGAAAGTAAACATTTCTCACAAATGTTAATGCCAGAAAAACATAAAATCATAAACCATAGGTTCCAAATATAGGTCATGCGTAGGGTAGTTCTATTCATGAGGCCTCAGCATGCAAGACCCATAAGCCACAAATCAATCTTCTTGCATCAACAAGTCTCCCAGTACAATCCTAGACCTATCATAATACGTTATATACTCTTCACCAAGCTCCGGTAAGATAAAGTACACTTTCGATGTTAAGAACTTATTTAACTCTTTGAAAGAATCCTCAAAATCTTCCAACCAGTAAAACTTGATACCTTTATTGGTCATTCCAGAGATCATCACTTCTATATGAGATAATTCCTGAATAAATCTTTGATAATATCCTTCCAAACCCATAAATCTACAGATATTAAAAAACATTCTTGGGATGCTCCCAAGTGACCTCTGCCTGAACTATCTTTGGTCCCACATACATGACTTTCCCTAAGATTACATGAACAAAGAAGTGTACCTAATCAATCAAAAACTAACACAAAGAGAGCTTGGAATATAGTCGATTCTCCTGCAATGTAGATAGAAATATTCCAAGATATTGGCCATGATCATCATGAGTATTAGAGTACACTAAGATGTCATCCACAAAAAACTGCAACAAAATAATCTATGTGTAGATAGGAGATCCTATTCATCAAGGTCATAAACCCTACTGGTGCATTATTCAACCCAAAAAACATTATGATGAACTTATATATCCCTTACATGATTCTGAAAGTAGTCCTCTATATATCAAAAAGCCATACTCTCAACTAACCATACCCTTATATTGGGTCAATATTGGAGAAGACACATGCTCCCCTTAATTGGTCAAAAATATCATCAATACATGGAAGAGGATACCATTTTTTTATAGTCAGCCAGTTCATCTTCTAGTAATCAGCACATAAGCTCAATGTCTTATCCACATTCTTAAAAAAAACTAATGAAAAACCTAAGGAAATGCACTTGGAAAGATAAATCCCTTAACCTCCAACTCCTCCACCCATGTCTTGTTCTCTTGAAGCTCTTTCGGTGCCATTCTATATGGTGGAATTGAAACTAGTTCAAATATTGTCTTAAGCTCCATAGTAAACTCCACATCTCTCTCAAGTGGCAGCCCTAATATGTCTTCAAGAAATATATCATAAAAACTCTCCACTATGGGTGGAATGACATCTTACATTACACCTTCTTCAACTAACTATAGTCTAGAAACTTGTACTGTGAGTTCTCCTAGTTTCTATGTAATTAGATTTTCTTAGCCTTTCTGGATATCCAACTCTCCTGGGTGAATATAGTTGTCACCCTTAATAGATGTGAAAGTCTCTCTCCTATGGTAAGAATTAATGTGATCTTAGTATAATACAATCCATTCCATACTAAGAATTAGGATGAATCCTAACATGTCCAGAATAAATAGATCCCATAGAAAATGATATCTCAAAACCTTTAGAGAAAAAACATTGAATAAGAAAATGTCTCTCGACCATTATCCTAGAGGTGTTTCTTTTGTCGAAACCCCACTCATTAATCCACAGTCTGGATCAAAATGTTCACAAGATGTGTATAAATAATGGAATTAGAGGAACCAATATCAAATAAGATACATTATAAAGTAGAGGGTACATGAATAGTACCTCTCATTGTAGACATTCTAGACTCTCTCTCCATAATTATAGGTTGAACTGCATATAGCTATCCTTCCCCTCTTCTTTTTGATGCAGTTTGACTCCCCTGAGCCTCACCACCCTGCTGATATAGGATCTCTTTCCCAATAGTACCACATCCATGACCACTACCACCACTTCTAGTATAATTCAAACTTTCAAACTGATATGGTGCCAAAGATCCTCTTACCAAACCCTAGTTTTTTCTAGATATTGTATCACTAGTCATCAACTCATGGATTCTAAAAAGAATATATAGATGTCTTATCTTGCTGAAATGTTTTCACACTGTTGGATTTCAACGGAACTATCTCTAAATGTGTACCATTTTACCATACTAGTGACAGATCTCTCATGTAAGGTCATGAAAATCTGACCCCTCTATCTGTGCACACTGCTTCCATATACACTTACTGATATTGTTGTAATAACACTTCCCTCTCTCTGTAGTCACACCTTTTTATCATAAAACTGTAACTATATGTTATGATATGGAATTATCCTTCAAGACCCCCTTAAAAATGAGATCCTAATATACCATCTTAGTAGCCTTCTTTAACCAAAAAAGGTTATCCTGGGACTTGATCACACATTTAATCCCTTCTTGGAAACACCTAACCATAACTGTCTCATCCCCTTACTACACTAGAGAAAAGCATTACAAATATTTAATGAATCCAACATAGTCCATCAAAAACATATTCCCCTAAGTCAATCTCATGAACTCATCAACTATCTCATGTCTCAACATCTCCAGATAGAAGTACTCTAGGATCTTCTTTAAGAATTCCTTCCATAGCTTACCATCATCCTATTTTGTCTATGCTTGAATGTCGCACCAGTGCTTTTTGGATATTCATAGCATATAAGAAGCCAAATTGACCATCCTCTCAGTCATAGTCTCTAAATGGTCACGTTTTTTATTGATGTAATGAACCCAAAATTCATCTCCCTTAGGTCCACCCTCACCAGTAAATGCCAGAGGGTGGTTATAATGAAATCCCCTCATTAGATTAGACATAATCGTCATAACCCACCCCATTTATCTTTCCATAAGATGCATGATGTGACCAAATTTATCTTAGAATTTCTCCTTAACTTCCTCACTCTCCATGATCGGGGCCTCATGTTCCACCACTGGAAGATAATCCTTATCCATGTACTCCGTTCATCTTCTGAACTGGTGTCGTATTGTAGGTATACTATCTAAAATTACAAACACAAACCTTAGTTTACAATTCACATCATTAAAAAAAATTAATTAAGTGGGAAAATTAAACAAGATACAACAAGTCATTTCCCAAAATCCGGCCACATGGTCAACAACGAGGCACTATCACTACCCTTAACCATCCTACACCTTGGACCTAGTTAAAACGGGTAAAAAAATTCTTATTAGTTGTGTTTCTCATTTAGAAACCCATTTATTCTCATCTAGTATCATTTTCCACCTTTCCTAATTTTTTTGTTAGGCACTATTTTCATTACAATTTCACAAGTATGGAAAAATAGTTCATGTTCAACAACTTACCCAAAACCTGTTTTCCCATGAATGCCTAGAATGATGCCTGCCAAAATAACCAAGAGTGCCTAGAATGATGCATGAAAAATCAACTCTCATGCCATGCTAGACCATGATTCAAATATCATAAAATCTCAACATCAATAATCATAGAACATAACAAGTGAATCACCAAAGGTGAAATAATATTCAACTATAATAGTAAAAAAACAATAAAAACAATCCCACCCTGGGAACTTGGGTTCTCCCCCATACATGGGTTAGCTACTCCCTTGCATGAGATCATAACCAAATACTGAATCTTCCTAGTATCATATCTTCCTTTACCAAATAATTTTTCAAAAAAAAGAAAATAAATCCTCATTTGATAGCACTTTTTAATGTCCCGACCCAGGTGCCACACACCAATCCCCTGATTCGGTCAGTCACATGACCTCAACAACTCCTCCCTGTATGTTTGAGGCTTCCAACTAGCAGTGAGGGTTTAATATCGATCATAGGGAGAATATAACCAATTTTATCATAGGAATACACTAACATAAATACAAAACAGTCACTAAATAACATAATACTACAAACAGAAGAGTTCCAATATCCCATGATGATAAAACTAGAGATACAAACCCAAAATGAACAATTAACATGTCATGATAATTTATATTCCATGTGTCAAATGAATTCTCAAAAGTAAAGACACCAAAGACTCCCCAATGGGTCTTGAACCAAGTTTGGTTCCCTCATCCATAATCCAACCCAAATCATCTATCTAACATAGGTACTTTTTCCTTATCTTGTCCTCTAACAATGAAATCTATTCTGGTACCGATCAGGTAACTCGAGTTGGATGTGATTACAACTCTGTAAGCCACCACCAATAGTGTATAAAACAATATTATGTAAATATAAAGTTTACGTAGTTGAATAAATAAGTAATTACAATGCATAAGTAAATGGTCATCACATTATCAATTAAACTTTTATTAACCACATAAGTCCTGAGGTTTTGGTAGACACCCGTACCTCAATATCTGCTTTAGCTCATTCCAGTGCCCAAATATGTCCAAGGGGCATCATATATCAGAATTACATTGTTACCATTATCAAATTCTCACAATATAATGCAAATTTTACCATTTTATAATCCATACATGAATTCCCATGTTACCATTCAACTCACACAATAGAGTGACCATGTTCCCATCATTTATTTCATAACTAAATTACCATGTTAGAATTCCTAACTTCACATTATAATGACCATGTTTCCATTCATCAACCCATAATTAATTCAAAAAATAATTTTCCACAAAATTAAGGTAATTAATCCACTAATTAATTAATCACATCAACTCTATTAGTCAACTCAAAAATTAACTAAGCACATGAATTACATTACTAATTCAAAAATTAGTTTATCAAATTATTCCAATAACATTAATAAATTCATCAACTAATTAAATCAGTATACACAACATAAAATCTCTATAATTTATTATCTCAAAAAATAACTCAATATCTTATAATTAATTCATCTATTAATTATCTAAATCAATAACTCAATATCACATCATTAATTCATCAATTAATTATCTAAATCAACAACTCAATAATCCATCATTAAATATAAAATTAATTACCTTGAAAACTCTATCTAAAAATCTCAAAATTGATTCAATAATTTATTATCTAAATCTATGACATCAAATTCCCCAATTTTATATCAATCCAATTAATTAATTTACTAAATTAATTAATCCAATCTATAATTAAATGTATAAAAATATAATATAGAATTTAAAATTACTTACACATAATTTAAATCATGAATTTTGGATTTTAATTATAGACCACCCACCTCATGTTTGATGAATAACATTCGCCAGCAGGGTTCTCAAAATTTGAGTAGCAGAACAATTTAGAACAAGATCCAAATCTAAAACCCTAAATCAAGATTTAATAAGTAATGATTCTTAAAATATAGATCTAGATCTAAATCCTAATATCTAGATTGAATAAATACATAATAATTAATCCTGTCAAGGATGGGAGAAGAAAGGATAAGTAACAGGAAATCAATGAGACATAGTCCACTTACTCGGAGGGGTGAAGATCTACAATCTAAGATTTGAATTGGAAATAATTTTTTTAAGAAGGCTTAGAATTCATTAAAAGAGATATAAAATAATTAAATACATCCTAGGGTAAAATGGTAGTGTAACACCCCAGGTAAATAAAGAATATGACATTTTCTTATTTATCCATATTTGTGAATAAAATATTGATATGACTTTAAAGGGGACGCTATGCTCGATGGCATACCTAACACACAACAACGAGTTTCTTGGTAATCTTACCTTGCACTCTAATAATAAAATAATATTATTTTAAATGGTAGTTAACATGTAGTCGTTGTATTGGCAGGAATGGATAGAAATAACTAAAATATGATTATATATGTTTTTAAATGTTTTTACATTTATCCAATAAAAGATAATGGCTTAAAATACGGAAAGAATTCAATTTTAGGCGTATATGTCCTAGTTTTCACTAAAGGTTAACTTATCGCCTTTTGATGGAGAACCGTCATTAAATATAGTTTTGTTCAATATTATAGATTCTATTGGACCAAATAAAACTCTTCTTAAGAATCGGGAAATCAAAATTTACTTTGTGTAAATTTTTGGTATCTTTCCGATAATGTTCATTTTTTTAATGAATAGGGTAAAATGTTGTATTTTAATTCAAAACCTCTTTTTAATCTAATTTATTTATATGATTAGATTATATTTTGAATTGGTTTCAAAGTGAAATTAGAAAATATTTTTACCATTAAATCCAATAGTGGTCGTTGGAATTAATTTCACTTTGAAATCAGACTTAAACTAGTGTCAATCTTTTGATACTTGTTGTTTTATAAAAACACGCTATTTTCTCTGACAGCGGGAATTAATTATTAAATTAATTAATGTGACTAATATGTTTTGAATTTTTTAAAACGGACTTCATTTTTGAATTCGGAATATCAAATATAGCTTAGGGTGAAGTTTTGGTATTTTTCTGAAAAACTCCAATTTTTGATGAATAGTGAAACCACTAAGTGGTAATCAAGCAAACTGATTTTTCAGTTAAATGAAAGTTTACCACTAATGTGTATTGAATTTTGAAAATCCGACATACATGGTTGTAATTAGTATTTAAAATTTGGTTCAATGGGATGAAAATAATTTTTTGGTGAATAGTAACTTTTTTTCATTAATCGCGATTAGAGGTAATTAGTGTAATTTAAGTTAAAAATGATATTATAAGAATGTGAAAACACCATGACACTTGTCCTACACCTATTGGGTGAGTCATGGCCGACCAAGACAAGCCATGGGCCAACTTGGGGACCCCAAGGAGCCACTTTAGTTGGAAAATGACAATAATATATTTTTATTTAATGTTAAAATTAAATTGACACAAACATGAGTTGTTTTACTAAAACAGTTTTTAAGTGGGGTTACACAAGTCCAAATTTTGATTATAAATAGTAATTGGAAAGATAAAACGATTTCCTAAATCATATTTTTTTATAATTTTTAGACATTATATAAATTAAATTATTTATGACATAATAATGATGCAGCGATGACATCACTATTTGACGATTTAAATAAAATGGAAATATAATGTAAAATATATGAACTACACATGTCCAAAACCAATTGGATGAGTGGATTTCTAACCCTTATCACCTTATCCACGAATTCTATCAATGTGGGACCTTTTAAAACCGAAACACATTTTCAAATAAAGTAATATTTCTTTACTTTCCAAAAGTGCCCCTCCTCTCCTCTTATAAAAGGCCCCCACCTCTACCTCATTTCACACACTCCTCAAGTCTTTGGCTCGGCCAACCCCTGCCCATTTACTCTCTCCACATCCCTCTCCTCATCCTAGAGGACTACCTTTGGGCATAATCCTTTCAAAGGAATCCTTTAGGCTCAAATCAAAAGGAGTTACACTTTTAAAGGATATTAAAGAACGATCGAGTCAAGTCGGACCCGAGGTAAGGGATCCTACACCTCTCTTTCTTTTTAAGTAAAATCTTTTATGTCATTCCTTTTAAAGATCATCTTTATTGTTATTGGGATGTTCTTTTATATTAATCTTACTGTAATTTTTATGTTCATGTGATGAGAGACCCTATTCTCTCTCTTCAATCCATTTTGGAAGTTTTAAGTGGCGCCGTTAGGCTGCCGAGTTTTCGTAAGAGATTTTTCATCTCACTTTTATTCCCGTGAGATTTATGCTACATTTTCCACAATTTCCATTGAGTGGTTTATGTACTGCCCACTATTAAAATCCTATTGTAATATAATTCCATTTGTGGGTATTTACATATTCATTATATGACACTTCTTCAATGGGGTGTACTTTTCAAAAGATACCCAAGTCGGTAAGGGAACCTTTCACCCTTCTTTTTTTTAAAGACTTATTTTTTTGGGTCTTTTAATTTACATATTGTTATGTTGGGATATGTTCTCATATATCCTTATTGATGTAAATTTTATGTCCAAGTGATGAGATACCCTTTTTTTTATCTCTCATCAACTCATTTTGATGTGACGCCGTTAGGCTATCAAGGGAACTTCTTAACCCAATTTCGATTTCTTTGGGTTCAACATGTTGTTATTGAATATGTAATCCTTTGAATATGTGTGAATGGACTTTGATTATTTTACATTGAATATCCACTTATATTTGGTGTATTCATTTGTCACACATAATTATGTAATTGATTTATCCTTAAACCAAGGATACCGTCTTTGTAAGGGACTTCGTCTCAATCTCCTTTCATTGAGGCATATTTCGTTTTATACAAAACTTTATTTTATACGGTGTATAAACCCCTTTGACTTTTACTTTTATACGAAAGGAATCTTTTTCTATGAAGCGTTTTACTAAATGACAAAAAGGAATGTTTTTTTAACATACGTGGTGACAACGACCTTTTCCGCCGCCGCGAGTATTATTTGGACTTTGGCTTCCTCAACAAGCTGATATGTTTTTAAAATGAAATAAATACCATATACTCTTTTATGTATTTGGGTATTGAAAATGGTTTTGATAAAGGATTCTATTATATTGTGATTGAAATGTGGAAATGTTATCATTCATTTATATTTGTTTTATGTTTTATGATTTTATATTGGTACTTGGACATTTTAACGGGTGGTTACGTTATAAACCATATGACGGGTGGTGCCGTGAATACCAGGATGGGTGGTTACGTTATAACCTCCAATGCATTGGGTATGGAAGTCAGCTGTATGGCTATTCCATTAAGTATGTATGGAAATTGGCCGTATGGCTATTCCATTTAAGTGATATGTGTGGAAGTCGACCGTATGGTTATTCCACTTAAGTATGTTTATGTCCCAAGTTACCTTTATATATGTTATGTGTTCTTTATATGGGTTTTATGGTAATACTTTGTTTACCAAAAGGTAAGTAATGATATTTTATTCAGTGAAGAGTTTTTTCTACTTCATAAAGGTGAAAAGTATTACCTTGATAAAGTATACATGGTTTACTATTTGTTTTGATAAACTAACAGTTTTTATTCTTTGTGTATCCCTTACTGAGTTTTTATGCTCATCCCAAGTTTTTGAAATGTTTTTCATAGGACTTAGCATGGAATAGGGTCAAGGATGGGATCAAGGGAAAGTCATGCTTCCTAAAACATGAAACTAGACATGTTTCTTTTTAAGAATTTTTATTTTATGGAAATTTAGTATAAGAGACTACTTTGTAATCTTTTGAGATGTAATAGTTATGTCCTAATTCTCTAAAACTCTAAACCTGAAAAGATCCTCAATGTGAATTATTCATTTAATTCAATTTTAAGTAAGGTTTAAGGCTGGGGCCTTATAGTTGGTATCAAAGGTCGGTTTAGATAACTTTAGAGGTTAGGTTATTCTTTAAGCATAAGTGACATTACCATAATGGTTAGGATTTCAGAAAGAGTCCTAGTTTTAGATAAAGTGAATAAGTAAGTATATCTTAGTGTTTATCTTCCTCATTAGTACATGATGGTTATATTGATATACTCACACTGACCTTTTTGGTTTTAGTAAATGGCTGGATCTAGCAGGCACCAAAGTGACAATGGGTTTGAAGGAAACTATGGTGGTTCTCTGATTAAGAGACTGGATGAGATGAGGGATTCAATGAGGAATCTCATGGTTGTTCTAAACCAACTATCAAGGATTCATGATCAACCACTTCAACCTTAGTGAGTTCTTTAATGCATCATGTACGATATGGACAACTCGATGTGGAAATTCATGTAATAATTATTAAGGTAACCATTAGGGTTTATATGATCCTTACTTTTGAGGTAATTATGGGTAATTATATGTTATGATGGAAAATGAAAGGCATGAGATAAACTTGAGGTTAAAATATGTTATGATCATCTTTGATGATTTTATCCCTTTTGGGGAATGATTTAAGAATTATATAGTTTTGAAAAAAGGACAACACGCAGACCGTGTGACAACCCGTCACGTCGGACAAAGCTGCGGGAATCGAACCCACAACCAAAGTGCGACTGGAATTAATCGCCTACCACTGGACTACGTGAAGTCCCTGGTTAGTTTGGCTGATTATTTTTAGTTATATGATTTTATGAATTAAGAGTAAGTTGATTTTGGGTTATTTATGAAAATTATTAACCTATCATGGAGGACATGTGATTAGGTTAATTACTATTCAATACAAGACTTTAGGAGCAACTGATGTTGTTTGGAGATAAATGTTACGATTTAACATGGAAGACAATGTGACTAAATCCTTCAAATATTTGGGTTTCAATCTTATATTGGTTTACTTTGAAGAATTTTATGGATAAATTGTTTATCGGATGGTCCTTGTTGAACTTTGGGTTTTGTTGGACAAGTTTTGGATATTAAGCATAGATTTTCTTTTTAAAGGGTTATCCTTTTGTGGATTATCTGACCTTGTACTAACCTTTTTTTGTTTTGGTTTTGGTTAAAGTCTAAAGACATAGGATGTATATAGTTCTCTTTGGTGGATTAGGTGATTCTCTAGAAGTTGATTATAGTACTCTTAATGCGAACAAGTCTCCCTAAATACTCGTCTTTTGGAAAAAATTTGAGTTTGATTAAGGAATCTAGTAAAAGTAGAAAGTCAACATGATAAGTGATTATGTTTCCTTATGAATAAATTCCTCAATAAAAAGTAACTTAAAACAAAAATTTGGTCTACTAACTTTTCCTACTGGGGAATCGAATACCGTTTAACCCATCACAAGTTTGTGATTTTCTTGTGGTTAACTTTATCCTAAACATGTTTTCTATCACTCTCCCTCAAGAACATGACCCTTTGCTTTTTCTTCCATGTCCATGTTTTTCTACATGGAATCCTAGTATGGGTTAACTCGGGTGACCTCTGTACTTATCTTCCTTTATTTTAAAGTGATTGTTTTACCGACTCTTGTTCCGATGTGGGACGTTCAAGGATGACTCCGAGCTCAATTTTAAAAATTGCGAGGACGCAATTCCCAAAAGGGGGGAAGGATGTAACACCCCATGTAAATAAAGAATATGACATTTTCTTATTTATCCATATTTGTGAATAAAATATTGATATGACTTTAAAGGGGACGCTATGCTCGATGGCGTACCCAACACGCAACAACGAGTTTCTTGGGAATCTTACGTTGCACTCTAATAATAAAATAATATTATTTTAAATGGTAATTAACATGTATTCGTTGTATTGGCAGGAATGGATAGAAATAACTAAAATATTATTATATATGTTTTTAAATGTTTTTACATTTATCCAATAAAAGATAATGGCTTAAAATACGGAAAGAATTCAATTTTAGGCGTATATGCCCTAGTTTTCACTAAAGGTTCACTTATCGCCTTTTGATGGCGAACCATCATTAAATATATTTTCGTTCAATCTTATACATTCTATTGGACCAAATAAAACTCTTCTTAAGAATCGGGACATCAAAATTTACTTTGGGTAAATTTTTGGTATCTTTCCGAGAATGTTCATTTTTTTAATGAATAGTGTAAAATGTTGTATTTTAATTCAAAACCTCTTTTTAATCTAATTTATTTATATGATTAGATTATATTTTGAATTGGTTTTAATGTGAAATTAGAAAATATTTTTACCATTAAATCCAATAGTGGTTGTTGGAATTAATTTCACTTTGAAATCAGACTTAAACTAGTGTCAATCTTTTGATACTTGTTGTTTTATAAAAACACGCTATTTGCTCTGACAGCGGGAATTAATTATTAAATTAATTAATGTGACTAATATGTTTTGAATTTTTTAAAACGGACTTCATTTTTGAATTCGGAATATGAAATATAGCTTAGGGTGAAGTTTTGGTATTTTTCTGAAAAACTCCAATTTTTGATGAATAGTGAAACCACTAAGTGGTAATCAAGAAAACTGATTTTTCAGTTAAATGAAAGTTTACCACTAATGTGTATTGAATTTTGAAAATCCGACATACATGGTTGTCATTAGTATGTAAAATTTGGTTCAATGGGATGAAAATAATTTTTTGGTGAATAGTAACTTTTTTTCATTAATCGCGATTAGAGGTAATTAGTGTAATTTAAGTTAAAAATGATATTATAAGAATGTGAAAACACTATGAAACTTGTCCTACACCTATTGGGTGAGTCATGGACGACCAAGACAAGCCATGGGCCAACTTGGGGACCCCATGGAGCCACTTTTGTTGGAAAATGACAATAATATATTTTTATTTAATGATAAAATTAAATTGACACAAACATGAGTTGTTTTACTAAAATAGTTTTTAAGTGGGGTTACACAAGTCCAAATTTTGATTATAAATAGTAATTGGAAAGATAAAACGATTTCCTACATCATAGTATTTTTTTTATAATTTTTAGACATTAAATAAATTAAATTATTTATGACATAATAATGATGCAGCGATGACATCACTATTTGACGATTTAAATAAAATGGAAATATAATGTAAAATCTATGAACTACACATGTCCAAAACCAATTGGATGAGTGGATCTCGAACCCTTATCACCTTATCCACGAATTATATCAATGTGGGACCTTTTAAAACCGAAACACATTTTCAAATAAAGTAATATTTCTTTACTTTCCAAAAGTGCCCCTCCTCTCCTCTTATAAAAGGCCCCCACCTCTACCTCATTTCACACACTCCCCAAGCCTTTGGCTCGGCCAACCCCTGCCCATTTACTCTCTCCACATCCCTATACTCATCCTAGAGGATTACCTTTGGGCAGAATACTTTCAAAGGAAGCCTTTAGGCTCAAATCAAAAGGAGTTACACTTTTAAAGGAGATTAAAGAACGATCGAGTCAAGTCGGACCCGAGGTAAGGGATCCTACACCTCTCTTTCTTTTTAAGTACACTCTTTTATGTCATTCCTTTTACAGCTCATCTTTATTGTTATCAGGATGTTCTTTTATATTAATCTTACTGTAATTTTTATGTTCATGTGATGAGAGACCCTATTCTCTCTCATCAATCCATTTTGGAAGTTTTAAGTGGTGCCGTTAGGCTGCCGAGTTTTCGTAAGAGATTTTTCATCTCACTTTTATTCCCGTGAGATTTATGCTAAATTTTCCACAATTTCCATTGAGTGGTTTATGTACTTCCCACTATTACAATCCTATTTTAATATAATTCCATTTATGGGTATTTACATATTCATTGTATGACACTTCTTCAATGGGGTGTACTTTTCAAAAGTTACCCAAGTCGGTAAGGGAACCTTTCACCCTTCTTTTTTTTAAAAGACTTATTTTGGTGGGTCTTTTAATTTACATATTGTTATGTTGGGATATGTTCTCATATATCCTTATTGATGTAAATTTTATGTCCAAGTGATGGGATACCCTTTTTTTTATCTCTCATCAACTCATTTTGATGTGACGCCGTTAGGCTGTCAAGGGAACTTCTTAACCCAATTTCGATTTCTTTGGGTTCAACATGTTGTTATTGAATATGTAATCCTTTGAATATGTGTGAATGAACTTTGATTATTTTACACTTAATATCCACTTATATTTGGTGTATTCATTTGTCACACATAATTATGTAATTGATTTATCCTTAAACCAAGGATACCGTCTTTGTAAGGGACTTCGTCTCAATCTCCTTTCATTGAGGCATATTTCGTTTTATACAAAACTTTCTTTTATACGGTGTATAAAACCCTTTGACTTTTACTTTTATACAAATGGAATATTTTTCTATGAAGTGTTTTACTAAATGACAAAAAGGAATGTTTTTTTAACATACGCGGTGACAACGACCTTTTCCGCCGCCGCGAGTATTATTTGGTCTTTGGCTTCCTCAACAAGCTGATATGTTTTTAAAATGAAATAAATACCATATAATCTTTTATGTATTTTGGTATTGAAAATGGTTTTGATAAAGGATTCTATTATATTGTGATTGAAATGTGGAAATGTTATCATTCCTTTATATTGGTTTTATGTTTTATGATTTTATACTGGTACTTGGACATTTTAACGGGTGGTTACGTTATAACCTCCAATGCATTGGGTATGGAAGTCGGCCATATGGCTATTCCATTAAGTATGTATGGAAATTGTCCATATGGCTATTCCATTTAAGTGATATGTGTGGAAGTTGACCGTATGGTTATTCCACTTAAGTATGTTTATGTCCCAAGTTACCTTTATATATGTTATGTGTTCTTTATATGGGTTTTATGGTAATACTTTGTTTACAAAAAGGTAAGTAATGATATTTTATTCAGTGAAGAGTTTTTACTACTTCATAAAGGTGAAAAGTATTACCTTGATAAAGTATACATGGTTTACTATTTGTTTTGATAAACTAACAGTTTTTATTCTTTGTGTATCCCTTACTGAGTTTTTATGCTCATCCCAAGTTTTTGAAATGTTTTTCACCGGACTTAGCATGGAATAGGGTCAAGGATGGGATCAAGGGAAAGTCATGCTACCTAAAACATGAAACTAGACATGTTTCTTTTTAAGAATTTTTATTTTATGGAAATTTAGTAGAAGAGACTACTTTGTAATCTTTTGAGATGTAATAGTTATGTCCTAATTCTCTAAAACTCTAAACCTGAAAATATCCTCAATGTGAATTATTCATTTAATTCAATTTTAAGTAAGGTTTAAGGATGGGGCCTTATAGGTAGTATATTTGGGATTGATCAAGGGGTTTGGGTAATTAAAGAACTACTTTTAAGGTCAACTTATATCCTACACATGGTTTACTGGGTAGGGGCACCCAGATTCCCTTAACCATGTGCCTAAATCCTGCTCATATTTTATAGAGGATCATGGTTACTCATAAGTGGTAACACGGTTTTAAAAAACCATGTTCCAACTATAAAAAACCAAATCTCTAGGGATACATGGTTTTCTAGGTTGGGGCGCATGGTTTTCCCTAACCAGGCGTGAACCGTGAACTGCCCCTTTTTCTTCCATCTTCCTCAATTTTCACCCAGACACACCCCAAAATAAAACCCAAACAAAATTTATTGAAAAACAGAAAAAGGGTACTTGAAATCAAGATAAAGTTAACTCTATAAGAGTTCAAGATCTTTAATGTATGATCCTAGATTAAAAAGAGTGCGGCATACTATTCCTTAATCAAGAATGATCTCATGAAAATTATTGGAGACGTTTCTTAATGTTGTTGATCAATGATTGAAAAGTAAAATTATAGTAGTTATGAGTGAATACCCTATGGTGTTTCCTAATGATTCTTCTAGGTTACTGTCCTAGAGAAAGGTTGAGTTCTATATTGAATCACACCTTGGGATGATTACCATTTATATTTCATCATATCATACAGAACCTACTAAATAAACAAACATTAATGATTAACTTTTGGATCTTGAAGAAAGGGTATTTATTAATCATTGTGTATCACCTTATCCATAATTATTTCAATTTGAAAATAATGTAGAGGTAATCCTTAGGATTTATATTGATTTCAAAAAACTTAATCTGCTGACTGTTAGGAAAAAATAACCCTTGATGAGGATTAGTGATCTCTTTGATCAAATCAGAGAATCTTGATGGGTTTGTAATGTTGAAATGTTATTGGGGTACCATATATTAATATTTCAAGAATAGGTTGTACCTATTATAGTTTTTATAGTCATCATGAGAATTTGGAGTTCCTATTTGTGTTATTCGGTCAAACTAATGCTCTCATGGTATTTATTCCATTCATGAAATAGATATTTCATCAGTTCATGGAATATTTCATGACATTTTATGGAAGATATTTTAAGGTACATTAATTTAGATGAAGATAATAAGGATCGTATGTATGTCATCCTTAGAATCTCAAAAGAACACCATCTGCATGAAAATATTTCAAGATGTGAATTTTAGATCCAAGAAGTGAATTTTCTAGGACATGCTATATCTAAGGGGGATACTTCAATTGATTATAAAAATATTTATAAATTATTTCATGGTATTAACCTAGAAATTTGTTTGATATTTAATTTTTCATGGGGATAACTTGTTATTACATGTGGTTTATTTACGATTTCTCCATTATGGAATCTATAATGATAAGATTAACCCATATGTGTGTTATAATTTAATGGAATGATAAATGTCATGGATATTTTCTAGAAATAAAAGAGAGGTTTACTTTAGATCTAGTTATGATTATTCTATAACTGATTTTGTGCTATGATTTTTTCTATTATGCCATAAGAATGGGATTGGGGCATGTCTTGATTCATGGAAAACATGTAGTGGCCTATGGATCTCACTAATTTTTCCGTCATGAGAAAACTATCCTACACATGCTTGTGAATCCTGTTTCCCTTCCATGGGTTATTCAATGATAAAATAATTATGCATCCATATTAATTTTCCATATATTATTCTATGATGAAATGATTAAATGATAATGAAATTAATTTCTTTTCCATAGGTTATTCTATGATTAAATATTTGTTAAAACAATTTTTTTAAAGGGTTCTAATATATGATGAATGTTTTATTATCTTCTGGAAAATGTATGAATGATTTTAAATAAGTGATGGGTGGATCATTTATCTTCGTTCAATGCATTGGGTAAATATTAATATATTGGAATGTTGATTAAACCAAGTTTATTAAGATATTTTTTCCACTATGATAGTATTTGAGTAAAAATTGACTTCTATAATGTTTTGGGTAGTGAATGATTCCACTATGATAATATTGGAAATTTTCCTTGAAAACTAATGAAATTATTTTCTTTGATTATGTGTAATCCAAAAATCTATGCCTTATGAAAATTTTATATGCTAATGGATAATGTAATTTTATTCTATTATGATTCATGTCTTATGAACTACCAATATTTATGCTTTGACTAATGTTTAAGAACTATGATATGCATGGTATGGTTTTCAAATGTTAAGATAATGTTATCATACCAATATTCTCATGTTATTCTTATATGATCATTGATCTATCCCTTTTTTACCCTTACTAAGCATCTTATTCACCCTTCCTGATGTTTCCATTCCCCAAGATATGAAGAATGATATTATGTCTAATATGTCTAAGAATGGTTCCCGTTTTGGAGATGTTAATTAGAGATAACGTAGATTACTTATGAACAAGTTATTTGTGTTTATGTATTTCTAAAGAAACTATAAAAAACTAATCTAGAATAGATCATTATGTTATATGATGATTATTCATCTATTAAGATGTAATATTTATGTATGAGATGTTTAGGACTTTACAGTTGGTTTCAGATAATGTTTTTTATAACTTTTAAACATTAGGATGATAAATATTTTGTGAGAGATACAGGTATGTGTTTAAGTATATGTTTATGAAAATTTATAAGTATAAGTCTAAGGATGAGTTAAATAATAGGAAAATGACCTGAATTTTTGGTAAAGTATAGAGCAAGTGATTTCCAAGAAATAATATACCTCTCTGGATACTACAAGTGGATGTGGATTTTCTATAGAGGTACCTGGGGGTAATAAATCTATAAAGGGTGAATTTATCTAGACTTGATCATCACCTAGTGCATGATAATGAGCCTTATTGAACACCTAGTTCGACACTCCTAGGGGATATGTTTTGGAAATTCATAAACTATTTATGAACCATCATGAATGATTTGAACAATAACCATGAATAACCTAGGTTAATCCAAAGGTTCCATATATTAAAAACAAGGTGTCATGATTTAGACATTCTATAAGTGATTTTTCATGACTATGTGGTTCCCCACTATGATTATTTCCAATCACATTATTCTTTTTGGTTTTAGTCAAATGTTGGAACCTGAAAGAACCATATTAGTGTTGAATGTAATTAGAATGCAACGATTGTCCTTATGAGTAACCATATATTTTAGGAGTTTGAATAATAATTCTTGTTTCTATTCCCACAAAAATTTCTCAGGATTTGAATCACACTAAACTACAAAATTATAAATGGAGGTAATGACATTCTATCGAGTCCTTCATGAGGCAACATCCAACTTATTTTTTCAGTTTATTTATCCATTAATTTCTGAGAAATCTATCAATACCATTGAAAATATGTTTTTCATTCTTCATTTTCTAGAGTTTGGAAAATTAATTTTGTATTTCTATTATTTAGAAGTTAAAGATAAAAAATGGTGGAATATTACCAAGAATACAAGATAGTAAGCTGAAATGGACTCCATGGAGTGGTATGAGTTTATGAACTTATTTTCCAATAATTACCATCCTATTATTCATTGTATGAAAATGGAGAAGTAATTACTTGAGCTAAAATTGAAGGAAAATGAATGTATTGGTTACTATGAGTCAAATTTCATAAGACATGAGAGGTATGATTCTAGTATTATCATCCAACTTGAATTTAAGGTTGATTAAATCATAACTGGTTTGAAAATAAGAAACTAAAGGGAATTACCCATATGAGACATAAAATTGTATGAATAATTTTGTTTAATTCACTATCAAGTTTGAAATATTTATTGGTGTTACACAAAAATATCATGGTCTTGATATGAAAATAAACATGTAATTAAATTGAAATTCTAAAAACCATGGAGTGAAGAAGATGATATTTCCTTAATTCTAAAAGTGTATAAGGAAACATGATGGAAATTGTATTAAGGGGAATAATAAATGTTTTATGTGTGAAAAGGAAGGTCATTGATAAGTTTCATTCTGATGTTATTGGAATAATTTATCTAATAATGACAATATAGTGAAACCCCCACAAAATTATGTACCCACACTTCAGTACATAAACTGTATGGACTTTTGGCATTATGAAAATGAATTCCCTAATCCAAGGGGTAATAATGATAATATTGTAAAATAACCTATTGAGAAAAATAGAAAAAGGAAAGATTATTCGATCAAAAAATCTAAAGTGAATCATGATAATTAGTGTACATTTATCCTCTACTATAGAGTTTGTAATTTCATGTTATAGTGTTTATGAATTTTCTATGTGAAAATATTTATTGTTCATACTTTAGTGAAATTTAATGTGATTCTAAGCATTTATTGTCTCCCTCAACATGTATTTAAAAATAATGAAGTCACATTTGATATTTTATTGGTGCAATAATGATCCCAAGATCCAAATGGAAATTTTTATTTCTTGGATAAGATAATATTTAATGAATGAATGGTGAATTATCTTTTGGAATCATATGTATCTCTATGTAATATTAACTTAAGAGTTATATATACCATCATGGGTTTATGAGTTTAAGGTTTATCATAAGGTTGAATTCATATACACCCCTTTAAAGGTTTTATTTTATTATATTTTATCATTATTAATGATATTTTCAGAGACATTTATAGTAATAGAACCCTTTTGTTTTGTTTACAATATATTGAAAAATTTATTTCAGAAGGAATGCATTTTCATTTTGTGGAAATAAAATAAAAGGTAACATTTATTATTATATTATATATTATGTTTATGTATTTATTGGATAATAAAATTTGAAAATGAATTAGGAATTATTTTAATATAGTTTTGGAAAAAGGTTAACCAGTAGGTAGGGTGAAAAATTATCTCATCTGGCAAGGCCATGAGTCTTAAACCCACAATCAAATGCTAAAAAGGGTATAGTTTCTACCTTTAGCCGATGTGAAAGAATATTTATAGTGGGAAAATACAAAGAGAGATATTTATTAGTACATATCTCGGTACTTGGTATGTTAGCATGTTATGATTGAGAGTGAAAGTCCAAGTGGATTGTACAACCATTATGCATACAATTTTGAAAATGGGAAAAAATAACCATGGATTTTTTCAAAGGAATCCCTAAAATATATCAAGGGAATAATGGTAGTTGGGTTTTAGTAAGTGACATTACAAATTATACACAACTTAATTCCATTATATAATATTTTTCTTCTAATAAACTTACCAAGAATTTTATTAAGGAAAAGGTAAGGTTATATGAAGTACCACATTCAATTGTATCTGATTGGGATTCATGCTTTACCTCAATTTTATAGAAATGTTTTCATAAATATCTTAATATGGAGTTGATTTTCAACTATGTGTATCATACTTAGGTATATGGTTACTCTAAAGGAACAATTAAAACCCTATAGTATATTTTATGATCCTTTTATATGGATTTCAATGGTTTTTGGGATCAATGACTTCCTCTAGTTGACTATTAATAAATAATATCTTTCAGTCAATAATCTAGATGGATCACTATAAAGACCTATATAGAATGAACTGTATAAATAGAACATATTAGGAGAAATGTGGACAAATAAAGCTATTGGGACCTCATATAGCTAAATAAATGTCTTAAAATTTAAGATCCATTTAGTAAACAAAATGGTAGCTTGAAGTCCGAAAAAAAGATTGTTTGATAATTACTGAAGTGATCTGGATTTTAAAGTTGGTGATAAGGAATTTATATGAATTTATCCATGGAATAAGGAAATGATTTTGAAAAGGAAGTGAAAATTGAGAAGTAGGTATATTAGTCCCTTTGAAATTATTAATTATATCAGGATTATAGCTTACCATTTGGTGCCTCCACCAAACCTGTCTCAATTCCATGATGTGTTCCATGAAACTCTCCTAGGGATGTACGTAACTAATCCTTCACAAGTAGTTAACTTATAAGTTATACCACTAGAGAATTACACTTTTATGATGAAAAACCGATGGAGGTTTTTTAATATAAATATAATGTTCTAAAAAATAAGACTACTCACCTAGTCAATGTTTTTTTGGCGAAATCCCCAGTTTGAGGAAGCTATGTGGTAACCTGAGAATATAACAAGGCAGAAGAATCCTTAGTTGTTTGTAAAAAATTGATAGTATTTTTAGGGTTACATTAATTTTAATTTGGGGTATAATGTAATACCTTGAGTTTTTATTGAATTTTATTCCAAATGAATTTAATTTTTTATATATCTTTTGTTATACACAACACCGAGTTTTTAATGAACAATAATATATTATTAATATTACTATTTAAATAAGACTATTATAACATATCCACTAAACTTAGTGACATAAATAAAAATAAATACATTTTAAATATTAAGTATAATGATTTTATATAAATAAAAACATTTAAAAATTATTATTACTTTTTTTTTTAAAAGTTGAAGCTTTGGTCAAAGACCAAAGCAAAAATTTATTGAAACAAAAGAGAGATTACATGAAGCGAAAAGAAGGGATTTTTTTACAATCTCTATCCAAAAGATGAAATAAATCAGGGGGGATAGAGTCCATCCAAGTCATGCTTTGTTGGACACCTTTGTTGGCTAGAGCATCAGCAACGACATTTGCTTGACGATAGGCATGAGTAGCTATAAACTCGATCCCACAGAGTAAATTGAGACAGTTCAACCAGCGAGCAGTGAGCGACCAGGATAGATGAATGTTTCTAGTCCAGATGGCATTAATGATGGTGGTTGAATCACTTTCAATCCAAAGCTTTCTCCAACCTCTTTGAAGAGCAAAGTCAACAGCATTAATAACGCCGAGCATTTCCGCCTCCAGAGATGAAGAGTGGCCACAACCAACAAAGAAACAACCATGGCAATGCCCAGCTGTGTCCCTGAAGATAGCACCACAACTGGAAGGACCAGGGTTACCTTTGGAAGCGCCGTCAACATTCACCTTGATCCATCCTGGCATCGGGGGTTGCCAAAAAACTTCAAAGAGGCATTTTGGCTTTGGGAAGATACCAGGAACGTGAAGATGACGGAGGATCATAAGGTCACCAACCGAGTTGTTGCAACAGTCTTTTTGAATTGAGGCTGCTTCATGAATCGCAAGGAGAATTCGGGATTTCCTTGCATTAAGATAGAAAGAGTGATTATTGTGAATAATATCATTTCTAACATACCAGAGTTCATGTAGAAGTTCTGCCACTGCCGCCAGAAAAAGATTTTTAACCTGCAGAGAGGCATCATGTCTAGTACAATGTATTAAAAACAAGTAAATAGAATCAGTAATGGGAAATCTGCAATTAAATAGATCAAAGATGAAATTCCAAAGGGCAGAGGCCGTCGTACAAGATAGAAAAAGATGATTGGAATCTTCCCTATGTTGGTTACACATACGACATTTAGAGCAAAGAGAGATGCCAAAGGTTTGGAGGCAAGTTTCTGTGGGTAATCTGTTGTGCGCAATGCGCCAAATAAGGGTGAGTCTAGAAGGCTTGATGTTGGGTTTATTGAAATGATTCACCCAAGAAAAAATGGATTCAGGATCAGAAAAATTATGCTTATAAAATTTTTTTGAATCCAGGATGCCATTGGGAGAAGGCTCCCAGACAAGGAAATCACCAGCAGAAGAAAAAGCATAATTTTCAATGGCTTGCATAATGATATCTGGGAAATCCCAGTCAGAGGATTGTAAGACCTCCTTTATAGATTGTTGAGTATCATCAGGAAGAAGATCTGGAGGCAACAAAGAAATCAGAGGGTTACCACACCAAAAATTAATGGCGGATTCAGCACTGACAATCCATCTTGAGTTTTGCATGATTTTGTGAAAGGAGTCCCGAATGGAAGGCCAGATAGAAGAGTTAATGAAATTAAGATTACCTTTTGACAGCTTAGAAAAAAAATCTAAGTTTTAGAAAATCAGTAGCTTTAGAAGTGGAGTTAATGATGCTCCATGTAAGGCAGGCCTGTAAGGCATCGTTGAACAGCTTTAAATTTTTAATGCCTATTCCTCCGTTAGCAATGGGTTTACAACAAGTATTCCAAGGAATAGTAACCAGCTTCTTTTCAAAAATACTTCCAGACCAGATGAAGTTTTTGATATAAGTGTTAATTTTTTTAAGAGTACCGATGGGCCATTTATAGGCCATAAAGGAATGAACCATTTTAGATACAATGGTCGATTTGACCAAACAGATTCTCCCAGCCATGGAGAGAGACTTCCCTTTCCAATTAGCTAGTTGATTTGTGATATGAGAAAGGATATTAGAAAAATATGTAGCTTTGGGACGAACCCAAAAAAGAGGAACACCCAGATAGGTGAAAGGTAAGAGACCCTCCTTGATACCCAGGTAATTAATAATACCAGATTTTCTTCTGACAGGGAAATTCTTGCCAAAATAGATGAAAGATTTGTTCCAAGAGATAGCTTGGCCAGAAACATCCTCATAGTGAGATATAGTTTCCTTGAGAGCATGAAGGCTTTTTTGGTCCCCTTTTATAAAAAGGATAATATCATCCGCATATAAGAGGTGAGTAGGGGCATTTAAGTTTCTGGCTACCTGAATAGATTTGATCAAATTATGATCAACATGGTAGTTTATGAGTCTGATAAGATAATCCTCAGCAATCACAAAAAGAATGGCAGAGAGAGGGTCCCCTTGCCTAACACCTTTAGTGCATTTAAAAAAGCCACGAGGAGAGCCATTAATCAGGATAGAGATATGAGCTGAGTGAAAAAGGGTCTTGATTCTACCAATGAAGGAATCATTAAAACCAAAATTCCTAAGAACATTGAAAATAAAATTCCAATCAATAGTGTCAAAGGCCTTTCTAATATCCAGTTTGATGGCCACAGAACCACCTCAAGATTTTTTAGTTAAAGCATTCGTGCACTCAGATGCAAGACAAATGCAGTCCTGAATGGATCTTCCCTTGATAAAACCAAATTGATTCCAAGAGACGATTCTATTGCAGATAGGAGCAAGTCTGTTTGCAATAATTTTAGTGATGATTTTATAGATAGTGTTAATCAAAGCTATAGGTCTAAATTGATGAATCTCAGCAGCATTCTCAACTTTAGGAATTAGAGTAACAAATTGAGCATTGATTCCATGAGGAAGAGATCCGTGAGTGAAAAAAGACTTAACAAGTTTGCAAACATCGTTATGAATGATATCCCAATGTTTTTGGAAAAAACCATTATTAAAACCATCCGGGACAGGAGCACTATCGGGTTTTAGTTTAAAAACAATGTCTTTAATTTCATAATCAAGGGGAGTGCTTAAAAGGTACTTGTTGTCACCTTCATTAACCAGCAAAGGAATGATATCATGTTTAAGGTCAACATTTCTGTCCGGACCATTTAAGATGTTATAGAAGTACGTGATAACATGATCCGTAATGGCTTCTTCAGAGTCTAAGACCATGTCATTATGAATGAGCATAGAAAGCGGACGATTGGCCTTTCTAATTCTTTGAAGATTATTATAAAATTTAGTATTACGATCACCATCAGTAAGCCATTTGGTTCTAAACATCTGTTTACGAATATTATCTTTAAAAGTAAGAAGGGAATTAAGTTTCGAGGAAATATTAACTTCCACCTGAGGATCTAAGTGAAAGTCAGAATGAGTGTTCTGAGATTGAAAGTGACTAAGCTCATCTTCCAGATGTGAGATGTCAAGATCAATTTGGACGATAGAGTTTTTACACCAACCTTTGAGGGCCTGTTTAAGAACTTTCAGTTTATATAAGCAAGAAAAGTCATTCTTATGATGATTCATGGAGTTCCAAGTGTTAAGAATAAAAGTAGCACAGTCAGGGTTCGAAGACCAAGCATTGTTAAATTTAAAAGGAACGATAGTTTTTCGAGCATTCGTAGAAAGGTTAACAAGAATCGGATGATGATCAGAGTTAATTCTAGGGAGAGTAACACAAGTTATTTTATCCCAAGTATCAAGAGTCTTCAAGTTTACAAAGGCTCTATCAAGTTTACTAGCAACGTTTTTATTGTAATGCTTTCTGTACCAGGTGTATTTGGCACCGATAAGATTAACCTCAAAGAGGTTACAATCATCAATAGTAGATTTAAACTCTCTAGAGGAAATTGGGAGATGAGCGGGACCAATTTTTTCAGATGAGGTAATAATGGCATTGAAATCTCCCAAGACAAGCCAAGAATCCTGAATGAGTTTGGCAATATCAAGAAGTTCAAGCCATAACATTCTCCTATCCTGATACCTATTTTTGGCATAAACCATAGTACAATAGATGTGCTGACCATTCCAAATGAAATCACAAGTAAACTGCTGATCAGAAGTTTTAATAATGTTAATGTTTTTTAAGGAATTATGACAAAAGATCCACATGGAGTCAGCCTGAGGACCGTTTTTACAGGATCCTAGAAAATTGTAACTAAGAGCACCAAATTTCATAAAGTTCATTTTAAAATTGACCTTAGGTTCAGCAATGGAAAAAAGGTATGGTTTATGAGTATTTAGAAACCTCCTAAGGGTAATAGAGGTGTCATTATTGGCCACCCCTTGACAATTCCAGAAGAGAACATTCATAGCTACTTGTGCCTAGGGTTAGAACCCTTCTTTTTTTTGGATTTACTAGAACCCTTCTTTTTTTGGGATCTTGTAACAATTGAGGAAGAGGATAAAAGATGATGTCCCTCATCAGTTTCAGAGCTTTGAGAGGAATCAGATTTATGATTAGCATTTTTGATAGAAGCAGGATCTGATATACACAATGAAGCAGAAATTTCTAAAGGTTGAGACTGTTCTGCTCTATGAGCAGAGTCCTTTACAAGAACAGGAGGTAGAGGTGAGCCGATTTGATTAGACTTAGAAATAACATCATGAGCAGATTGCTCATGTTGTGGGAGAGGCTCAGTCTCAATCTGGACAGATTCAAGACCGGCAGGATGAGAATGATCAGAAACAGGAGGCATGTTATGATCATGGTTCTGGTTATTATTATGAGAATTATAAATCATGCTGATTTCTGGACATAAATCATGGTCATGAGCAATTTCAGGAGCAGGCAAAGGGGTATGTGGAGAAATAACAGCGTTATCAGCATGTATGACAGGTTTACTGACAGAAATATCAACATTTCCAGCAGTAACAGAATTCAAATTATCTAGGGATTCCTGCAGAGCATCAGAGATCTGTAAGTCAGTTAGGGGATTAGATCCCTCCTTCTGAACAGTGAGATATTCAGTGTGTAAAATCAGATTAGGATCAGAAATGTGTGATACAGTAGGATCTACAGAACTTTCAAAAGTAACAAAAACAGATTGAGATTTAATTATAGGAGCAGCAATACTAGAAAGGTCATATTTAACATCAGAATTGGAAGGCACAGAGTTACCAGAACCAACAGATTTGATTGGAGCAACTGCAGAATCATCAGGGGCACTAAGTGCAGAAGAACCTGGGTCTGCAGGGAGCACCTTGTCAATATGAATTATGCTGGAAGTAACCACATTCTCCTTGAGGGTAGATACGGAGTCACACAGATTCCTACAAAAATCCTCCTTTAAACAAGAAAAATCAGAGGAAGGAGCATTGTTAACAACATTAGTAATAGGGGTAGTGATGCTCTTGTTAGAGCATTCTCTGTTACAATCATCAACTAACCCATTTGAGTCAGAGGGCTTATCCTTAATATGAGAGTCCTCCTCTACCAGAACAGCCCAGGATTTACCTGCTAAGGCTGATGAGGAATTGGGTTTCTGGACCCACTTATCAACCTTAGGTGGGTCAGATTTGACAACAATATTTTTCCCTTTTTTTTGTATTTTTAACCTCTTGCCAGTCATTTTATATTCATTGAAAATACCTTTCTCTCACAAAATGATTTCAATTTATTTTTGTGAAAACATAATAAAAATAATTTTTAAAACATTTACAAAATTTATCTGAAAAAATTTAACATAATTTTTTGAATCAAAACATCAAAATTATCTTATGTTTAATTTTTTCTATTTTTCTGAAAAGATTATTTTTTTGACGAATAAGGAAAAATTCTTGTTTTTATTAAACATAATTTTTTGTTTAAGGAATTTATAAGGATACATTTAATTTTAAAATGATTAAAAATTAAAATTATCTTAATTAATTATTATAATATTTTTCATTTGAATTAATTTTATTTTGATTTAAGGTATATATATTTTTCATACTTTTGGAAAAATTTACTCTGGAAAACCGCTTTTTCGTCATGTTTACATGATTATCCTTATATTCAATTATGCTAATTATATGATTTTAATTTGAAAAAAATGATTTAATTTTTCTTAACAATCATTATTAATAATAGATAATAAGTTAAAATTTATTTATTGTTATAAATATTAATAAAGTAAATAAAATATAATTACATTGATTAATTTAAAAACATGGTTTTACGAATTACATGCACTTGTTTTTAAATTAATTTTGAACACAAATAATATTTTTTAATAAATTGGATTTAATATTTATAATTATTGGGTTCAAATTAAATAATAAGTCTCATTTTAATTTTATTCTTAAAGGTTAAATTACCTAGGTAAATAATAGATACATGTTATCATGGTGAAAACTAACATAGTAAAATTAAGTAAACTTAAAGGCTTAGGAACAAAATGCTGAAAACTATTTTCTTTGGAGTTGTAACGACCCAAAATTTCATTAATGGAAAATCCCTCTTGATCCAGTTAAATGTTTCTTTATGAAAAAAAAATGTTTTTATAAGATTTCAACTTCTTTAGTTTAACGTTAAGATTTGTGACCGTTACTTTTATAGCCGTTGAACAGTGATCATCTGGGTAGTTTAAATATAAGGCTTTAATGAACCAATTTTCTACTCAGACAAAGGAAGCGATGGCCTCATCCAGTAGAATTGCCCCTTATGAAGCCCATTTTTCGGAGCTCGGAAAGGAGGTTGCATCTTTGGGCTTTGCCCTTGACCAAGCCCAAGCTGAGCTTCATCAAGTCAAGCTCGAACGTGATCGTCTACGGGAAAAATGGAAGTTGATAGAGATTACCACTCGAGCAATGTTATCCGAGCAACCCCAAGAGTCTGTCACCATCGCACACCTTACCCTTAGGTCTTATGCGGCTATTTTAAGGGGTTATGTAACAAATAAGTAGCACCATGTTCATGTACATTATTTTTGTATATAATAATGAATATAATTTCTAGTCATTTTTGATACATTGTAATTAGTTTTTAAAGTACAAACGGTGTTTTTAGTTATTATTTAATTATGAATTATATTTTATTAAATTAAAGGATTTTTGAATTAAATAATATTTTAATAAAATATTATTATTAATATTAAATAAATATTTATTAAACATAAATGATCTTATAATTTTATGAATGCAATTAAAATTTTTATTAAGGTTTGAAAGCCATTTCTGTCAAAACCCGTGAATTTTTTATAAATGTCGGTTTTTATTTTAAAAGTGAAAATTCACATATTTAGAAAATTATTTAGATAAATTAAATATTATTTTTGGAATCAGGACGTCGAAATTATCCAATGGTGAATTTTTCATAATTTTCTGAGACAGTCAAATTTTTGGGTAAAAATTAAATACCATTTAAATATATAATGTGTTTTATGACATCATAATGACCCAATGGTGATGTAATAAAATACCATAATCTTTATGTTCGGCCAATATGTGTTTTATCATTAAAATAATGAGGTTTTGGGTTTGTTTGACTCACTTTTCAAAGCATTAATGGAGCCCTCAAGACTTATTCAACACTTTGCCTTTTTAAATTAATTTCCATGGGAGTGTGACTCACCTCCACATAAGCAACCCTACTTTTTTAATAATTTCGGACCTTGGCCTTGTAAAATATTGTTTTCCTCTTTCGTTTTCCAGAAACCATGGGCAAATACCATGGGATGGTTTGTGGTTTGGATTATTTTAATATAAGGGGTCCCAAACCTAAATAATAAAGAATTCTCTCACCTTTCCTATATAAACCCACCCAAGCTCCCACTTCCTCCTCACTCAAAGCCCTTGAAGATCGTCCAACATCTGCCCTACTCTCTCTAGAATCCTCCCAAGGTGCCCCAAGCTCCCAAGAAGCCTCTCACAAGCCTCTCTCTAGCCTTTGGAAGCACACTTCCAAGTAAGGGGTTTTCTTCCTTTCTCATTTTTTTGTCAATTTTCTTTAAGTTGTATTTCCCTTTTTATTTCAATTATGAATGTTGGGGTATGGTTTCGCACCTCCCCCATACTGCCCTCTTATTGTTTGAATGATGGGAGAACCCTTTCTCCCTCATTAAATGCCTCCCATGTACACCCGTTACTATGCCGAAATTCCGAAAGGAACTTCTCTCTCTTCTTTTACATTCAAGCAATACTTTTGTATCATGAATCTAAATTCCATTTCTATTGTTGGGACATGTATATATATGATATCCTTACTGTCCATTACATGTAAATATGATGATGAACCCATTTCCCTCTCATCAACCTTTTTTATGAATTCTTATGTCACGCCGTTACGCTGCCGAAATCGCACCGATTTTCTAAGCCAATGTCTTTGTGTAGTGAATACCATGCCCATTTCTCCATCAAGGGTATTCACCTTTATGCACATTTACATATTGATTATAAAGTTTCATGTATGAATTCCACATTCCTTTATCGTGGAAGAAATTATTATGTTTTATGAATCCATGTTTTACGATCCATGTGGCACACTTATGCATGAAATGAAATGTTTAAGAAGGGTGCGCCCTTTATAGCGCTCCAATGCATTGGGTAAAGTATAGTATCATGATACGTCATGTGCAATGAGTGTTTACTCATGCTAATTCAAGTGAAACGAGGGTTTACTCGTGCTTCAAGTGCAATGAGGGTTTACTCATGCTCCATGTGCAATGAGCCTTGGCTCATGCTAATTCAATGTTAAGTGTTGTTGCCACATTTCCAAGCTATGATTATCATGCTTTATCATGCCTTTATGTTCATGTTTCTATTATTCTATATTGATATGCCTATTGCCTAACATGTATTTCACTCCTCATGTTATTCATTGTTTACTCCCTTACTGGGCTTTATAGCTCACCCTTTTCTTATGCATGTCCTCAGGTTATCCCATGCAATGCTAAGTACGAAGGAATGTAGTGGTCATGTAAAGGAAGTTTTCAATAAGGATGTTGTATTTCAAGTTTAAAGTTTTTATGTAATGATCCTAAGCCCCAAAGACACTAAAACTCTAGATCTTCTTTGTTGTATCAAGTGAAGTTTTATGTAATAAAGCATGCTTAAGTTGTAAAAAAAAGCAGGGTTGTCATAGTTGGTATCAGAGGATAGGTTTAGTTATTTTTGGGATTAGGAAACCCTAGTAAAGCCTTAGATACAAGACTAAGCATAATAAAAACATCCCTAAGTTTTGGTAAATACTAAGTAAGTGGTTTATCAAACAAATACATCCCTGTCTGGATACGAGCAGGTAGAGGCGGCTCTGGCACAGATGTATCCTAGGGGTAAAACCCGAAAACACCGCTTTGAGCTAGACTCGAACGGGAACTGGTGCACGACAACGGGCCTTGCTGCACTCTTGGTTACGACACTCCCGGGGGATATGTTTTGATAAATTCACAATCTTAGTATGAACCCTTATTAAGGGAAAAAATGCCCCTAAGAATATATGTTAGAAGGAAGATCATGAAAATCCTGGATTGAATCCTATAGACTCATGAGTTAAAGAGATTAAAGTTTATTTATAAGTCATCAACTTTTGTCTTTGGATTACCCTTTATGTGTTAACCCTAAATTTCTTTTATTCCAGCCAATGGCCGGTAATAGGAGAACTCGGGCTAACAACCGTTGTGAAGATCAGTGTGATTATTGTACTTATGAGATGCCGAATCCAATGGGAGCGGGAATCGCGAACTTTGTCACGCTTCTCTCTCAGCTAACTCAAGTTTTGAATAGAAACACTGGTCAAGAGGAACGTTCAACCCCCCCTAAGAAAGAACAAGTCTCTATTGAAAGCTTCATGAGACAAAGGCCTCCTACTTTTAGTGGATCATCTGATCCCATGATCGCTGAACAATGGATCAACTCCATTGAGAAGATATTCTCCATCCTCTAATGCTCTGAAAAAGAGAAGGTTCTCCTGGAGGCTTATCGTATGGAGGGTGAAGCTGATCAATGGTGGACGTTGATCAAAAATACGAAGCCTGAGGAGGAGATCGAGGCTTTGGAATGGAAGGTATTCCGAAAGATGTTTTTCGATAAATATTTTCCACGCACCCTCCGTCTTAAGATGGAAAGGGACTTCCTTTCCCTCAAGCAGAAAGATGAGGAATCTGTGGGAGCGTACGAGGCAAACTTCACAAGGCTTGCACGATACGCTTCCGGCTTCGTCGTTACCCCCGAATGCAAGGTTGACCGCTTCTTTGGTGGGCTGAAGCCTAGCTTGCGGAAAGCATTAGCGATCTGTGACTTCGATAGCTATGAGGAAATTGTCTGATGTGCCCTCAAGGTTGAAATGGAGATCGGAGAATCACAGGGGTATCATGGGGACAAGAAGTGGAAGGTGGACTTCAATGCTGGTGGTCCGATGGATAAATCCAACGGCGCTAAGAAATTCCAGCACCCCACTTTCCAAAAGTGTGGAAAGAAGCACCCTGGAAATTGCCTTAGGGGGACAAGAAAATGCTTCAAGTGTGGAAGAGAAGGGCACCTAGCTGTTAACTGTCAGCAAGAAGGACCCGTAGCTGCGACAGAGGAGAGGAACGCTCCGTTCGAACCTCAACGCGTTGTTCAATGCTTCAAATGCAAAGAACCGGGTCATTTTGCGAATCAGTGCCCTAATCCAAGGGTTATCGGAGGCAATCAACAACCTCCAAGACATCAAGGAAGAGCTTTTTCCATCACTTCTGCCGAAGTGAACCCCGACAACGAAGTGGTGACAGGTACGCTAGTTATTCATTCAAGAATAGCGAACGTACTTTTTGATTCAGGTTCTACGCATTCTTTTATATCTCAAAAGTTTAGTAGAACAATTCCTGCACCACCACAAATCATGGATGTAAAGATGTCGGTGAGTACGGAAAATGGGGCAATCATTGCATCCCATGAGTATAAGTCCTCCCCTGTTATGATCTGTGGATTGAATTTCCCGGCAAACCTCGTCATACTCCCTTTGGTGGAATTTGATGCAATTCTTGGCATGGATCGACTTTCCTTATATAGAGACAACATAAATTGTCGGGAGAGGGAAATCACACTCCATATGGAGAATCGACCCCCGATTCTTTATAAGTGTCAGGAGGAAGATGAATCTCTTTTAGCTCCATCATCTCAAGCATGGATATTACTACCTTATGAGCACGCATATCTGGCTCAGATGATTAAGTCCAAGGAAGAAAACACCCTTGAAGAAATGCCTTTTGTGAGGGAATTCGCTGAAGTATTTCCCGAGGAACTTCCTGGTCTTCCTCCAAGAAGAGATGTTGAGTTCTCAATTGAACTTATACCTGGGGCGCTACCAATATCCAAGACTCCATATAGAATGGCTGTGGTTGAGCTTGAAGAACTGAAGAAACAACTACAGGAGAATCTGGATAAAGGGTTTATACGCCCAAGTGCATCACCATGGGGTGCACCAGTCCTCTTCGTCAAGAAGAAGGATGGGTCAATGCGGCTTTGCATCGATTATCGTGAACTTAACAAAATCACGATAAAGAACAAGTATCCTCTCCCAAGAATCGATGACTTGTTTGATCAGCTACGTGGAGCACAATACTTCTCCAAGGTCGACTTGCGGTCGGGATATTATCAAGTAAGGGTGAAGAAGGAAGATATCCCCAAGACTGCTTTTCGTACAAGGTACGGGCACTATGAATTCATAGTAATGCCTTTCGGACTCACCAATGCTCCAGCAATATTCATGGACTTGATGAATAGAGTCTTTAGAGATTACCTAGATAAATTTGTGGTAGTCTTTATAGATGATATTCTAATATACTCCAAAACCAAGGAGGACCATGAGGAGCATTTAAGAACTGTACTGGAGACTTTGCGCAAGGAGAAGCTTTATGCCAAGTACAGCAAGTGTGAATTCTGGTTGAAGGAGGTCTCATTCTTGGGCCATATCATCACAAGAAATGGGATATCTGTGGACCCCTCCAAAACAGATGCAATTGAGGGATGGCCGAGGCCAACATCGGTAACTGATATCCGTACCTTCTTGGGGTTAGCTGGATATTATCGACGATTTGTGAGAAACTTATCACGATTGTCCAACCCTCTTACCAAGCTAACTCGAAAGGGAGTAAAGTTTGCTTGGAGTGATGAATGCGAAGAAAGCTTCAAGGAGTTGAAAAGGAGGCTTATCACTGCACCTTTGCTCACTTTACCCACAAGTGGGGAGCTTTTTGTGGTATTCAGTGATGCTTCGAAGAAGGGATTAGGATGTGTGATGATGCAGAATGATAAAGTGATATCCTATGCCTCAAGGCAGTTGAAAATCCATGAGCGAAACTATCCAACGCATGATCTGGAGTTGGCGGCGGTGATCTTTGCCTTGAAAATCTGGCGGCATTATCTCTATGGAGAGAAATGTGAGATATATACTGACCACAAGAGTCTTAAATATATATTCATACAGAAAGATCTTAATATGCGCCAGAGAAGATGGATAGATCTCATCAAGGATTATGACTGTTCAATACATCACCACCCTGGGAAGGCGAACAAGGTGGCGGATTCCCTAAGTAGAAAGGATCCAGCAATTCTATCAATGATGAGAATTGAGAAGGATCCAATATTCTTAGACTTGATGAAGATGGACGTGGGAATCATAAAGAAGGGAACATCATCAATCATTTCACAAATGATTGTTCAACCATCTCTTTTGGAAATGTTAAAGGATTCTCAAAAGGATGATGCGAGAATCCAAGAAAAAGTGGAAGCTATCAAAAAGGGAAAATCCTCAGAGTTTAATGTTAATGAAGAAGGAATTGTGCAGTTTGGGAAAAGATTATGTGTTCCATCAAGTTCGGAGCTGAAGAAGGAACTTTTGGATGATGCACATAGTTCAAATTTCTCTATTCACCCAGGGAGCACAAAGATGTATCGAGAACTCTGAGAAAATTTTTGGTGGGATAATATGAAGAAAGAGATCGCTGAATATACATCAAAATGCCTGGTGTGTCAGCAAGTGAAGGCAGAGAGGCAGAAGTCTAAGGGGATGATGCAACCATTGCCCATACCAAAATGGAAATGGGAGAACATCACCATGGACTTTGTCACTAGACTTCCAAGGACATCCAAAAGCAACAATGCAATCTGGGTTATTGTGGATCGTCTTACAAAGACTGCACACTTCATTGCTATTCGAGAGGATTTCTCTTTGGATCAACTGGCACAGATATATATCAGGGAAGTGGTACGGTTGCATGGAGTACCACTATCTATTGTGTCTGACCGAGATCCAAGATTTACCTCTAAGTTTTGGAAGAGTCTTCAACATGCTCTGAATACTGAACTGAACTTTAGTACGGCCTATCATCCTCAAACTGATGGCCAATCCGAGTGGACTATCCAAACAGTTGAGGATATGTTGAGAGCGTGCTCAATGGACTTTAAAGGAGGATGGGATCAACATCTTCCTCTGGTTGAGTTCTCTTATAATAATAGTTTCCACTCGAGCATCCAAATGGCACCATATGAAGCCCTGTATGGGAAAAGGTGTAGAACACCGGCATGTTGGGATGAGGTCGGTGAACGTAAGCTGCTTGGACCAGAAATGGTCGAAGAAATGGTGGAGAAGGTGAAAACCATTCAGCAGCATATCAAGGCAGCCCAAAGTCGACAGAAGAGTTATGCAGATAATCGTCGACGAGACCTTGAGTTTAAAGTCGGAGACATGGTGTTTTTACGCATATCTCCGCGGAAGAAGGTCATGAGGTTTGGAAAGAAAGGGAAGTTAAGTCCAAGGTACATTGGCCCATTCGAGATTCTTGATCGTGTTGGGGCTGTGGCCTATCGACTAGCACTTCCACCTACTATGGCCAAGGTGCATGATGTCTTCCATGTATCCCTCTTAAGGAAGTACATACCAGACCCTTCACATGTACTCTCTTCTGAGGTGGTACAATTAGAAGACGATCTTTCTTATGAGGAGCAACCAGTGAAGATCTTGGATCGTAGAGAAAAAGTTCTACGAAATAAGACAATGCCCCTCGTCAAGGTGTTGTGGAGAAACCACAAGTTTGAAGAAGCAACTTGGGAGTTGGAGGATATGATGAAGCTAAGTTACCCACATTTGTTTTAGTGTGGGAAAAGGAAAATTTCGAGGGCGAAATTTCTTAAGGGGGGAATGTTGTAACGACCCAAAATTTCATTAATGGAAAATCCCTCTTGATCCAGTTAAATGTTTCTTTATGAAAAAAAAATGTTTTTATAAGATGTCAACTTCTTTAGTTTAACGTTAATATTTGTGACCGTTACTTTTATAGCCGTTGAACAGTGATCATCTGGGTAGTTTAAATATAAGGCTTTAACGAACCAATTTTCTACTCAGACAAAGGAAGCGATGGCCTCATCCAGTAGAATTTCCCCTTACGAAGCCCATTTGTCGGAGCTCGGAAAGGAGGTTGCGTCTTTGGGCTTTGCCCTTGACCAAGCCCAAGCTGAGCTTCATCAAGTCAAGCTCGAACGTGATCGTCTACGGGAAAAATGGAAGTTGATAGAGATTACCACTCGAGCAATGTTATTCGAGCAACCCCAAGAGTCTGTCACCATCGCACACCTTACCCTTAGGTCTTATGCGGCTATTTTAAGGGGTTATGTAACAAATAAGTAGCACCATGTTCATGTACATTATTTTTGTATATAATAATGAATATAATTTCTAGTCATTTTTGATACATTGTAATTAGTTTTTAAAGTACAAACGGTGTTTTTAGTTATTATTTAATTAAGAATTATATTTTATTAAATTAAAGGATTTTTGAATTAAATAATATTTTAATAAAATATTATTATTAATATTAAATAAATTTTTATTAAACATAAATGATCTTATAATTTTATGAATGCAATTAAAATTTTTATTAAGGTTTGAAAGCCATTTCTGTCAAAACCCGTGAATTTTTTATAAATGTCGGTTTTTATTTTAAAAGTGAAAATTAACATATTTAGAAAATTATTTAGATAAAATAAATATTATTTTTGGAATCAGGACTTCGAAATTATCCAATGGTGAATTTTTCATAATTTTCTGAGACAGTCAAATTTTTGGGTAAAAATTAAATACCATTTAAATATATAATGTGTTTTATGACATCATAATGACCCAATGGTGATGTAATAAAATACCATAATCCTTATGTTCGGCCAATATGTGTTTTATCATTAAAATAATGAGGTTTTGGGTTTGTTTGAATCACTTTTCAAAGCATTAATGGAGCCCTCAAGACTTATTCAACACTTTGCCTTTTTAAATTAATTTCCATGGGAGTGTGACTCACCTCCACATAAGCAACCCTAATTTTGTAATAAGTTCGGACATTGGCCTTGTAAAATATTGTTTTCCTCTTTACTTTTCCAGAAACCATGGGCAAATACCATGGGATGGTTTGTGGTTTGGATTATTTTAATATAAGGGGTCCCAAACCTAAATAATAAAGAATTCTCTCACCTTTCCTATATAAACCCACCCAAGCTCCCACTTCCTCCTCACTCAAAGCCCTTGAAGTTCGTCCAACCTCTGCCCTAATCTCTCTAGAATCCTCCCAAGGTTCCCCAAGCTCCCAAGAAGCCTCTCACAAGCCTCTCTCTAGCCTTTGGAAGCACACTTCCACGTAAGGGGTTTTCTTCCTTTCTCATTTTTTTGTCAATTTTCTTTAAGTTGTATTTCCCTTTTTATTTCAATTATGAATGTTGGGGTATGGTTTCGAACCTCCCCCCATACTTCCCTCTTATTGTTTTAATGATGGGAGAACCCTTTATCTCTCATTAAATGCCTCCCATGTACACCCGTTACTATGCCGAAATTCCGAAAGTAACTTCTCTCTCTTCTTTTACATTCAAGCAATACTTTTGTGTCATGAATCTAAATTCCATTTCTATTGTTGGGACATGTATATATATGATCTACTTACTGTCCATTACATGTAAATATGATGAGGAACCCCTTTCCCTCTCATCAACCTTTTTTATGAATTCTTATGTCACGCCGTTACGCTGCCGAAATCGCACCGATTTTCTAAGCCAATGTCTTTGTGTAGTGAATACCATGCCCATTTCTCCATCAAGGGTATTCACCTTTATGAACATTTACATATTGATTATAAAGTTTCATGTATTAATTACACATTCCTTTATCGTGGAAGAAATTATTATGTTTTATGAATCCATGTTTTACGATCCATGTGGCACACTTATGCATGAAATGAAATGTTTAAGAAGGGTGCGCCCTTTATAGCACTCCAATGCATTGGGTAAAGTATAGTATCATGATACGTCATGTGCAATGATTTTTTACTCATGCTAATTCAAGTGCAACGAGGGTTTACTCGTGCTTCAAGTGCAATGAGGGTTTACTCATGCTCCATGTGCAATGAGCCTTGGCTCATGCTAATTCAATGTTAAGTGTTGTTGCCACATTTCCATGCTATGATTATCATTCTTTATCATGCCTTTATGTTCATGTTTCTATTATGCTCTATTGATATGCCTATTGCCTAACATGTATTTCACTCCTCATGTTATTCATTGTTTACTCCCTTACTGGGCTTTATAGCTCACCCTTTTTTTATGCATGTCCTCAGGTTATCCCATGCAATGCTAAGTACGAAGGAATGTAGTGGTCATGTAAAGGAAGTTTTCAATAAGGATGTTGTATTTCAAGTTTAATGTTTTTATGTAATGATCCTAAGCCCCAAAGACACTAAACCTCTCGATCTTCTTTGTTGTATCAAGTGATGTTTTATGTAATAAATCATGCTTAAGTTGTAAAAAAAAGCAGGGTTGTCATAGGAGTGGTGGTGTGAATCTATGATATAAAATCTAAAATAAAAAATTTATCAATTTTTTGGATCTTTTTGTGTTATTGACTCCCCATTTTTTAATTTTTTTTGGTATTTACAAAAATTCCCCTTCTCCCCCATTATAAAAGGCCCCCACCCCTCACTTCATCACACATATTAATCCATTTGGATAGAACAAACCAAAAAAAAAACCTCCCACAACTAAACCTTTTTTTGTTATAGATCATCTCTTCATCCAAAAATAAAAACTCTTGGGGCTTTAATAAGATATCCAAAGGAGGACGTTTTAAGAGAAGGTAATTGTCTCCACTATGAAATTTCTTTCCACATATTCTAATACCAACTCTATTATTGTATTAATATTAAAAATATAATAAAAAATTATATAATATATAATTATACATTAATATTTTTTTGGTATAACCTATATACATATTACTTTCTTTAAAATAGGGATTGAATCCATAGATCGTGTGTACGACAGACTACCATCTCACAAACCGATGTAGTTCATTTTCTATCACCACCTCTCACGAATGAAAATAACGATGGATTTAATATTTATAAATTATATTTATGATAATATTATAACTAGGGAATTATAATATCACATATACATTATTATATTGCATTCCAATGGAAGATGATAAGGTCACCCGTCTGTATGGCTGACTACCGCCTCACAAAGCGATGTGATTCGTTTCTTCATCCACACTTTACATGGAAAGTAAATAGGATAGATTTAATAAAAATATATGATATTTATGACATACAAATTATTATATAAGGTTAATATATTATTTACCTTTCTTTTATTTATTCTATTGATAAAATGGAAACGACATTCATGTATAAATGCGGCATGCCGTCTCCATGAATGTTATATTTCATTTTTTATCTCTAACTTTTATAGATTACACTAAATACATATATACTTTATATATATGATATTTATTTAATTTTTTACATTATATATATCATTTAAAAATTATAAAAGTAAAATTATAAAAAAACACAAGTCAAAAAATACCTTAAAACAAAGAAGTTATTACCTAAAACATGATTTTAACAAGAAATTATTAAAAAACGGGTAATAAAAGGTCATAATTAAATAATAAATGACATTATACATATGATTATATTTCATTAATATGTTTATACTTTACATATATTTATTATAAAGGTGGATCTAATTTTTATGAATGATGGCAAGACTTAAGTTAAGAGATTTATAGCCTCTCTTTTATTTTTGGAGGACATATGCCGTATTCACTAATACTTTCTTTTTTGTGGTGTTATACTACATAATTGAAATTTTATATCTTGAATTTTTTTATTATAAATATATTTTATGTTTAATTTAATGTTATTCTTCCATGGGATAGATGATTCAAAAGTTACCAAAGCGGTAAGGGATTTTCGTCTCAATTTTACTTCTTTAGGTAATACGTTATGTTATGAACCGATATCATTTTATAAGGTGTATATATATATATCACCATTTACATGTAATATCATGAATTTATTTAATATAATTATATTTTAATTTATATATAATTTTATCCTTTCATGGGTCTTATAATTAAATGTTACCAAAGTGGTAAGGGTTTTATGAAATAGTCTCATTATTTATCGGGATTGTTTATGTTTATACTTTAAAAGATGAAATATTATAATTAGTATCTCAAGTAAATAATGAATTTTTTCCACCTATTGTTATTTCATGAGAATACATGTTTTACCTTCATTTTACTCTCTTTATGCACTCAAAAGTTCAAAAAAAGTTTCTAAAAAAATTCAACTCTATTTCTATATTTGGATGAAAATCCTTTTTATTCCATATTTAAGTTAAAAAAACGTTTTTAGAACGTTTTTACTACCAAAAATGATTTTTATAGACATTTTTATCATTTTTTCTTTTTAAAAGATGATTTAAAAGGAACATTCATGTCTTTTTCCAAAAAAACCCATTTTTCTTTTAACAAAAATATGAATATAATATTTATTTTAACATGTAATGAATGAACTATATACCCCCTTCAAGATCAATAAATTATTCAAATATTAATTTATAAGTTTCTGCGTTATTCTAAAAGAAATGTATATTGAAAATGTTTTATGTTTTAAATTTTTTTTTCAAAGTGAAAATGTTATTTTCCTCTTGAAATCTTTTAAATGATCTTTAATGTTTCCTTTATAATTTTCCAATGTAATTTAAAAAAAAAAATTTTGATTTATTTATGTTTTAAAAAGTATTTTCCAGAATTAAAATACTATTTTCCTCAGTTAATATTTTAAATTATTTTTAGAATTTTACTTATAAGATTAAATGGGAATTTTCAATGAAATGGATTTTTAAAATTTATTTTGTTTTAAAAAGTGATTTTAAAAGATGAAAGTATTTATCCATCAAAAAATGTTCAAAGTGATCTTTCAAAATATTTTTCCATAAATTTTAAAATCCATTTATGTTACTTATGATTTATTAGGGATATGATCTTCGGGTACCACTATTATTTTTTATTTTAATGGTTTATGTTTATAATGGAAATATTTTTATAAAACCTATTTCTCTTCCATGAGTTATACCAAGATAAAATGATTATAAAAACAGCTTCGTTTTCTATGTGTTATACAATGAGAAAATGATAAAATTATTATGAAATAGATTTCTTTTCTATAGGTTTTGTTATGATTAAATGTTTATGAAACAAATTTCATTTCAAGTATTATGATAAAAAAAATTTATGATCATATGGCACGCATATGTATGATTTTCATTATTTGATGGGTGGGAACTATATAACCTTACAATGAATTGGGTAATGATTGATATATCATGAGGCAATCATGAATGGAATGGTGAGTTAAACTAGTTATGTAATATACTTTAACCCCTATAATAGTCTTAGGAGTGAACCTTGAATACTTCAATGGTTGGGGGAGTGAACCAATTCCACTATGATAGTTTTGGAAATGATCCTTGAATTCTATGTAAATTATTTTATATGCATATTTGTATACCAAAAATCTATTTCTTATGTCAATGTTCTGATTTAATGGATTATGTACATTGATTTATTTATGATTCATGTCTTATGAGTAGCTAGGATTTATTCCATAAATCAATTTTTTAATCTATGATATGTAGGTATGATTTTAAAATGTTAATCTAATGTTCTTATACCCTTATGATCATGTTATTATTAGGTGATCATTGATATCTCCATTTTTAGGCTTAATGAGAATATGTCCCCACCCATTATTATGTATCCTTTCCCCATGATATGGAGAAAGGTATTATGTATGATATTTAAAATAAGGGACTGGTTATGCACAACATAGTGGGTGATGAATTATCTCACTTATTAAACAATTATTTATGTTTCTATGTTTTCAAAGGCATTATACCTAAATAATTCTATCACGGATCATTATATTATTTAATTAATATTGATCTATTTAGATTGAATATTTATTTATGAGAAGTTTTGTTCTTTATATATATGATCACTAATAGGTATTCTCACTTTTTCGAATAATCCATGACTATAAAAATAACATCATATCTCCCAAGCATTGAGGAAATCCAGTGATGATATCCATCAATATTTCCTCCCATTTCCCCATGGGGAAATTCAATGGATGAAATAAACATCTTGTAAAATAATGCTTTGTCTTCAACAAAGGAAAAATGAAACATCCTAAAACAAAATACTCTACTGACCACATCATCCTAGAATACTAATAATGACCTCACAAAGAAAGATACATCTTGGATACACTAGGATTTACTACCACTTATAATTAGTGGAACTCAAGGAGAACCTCCTCAATCACTTATTAAAGAACATTAAACATTGATCATAGTATAATTTGATGTCAACCATCCATTGACCATCCCTATGGAATATCATCACTGATGAAATGGTCCAATATCATGTTCACCACTAAGTATTCCCAGTAAGACTCCTCTACCAATTACATCATGGTTGATTACACTTTAATCTAAAATAGGAAACCCATATCATCAACCACTTCTTTATATAGATGATTCAAATTCATATAATCTATATCTAAATACCCTTAAAGTCTCACAAAATAATATCCCAATGATTTCCTAATTAGTGCATCATCCACTAAATTCCCTTTTACATTATATAAAAGATATCAAAGTAAATGTTCTAGGGAAATACCATCCACCACTACTGTAAAATATTTAGACCACTCTCAGAGAAAACACACATCAATATTTTTTGATCTTTGAAGACCATAAGGCACTAAATGATATTTTAATGTTTCCAAAATATCTGAGAGAACACTAATATCACTGGCCCAAGATCATGGGTTGAAAAGTTATTTTTATGGATACAAAACTTCAATGAACCATAAAAGATCATTTAAATATAGTGAATCAAGACCCAACACAAACTGAGAAAGAGATAATTGATAAACCTATTCGTTGTATGATTATGAAAGAGAGAATCGATCAACCTTTTGATTCTGGCAGTGACAAGATTCCTGACACTGAACAATCCATCTGAATACATGGTCATTCCCAGTTAAGGATTTCAATGTTTCCATTATATGAGAGTATTTATAAATAAACCTATGACAATAAATCATGATATAGAGGAAACTATAATCCTCCAAAAAATTCTTGGGTGATTCCATTATATAAAAATCTCTATCTTTGATGGAGACAAGGAAAATCGCTATTGAGACACCATATGTAGAAGGAAGTGAAGCTTTTGCATCCAAAACATACACATGTAATTTTTTTTGATAGATATGGTGGTCATGAAGTGATTCTAAAATATCCCTAGGATGCTCAACATGAACCTCTATTGAGCTTAAGTACATAAGTATTTTATTGATAAATATAACAAAAAACTAATCAATTAACTTATGAAACAAATATTAAATGATTCTAAAGAAAATATATGGGGTGTTCATGACACTAAACTATATGGAGACAAAATATAATTGTCAATATCAACATGTGAAATAGGACTTTAGAAAATCCTCCCCTCTCACCCCCATCTGGTGATACCCAAACCATATATTTAGCTTTAAAAACTAGTTGTATCCCTTAAACATGTCGAATAAATCATCAATTCTTAATAGGGGGAACAACTCTTTACCATTAACTGATTTATCTATTGATAGTCTTTATACAACCTCTAACTATAAATTTCATTCTTACACTCCCTAAGATATATGATCAACTACCATCACACTACTCCTCGAATATGATGAATTTCCATCAATAACCAATACTCTAGCCTATTATTAATCACGTTAAATGTAATATTATGCTCTTCCAACCAATTATCTATCTCTCAATTCAAGACACTAACCTCATAAATCACAATTCCATTATACTAGAACTCACATAATATCATCTTATATATCTCATCATACACATCTAGTTCATCCCTTATGTGGTCAACTTGGTCAACCCATTGAACTTCACTAACCTAAAATATTAATGGAATATGATTGATATGAATCAATATAATTTATAGAAATTCACGCCCCATTAGCTTGAAATTTAATCAAACAATTCATCCATGTTAATTTATTTCATTTAAAAAACAACACTATTTCAAACACAAGAGTAGAAAAGTATGATGCATGAACCTCTTATAGCCATATACCCTACAAAAAATAATACTTTTCCTATTACATTCTATAATATTAAGATATTTTCATTAGATCATAGGGGGGCCTAAAATCCTCTATCCTAGCTTTATTCCCTTGCTTACATCATGAACAATGTTCTACTATTGTTATTTCTCTCCCAAACAATGAAATCCACACATGTTCTTATATTCAGTCTTCACCACAACTCTAAAACATAAAATTTATACAACATTTTCATGACCATCCCCCTCTTGGAATCTCTACTGGGCTTGTATTATAGATCAGAGTGACCTCCTCGAGGCCTGCCTTCATTAGGACATGGGTTGGAGACTAGAACTATGTTTTTTAAATAGGAAAATATGAGGAATTGAACTTATATATATATCACTAATACATAAAGAAAACCACTAATAAACACTATTATATAAATAATACAAGATCAAAAATAACCCAAAAATTCATGAATTTGTTAAAAAAATACAATTGTCTAAATAAAACACCATAGAAAATTCCTAGGTATTGACTTAACAGCCAATCCCAGATTTTATGATAGTATCATCCAGCTCGGTCTCCAAACTCTCTATGGAAGCATAAAAATTAGTTTATATATATTGGGGTAAGAATAACATGTATACATAGTAGGATCATACTCAATACCTCCTATGGAAATGTGTAAGAAATATACTAATGAATTAGTGAATAAATAATAGATTGAACAAGCACATATCAAGTCAATTATCACATAGCCTCACCAAGGTTATCTCATTGAATATTAAATAGATTTATTGTAATATGGAATAAATCATTATAGAAAATTGGTACCCCAGAACCACTTCCACAATATTTTTTCACTCTCACACCAAAATCTCAAATGTCTGGTGCTCCAAATCCATTACCCTATTATTTTATAGTACACCATACCAATCCCATCATATCAGATATGGGTCGGACCATAGACCTACCTATCCCAAACCCTTATAGATTCCATAATATCATGATGGAATTAGTCCAACCATAACATAACCACAAAATCTACATCATATGAAAAACATAGTACATGTCCATCTTAGTAGATTATCAGGAAGATGATCGACATTAACCTCATGCCCACATGTAGCATGCTCGATCCCAACCTAGTATCATCACCACATCTATATAACCAGTAAATGACACCGCACAAAGAAGGGGGTGAAAGAAAGAGGGTGTAACACCCCAAGAATCCATGGTATTATAACTTTCAAATAATTCCATAAAATGTGTTGTATGCAACATCGAGTTCGAGCGCACCATGACCTATCAAACTACCTGTTTAAAAAAGCAGTTATAAATAGTATTAAAAAAATTATGATATTTATGAATTTATTTTTCAAAATAGACAAAATTTTTGAATTCAAAATAACAAAATTATCTTTGGGTTATTTTTTGGTATTTTTTGAAAAGTTTTATTTTTTGATGAATAGTGAAAATACTGCATTTTTGTTAAAAACCCAACTTTTTTATTTAAAGAATTATTTTAAATTAAATTTATTTTAAGTCCAAAATAGATAAATAATAAATATATTAGTCTAATATCAGTCATAAGAATCATTTTTATAATACAATTAGATATAAGAAATTATTTAACTTTTGAACGTCTCATTTACCAGTCATCTAACCATCTACAAATTAGCATTAAACATAATTTTACTACTTATGTGAATTTAATTTCAAAAAATAGGCATAAATGGTTTTAATAAGTATGAAAATTTTGGTCTAATTGGATCAAAATAATTTATTTTTGAATAGTATCTTCTGAATTTTATTTAACACAGTTAAAGATAAATAGAGTAACTAAAGGCAAAAATAATATTATAATAATATAATATTACCCTAACACTTGTCATAATTTAATTGGATTGATGTTTTTATACCAAAACCAAATTTAGGTTGAAAATATTATCCTTTTCAGCAACTTTTGTAAGATTATGACATTTATTACGTTTCAATTAAGGAAAAGTTAAAAATGACATATTCAAATTTTAATAAATATATCATTTTTCATATGAGGTTATATAAGTTATGTGGTTGACTATAAATATTCTTTATAAAAATAAAATTATTATATAAATAATTTTAATTTATTTATAATTTTATTAAATAAATAATTAAATTAAATTCTAACATAATAATGATATAGTAATTGAATTATTAGAGGAAGAATCAATTAAATTGTATTAAAAATGTTAATAGAAATATATTTTGACTTAATTAATGACATAAACGAATTTTATAGACACAGTAGACATGTTAGTCACAAATTTGAAGTATTTTTACAATGTTATCCTATTTGTTTATATTTTTAAAAATGAAAATTTTGAATTGTATCCAAATTGACATAAATGATAATTTAAAATAAAAAACATTTAAGTAAATATTATAAAATTTAAAAAAATCTTAGGTTAAATAAAATAACTAGTATAGTTTTAAAAATTTCATAAATAATCCAATTGGGGTTTGTTTGGAATTTTATTGTAACTATATTAACCCCTATGTATAAAAATATAAGAAGGTAGAGAAAGTGTTTAACTATTTAACAAAGGGTTAAACCCCAAAGATAAATTTACCTTTCTAACCTAAACTTGTATAAAAATAATTGGATGAGAGAATTTAGACCCATACTCATATTATCATCTAAATAAATATCTTTGGTTATATTTGGAACCGAAAATCAATTTATTATAAATTAATATTTTAAGATCTTCTAAAAGATCCCCTCACCTCTCATATAAAAGTGCACTTCTCCATATCTATAATTATCATCTCCAAATCCGATTGGATAATCCCAAACCTTCCCAATAATATTCAAAACATCACTAAAATAATACAATATTAACTAATTTGGTAATAAATACATCTTAAAGAGTCTTTTTGTGTAAATCAATAGAAGATACCTGAAAAAGAGGTAATTTTTTGATCACCTCATTAAAAGTACTTTTCATCTTCTAAATCCTATTTATATGTTATTTCCAAAAAAAGTAATAAATAAAATATAATAAATATAATACTATGTTATTATAATTTTTGGAAAACCATATTCCCCATTTTAACCATCATACGAAAACAATACCCCCATGCATGGGTACATATGACTTACCATCTCCAAGCCATAGAGTAATTATTTATTCAAAACTAATTTAATTGGAATGGTATAATGATTAGTATAATGGATATAAATAATAAATATAACATGATAATTATCCTTTATAATTAATATAACATCAAATTCAAAACCATTTAACCATCAAGGGAATGATACCATTGCTCGTGCGTACGTCCGCCCTACCATTCCACAACACGGTGAGATTCATTCTCCATGTTAACCATTCAAGATTAATTATAAAATTTATATTATGAGTAAAAATAATAATTATGAACTTATTTAAATTTTTTATAGGAATAATATACATCTTATTCATAATAACCATGATTTACATGACAAAATAGGTTTTGGAAAACGAAGCAGTTAACACTCGAAACAACAGTAATACTAAAATATTATTAACAAAACGTTATAAGAGGATCATAAATGACATCATTAATATAGATATGGTAATGGTAAAATTTAATAACATACTTTAACCAATATAGAGTAAGTAAAATCACCCTCTACTAATGGAAAGTATAAGGTAAGGGTCAATTTCACAATCTCATTATTATTCGAGATTGTCTATACATAAGTATCTATAGAGAAATATTTATCATCCATGTCCATGTTTATGAAAAATGTATTTTAAAATATTATTACTATTCAATGATAAAATTTTAAAGTCATTTTTACCAATTTTTGACTTTTTATAAAACTCTTTGAAAGGAATCTTTCCATCATTTTCCAAACGAGGTATATTTTGACCTTTTCGAAAAATTATGAAAATGATGTTTTTTAACTTATACGGAGCGAGCAGTTATTTTATGTCATTATAAAACCTTATAATTTTGATGATTAAATTACAATATTACACAGTTATTTTTAAAAGAAATTTTTTCGTTTATTTTGTTGATTTTTAATGATTTCAAATTAAAAAGGGATATCTCTCTCAATGAGTTTTAATGATTATTATTTTTTTCAATGTCATCATCCTTGTTGTATTTTATACTTAATTGAGGTGGAATTATTATGATACAATCTTACTTTTTGTATTAAATGGTCAATGTTATGTTTTACTATGGATGTGCTATTATGATATAATTCATAGTTTATGGTTAATGTATTAAAATTTTGTATGTTAGTTTTAATATGAGTATTTATATTGTAAATGTTTCACCGTTTCCATATGAGGAATCAATTGGACATAGTATGTGATGGGTTGGGGATAACTTAATGAAATCCCTATGTTTTGGGGATCAGATAATGAAAGCCAGATGATGCATCTATAGTACTCATGAGACAAATTATTTTGGGTTTTAACAAATTTCATACCTACATTAGTATTATCTTGGAATGAGGCCATGAAAAAGTTGTTATGATGTCCAATATTATGAATTCCATCATTATGAGATTAGTTATTGATATTGAATGTGATTATTCAACTATTAGAATATCCATATTAATGTTTAAATGGAATTATTTGATTTATTTTTTCCATATAATTCTGAATAGTATGATTAAAAGACTTGTGTTTTATTTGTATACCTCACCTTAAAAAGTTTATGCATATTTATGAAAGCTTCTACTATAATTTTTAGCCTTATAGAGCATCTAAGCTTGCCAATTTCATGTGTTTAATTTTTCTCCAGGATGAAAATAAATATATTATGAATGACCTATAAATATATTCTAAGGGATTTAACAGTTTTTAAATATTATAATATGTTGTTTTTCATTTCAAGATGTATTGTAAAACTTCTATTTGTATCTAGTATTTCAAAGGCTACTGAACTGATCAGTACTTTGAGAATTGATTTTCTTATGATCATTCCAAGGTAATAAAATAATGCACCAACTATAGGGAACTAGGTTTGGGTCATTATAATTTGTATCAAATGAATTTTAGTACAAACATTGGAAAATAGATTTAGAAAAACATTAATCAGGAAACATTACCCTAAGAGAAAATTTGAGGATAACTATAAAAGAACATCCTATAATTTTGGTAAAATATAGATTTTGTGGGTCTTATAAGAAATAAAACCCAATCTAGATACTACAAATGGAAATGGTTCTAGAATAAGTGTACTTAGGATTAACCCCTCCAACAAGGTGTTTTGGGATTGATTCAGGGTAACCTAGTACATGAAAATTGGGATTACTACCCACATGGATTTACACTCATTGGGGGATATTTTTAGGATAATTCACATTTTCTTTACAAATCATTATGAAGGATTTACAAGTAAAAATGTCCCTAAAAACCATTTTTATGGTTATTGATTATGTATGCAAAAATGTTTTAAATTGTTGTTGAATATTTTACTTGTTTGGATTTATGCCTTATAATTCATAACCTAATCTATTGTATTCCATTTTTTAGAAATAAAGACTAGTGGAAGGAATGGAAACTATATCGACACACATAATCCATGTAGGGATTTCCCTCCTAGGAAAGATAATAATTGAGTAGGAAATGATACAAATGGCGTTGAAAAACTTATAACCATACCGGGACAACTGAATCAAGTTAAGAATAATAACCTTACCCATATAGAGAAACCTGATATCCAATATGGAGGATGAATGTTATACCTCTTCATGGGGAACTAACCCCTAACATTCAATGTGACTAAAAATAATTTTGTAGTTGAGTAGTGGATAAGTTCCTTAGAGAAAATATTTCTTTCTTTAGAGAGTAATGAAAGTGAAAGAGTATTTATGGAATTCTATTGTCTATCAAGAGATAAAAATCATCAGTGGTAATTAATTTAAAACACTATGGACGATAAAGAGGTAAGAAATATGAAATGGAGGAAATTTAATGAACTCTTTCTAGAAAAATACATTCCTTGTGATCTATGAGAAGATATGGAGGAGAAATTTTTGAGTCTGAGGTATAAAGAGTATGAGAATGTTTCAAAGTATGAAGGTAAATTCACAAGGTTTTCAAGGAATCCTACAGACAACAAACACAACCCATGAAGTAATATTGATTGATTCTTTGATAGGTTAAAACCATTCCTTTTATGGACACTGGTCTCACAATGTTTCTCATTGTATGAAAATATAGTCTCCTGTGCTATCAAGATATAAAAGGAATTATATAAGGCTTATTACTTTTAAGGAAAGAAAGAGAAGATGATAGATGATGAATACTCTGGAAAAGAAAATAATGGGAATAAGGGAAAAGCTGAAATTCCACCCTATAGTAATTTCAAAAATAAACACCTCAGTAGTTGCTTACAGTAGAAGGGAGTATTTTATAAGTGTGAAGAAAAGGGCCACCAAGTTCATGATTGAAAGGGGAAGAAAAAAGATATCAATTTTCGATGCTAAAATTTTATAGAGATGGGACATTATAGAAATGATTGTCCTAAGTGTCAAAGAATCTTTCCATAGAAAAGGACATGGGAGAAATGCCAAGATTTTGTGATCACAACTGCGAAGGTTGAAGTTCCTAATGATGTTTTGCCATGTACTTTAAATTATTCCTCAAATTTAGCCAAATATTTATTTCATTCTTTATCCTATCATTCCTTTATATATTCCCAGTTTTCATTAAAAATTACATGCATCCAATTCACATTAACAGGGGAGTTATTAGTCAAAACCCCTAAGGGAAGACTCACTGCAACAAAGATGTGTTTCCCAGTTCCCATTATTATATATAAACATGATTATCTTCTTACATTATTATCATTCCTATCATTTACATTGATATACTCCTCGGTATAGACCACCTATCAAAATGTGATCTAAAAAATTATTTCAATAAGAATTAAGTTTCGATTTGTGAGGAAGATGTAGAATCCATTATCTTTAGAGCAAAAACTTTATCACCTGATTCTTTTCAAAATCCACTATAGTAGCTTTACTGAATGATATTATTGGGGAGGAATAGGAAAAAAAATTTAGTGATGAATAATGAAATATTCAAATTGATGATGTACATATTGTATGAGAATATGTTGATGTATTTATAGAGGATTTACCGGGATATCCTTGTATAGAGGAAAGTGGAGTATACTATTGATTTAACACAATATGCAAGAAAAATATCAAAAACTCCCTATGGAATGAACAATGTGGATTTAGTAGAGTTAAAGAAAAAACTAGAGGAGTTGAGTAATAAGGGATTTATTCACCATAGTGTTTATCCTCGAGGATCCCCAGTTCTTTTTATTAATAATAATAGTGGAGAAATTTCATTGAGAATTGACTATAGAGAAATCAATGCTATTAAAATAAAGAACATGTATCCTATACCCCACATCGATTATTTATTTCATCAATTTCATGGAGCTCAATATTTTTTGATGATTAACCTTCATTATATATATCATCAATTGTGTGTAAAAAAGTAAGATATTCCAAAGATAAAATTTCAAATGTGGTATAGTCATTATGAATTTACAATAATTTTATTTGGATTGACTAATGTACCATCTGTTTTTATGGATCTAATGAACAATGTGTTCATGGAATATCCTAATTATTTTTTCATATTATTTATTGATGATATATTTCTATAATATAAAAGCTATGAGGACCCTAAGAACCACTTGTGGATTGTTTTTATGAATCTAATAAGAAATGAACTATATGGGAAGTTTAGAAAGTGTGAATTTTGGATTAAGAAAATTTATTTTCTTGTCCATATTGTCTCCAAATATGGAATCTCTATTAATCATGAAGATTCGAAGGCAATACTAGAATTTCTTGCACCAATGATTATAACTGAGGTACAAAATTTTATTGGTTTAATAGGTCACTATCTATGCTTCATCTATAGTTTTTTGTGATTGGAAAACCCATTAACCAAGCTCACACGTAAAGGGGTTAAATTCATTTTAAAAAAAATATTGTGAACAATGTTTTTAAGAATAGAATAGAAGATTAGTCAATGCTCCTATCTTGACTCTACCATTTGGGAAGGATGGCTTTGTGGTTTATTATGTTTCATAATGGAAAGGACTCGGTTGTGTCCTTATGATTAATGATAGGGTTATTTCTTATAAATCAAGGCAATTAAACATTAATGAAAAAATCTATCCAACTCATGATATTGAGTTAAATGTTGTAATATTTTCTCTGAAGATATGGAGAAACTATCCAAATGGTCAAATATGTGATATATATAATGATCACAGGAGTTTGAAATATATTTTCTAATAGAAAGATCACAACAAGAGACAATGGAGATGGATTAAGCTGATTTCACAAAACACTACCACCCAAGGATGGAAAATAAGTTGGAAGATGATTTGAATAGAAAGAAACCTGAAGTTATAAACAAAATGAGAGTTGAAAAGGATTTTATGTTAATTGATCTAGTAAATATGGATATGGGAATTATCATGGAAGTTGAAACATCACTACATTTTAAAAAGGTTTTCAAAACATTTTTACTAAAAAAGATAAAAATATTTTAGTCTGATGTTGAGGATTTTCAAAATAAAATTAAAGACGTGAATTATGGGAGATTGTTTGACTTTGTATTTCAAGATAGCATTTTTAAATCTGGTAAAAGGGTTTGTGTTCCCACAATACCTAATAAAAACAAGAATTATTAGATGATGCTCATAACTACAATTTCACTATACACCCTGGTGGAACTAATATATACAAAGATTTTAAGGGACATGTTTGGTGGGACAACATGAAGGGAGAGATTTTTGATTTTCTGTTGAGATGATTTGTTTGTTAATAAGTGAAATTTGGATGACAACATCCAAGAGGATTCATGCAACTTATTCAAATAACTTTGTAGAAATGGGATGATATTACAATGGAATTTTTCATGGTGATACAAAAGACTCCTAGAAGAAATGATGCGATATGGATTATTGTCAATCATCCAACCAAATCAGCATGTTTTCTTTATATAAGAGAAGATTTAAAACTTGAATGTTTAGAAAGACTATATATTAATGAAGATATAAGACTTCATGGTGCACCCCTATCAATTTTTTCTGATTTTGTTCCATATTTTACATCAAAATACATTAAATTTTTTCAGAAGGACCAATGTTTTGAGCACTGAATACCACCATAAAATTGATGGAAAATAAGAAAGGACTATTCAAACCCTATAATATATGTTGATAATTTTTAACTTGACATTCAAGATATGTGAGAACGGTATTTACCTCTCATAGAATTTTCCTATAACAATAGCTTCCAATCAATTATACAGATGAAACCATATCAAGCATTATATGGAAAATGATTTCATACACCAACTTATTGGGACGATGTTGGTGAAAGAAAACTCATAGGCCTAGAACTTGTTAAAGAAATGATAGGAAAACAAAAGACTATTCAGACCCATTTCAAAACAACTTAGAGTAGGATAAATAACTATGTTGATAACTGAAAGAGAGATTTGTAATTTCAAGTTGGATATCTTGTTTTCATGAAGGTTACTCCCTAGAAGGGTGTTATACAACTCAGTAAAAAGGGTAAATTATGTCCCAGGTATGTTGGACCTTTTGGGATTTTTGAATGAATTGGAGATGTAGCTTACCATTTGGAAATGCCTCTAAGTCTCTCAAAGGTTCATGATATGTTCCACATTTCAATGTTATGGAAATACATGCCAAACCCAATTAATTTACTCACCTATGATGAAATATAACTCAGACCTTATCCATATTATTGTGAAGATCCAATCAATATTCATGATACAAGAGAACAAGTGTTGAGAAATTGGACCACTCATCTGGTAAAAGTTCATTGGAGAAACCATAAAATGGAAGAGGCGACGTGGGAACCTGAGGAACATTGGATGAAGAACCACCCAAATAATTTAATGAAGTGATATTATTGAAATTTTGAGAAATAAATTATTTGTATGATAGAAGAATGTAACTCCCCAGGATTCTACAATACAATCCCTTTTAAAATATTAAATAGCATGCGCTGCACACAATATTGAGTTCTAGCACATCATGACCTATCAAACTAGCCGTTTAAAAAAGGGTTTTAAATAGTTTTAACCAAATTATGAAAATAGTAAATACTATTTTTCAATTTTTGAATTTTGAATATCAAAATTACCTTATAGAGAATTCGTAGTATATTTATGAAAAGATTCAATTTTTTATGAATAGTAAAAAATACAGCATTATTGTTAAAAAACCGACTTTTTCATTTAAATAATTTTTTTACTTTAAATTTATTTTAATGTCACAATAGAAAAGTAATAAATATATTAGTCCAATATAGGTCGTAATAATATTTTTTATTGTTGAATTATATATGAAAATTTATTAACCGTTTGAACGTCTCTTTTACCCGCTTTCTGACCACATCTGCGGGTAAACATTAAACTTAATTTTACAGAATATATGAGTTGAATTAAAAAAAAATATATACATGGTTGTAATAAGTATGAATAGATTTGGTCTAATAGGATAAAAATATTTTTATTGGTTAATAGTAACTTTTGAATTTTATTTACCTCGGGTAAAGGTAAATAGGGTAATTAAAGATAAAAATAATATTATACTAATATAACATTACCCTATAACTTGTAATAATTTCACTAGATAAGGGGGATTAAAATAAAATCAATCATTGTTCGAAATTATGATACTTTTTAAGCTTTTTTTATTAGATTGGGATATTTATTATGTTTTATTTAAGGAAATGAGAAACTATCATGTTTAAATTTTAATAATTATATAATTTTTAATATGAGGATATATAAGTAATATGGTAGTCTATAAATAGTATCTAGAAACATAAAATTATTATCTACATAATGATAATTTAGTTATAATTTTATGAAATAAATAATTAAATTAAATGTGGACACAATAATGAGGCAATAATTGAATTATCAAATGAATAATCAAATAAATATTATTAAAAAAATAAAAATAAATATAATTTTACTTAATTAATGAAATAAAATAATTTCCTAGATATAATAGGCATGTTAGTGACATATTGTATGTATTGGTTCAAAGTAATCATGTTTTTTTGAAATTTTTAAAAATTCCAATTTTGAATAGTATCAAAATTGACATAAATGATACTTTAAAATAAATAATATTTATTTAAATGTTATAAAATTTATAAAACTATCAGGATTATAAAAATAACTATTATAGTGAAAAATATTTCATACATTATCCAATTGGGGTTTTTTGGCATTTTATAGTAACTATATTAACCCTATAGTGTAAAAATATATGAATACGCAGACTATTGCAAATATGGCCTTTATCAGTGCTATAAAAGGGCATTAACAGCACTAAAAGAGTGATGTTAATTGTGGCAAAGATAAAGGGGGTACCTTTTATCATCACTTAGAAAATATCAGATAAATTTCCCTTTTATCAGCACTAAAAAAAGTCTTGACAAAAGTTAAAAAATAGTAACAAAATATTTCTACAATTCTAGGAGGGGTTTCAATAGTTCTTAAAGCCCCCTTAAACAGCCCCCAACCTCCCACCATATCCCGCATGCACCAGCCACCCCCTATCCTTTAACAGTGCCCCACCCCCTTTAACAGTGCTAGGCCTTATTCCCAACCCACATGCGTGACCTTCTATCCCCTGGATTCGACCTCGGGGCACGTTTTCTGCACGCCTAAGCCTTTAGCACTCCACCATAATGTTTTTATCTTTATTTATTAATATATATATATATTGACAGATATATTTATATTAATATATATATATATATATATTTAATTATATTAATATATATAGTTATATTAATATTAATATATATATAGTTATATTAATATATATATATATATATATATATATATATATATCCGTATATTAATATATATAGTTATATTTATATATTAATATTTTTATTCTTATACTAATATATATTTATAAGATCAGTTTTATATATATTTAAAATATATGTTTTTAGTGTGTGTTTATAAATAAATAAAAACCTATATACAACACACACACACATATATTATATGTGTATTTGTAATTAAAATTAAACATATTTATTTATGTTTACAAATAGTATATATTAATATGTATACATATATGTTTAGAATATATAGATAACATACATCAATTTGTCAAAATAGATGCACACAAATATACAAACACACACACACATCATATAAGTATATAAACATTAATATGTTTTCTATTTTAAATAAAATGGATATTATTTTTTATTTTTTTAATCCTTAAATGTTGGGAAATAAACATTATATTATAATTTGATTAATTATGTAATTATAAAATTAAATTTATATTGGTGAATATATAAAAAATATGTATATATTGTTATATAGTTGATTATAAGTAACATTACATTGTAAAAAAAATTGAATTTCAAATCCATAATATCAATATAAATGTAACCCCTTAGAATAAATTCAGTCCCAAGTGAAAAAGGTCAAAAAGACCCCATGAAACGAGGCTGAAATTACATTGAATGCTAATACATCTGGGTATCCAAACTAAAAAATCAATTTTGGAGTCTTTCACGGCCTTTTTTGGCCTAAAACAATGTGACATAAGGTTCCCTCTAGTCACTGTGTGTAGTGCTCATCACAAGCTTCGATTTAATATGATGTATGGCACCAATGGATACCCTAATCAAAAGTTATGGTCATTTGAAGTTTGAGTAATGTTTTAAAATTATTTTAGATATTTTATTATTATTTTTTTGATTTTTGTGACTTAAAATTGTAATTAAATGATTATTAGTTGATAATAATTAGTAAATTATTAATTAATAATTTTTGAAGATATTTTATAATTCATTGTCACTACATATCTAATATATTATGTGAAAATTTTTATTTATACTTATCTAAAACATATTTAAAAAATATATATTATATTTATATCAATATAAATATAATTATATATCAATCTATTATTTTTTATGAAATCTATTTTTTATTTAAAAATAAAATTTTTCATAATTAGGGAAAAAGTGCTAATAAATATCCCCCTTTATCAGTGCTACTAAAAAATCACTGATAAAGGGGCCCTTTTACAGCGCTGACAAAGGGGCGCCTTTATCAATGCTAAAAAAGTGCTGAAAATTGACACTTTTAATTGAACTTTTTTTAGAGCTGTTAAATGTTCCCTTTATCAACACTTTTTTAGTGTTGATAATGGACCCCCATTTATGAGTTCTTTTTTTAGCACTGTTAAAGGGTGGTGCTGCGGAAACCCATTTTTGTGGTAGTGATGGTAAGAGTTAAACTGTTTACCTAAGGGTTAAACCTAAAAGATAAGGTTACCTTTGTGACCTACACTTATCTAAAAAAAATATTATGAGATTATTCAGACCCATAATCATCTTAGTCCTTAAATAAATCATATTATATCTATTTGAAACTAAAAATCAATTTCCAAAAAAATTTATATCTTAAGATCTTCCAAAAGTGCCCCCACCTCTCTTATACAGGGGGTATTTATCCTTATATTTAATTCACACCTCTATATAACTTTTTCTCAGAGAAATACTACCCAATTATCCTCCAATCTTCACTCAAATAAACCTATTGGCCATTATTTTGGTATAAATCCATCTTATGGAGTCCTTTTGTGCCAATCAATAAGAGATACTTGAAAAAGATGTAATTGTTTTATCACCTCTTTCAAAGTTCTTTTCTTATTCTATTTCCTCATTCTATGTGGTTTACATAACAAGGTATTAAATATATTTTCAGAAAAATATTTATATATTATTATAATCAATGGACAAATATATTCCTCATTTTATCCATCATATGAAAAACAATATCACAATGCGTGTGTGTGTGTATGGCTTACTGCCTCCATGCCATGGTGTAATTTTTTATTAAATAGGAATTTATTTGGATGGGTATAATTATGAGTATAATGGATATAAATAATTAATATTATATTATAATTATTCTTTATAATTAATATACCATGCAATTCCATACCATTTAACTATCAAGGGAATGATATTGTTTCTCGTGCGTACGTACGACCTATCATCTCCACAACATAGTGAGATACATTCTCCACGTGAACCAATACACAATAATTATAAAATTTATATTATTAGTAAAAAATAATAAGTATGGACTTAATTTAGTTATGTATATGAATAAAATATATCATATTAATAAAAATCTTGACTTACATGACAAAATAGGATTGGGAAAACGAAGTAGTTAACACCAGAAACAATGGTAATACTGAAATAATTTTAACTAAATGATATAAGAAAATCATACACGATATCATAAATATGGAAATGGTTCTTTTATTATTTAATAAAAACTTTAACCATTATAGAGGAGTTCAAATCACCCTATACTAAATGAAATTACAATGTAAGGGTTAATTTCACAATCTCATTATTATCTGAGATTATTTATACGTAAGAATCTATTGAGACATATTTATCATCCATGTCCTTGTTTCATAAAAATGTATTTCAAAATAGTATTAATATTGAACAATAATTTTTTAATTTATTTTTTTCCCATGTTTTACATTTTATAAAATGTTTTGGAATGAATTTTTCCATCGTTTTCCAAATGATGTACTTTTTGACCTTTTTGAAAAATTAAGGAAAGAATGTTTTTTAACCTATACGGTCCGAGAGGATATTTTATGTGATTATGATGCCTAAACATTTTGAAGCTTACCTTAAAATATTAAAAGGCTATTTTTAAAAGAAATGTTCTCTTTTATTGTGCATATTTTAAATTATTTAAAAGTAAAAAAGGGATATATATCTTAAAGAGTTTTAATAATTGTTATTTTCATTAATGTAAACATCATTGTAGGATCTTATGCTTGACTGAGGTTGATTTATTATGATAAAATATTCCATATTGTATTAAAGGTTCAATGAAATGTTTGAATATGTATGTGATATTCCGATACCATTTATAGTTTGTGGTTAATGTATTAACATATTATATACTAGTTTTAATATGAGTGTTTATGTTGGAAATGTTTCACCCTTTTCATATGAGGAATTCATTTGACATACGATGTGATGGGTTCAGTAATGATAATTTAAATCACTATGGGTTGGGTACTGGTAAATGAAATCCCCATGATGAATCAGTAGTTCTCAGGATGCAAATTATTTTGGGTTTTTACAAACATCTTATCCGCATAAGTATGGTCTCGGAATGAGGCCATGATAAAATAGTTTTTATGTCAGACAATATGCATTCCCTGATTATGAGATTAGTTATTGATATTTATTGTGATTAGTTGACATGTAGAATATCCATGTGAATTTTTAAATGGAATTATTTTATTTATTCTTTCCATATCATGATTATTATGTTGAAAAGGATTGTATTTTAGTTTTATACCTTTCCTTAAAAAATTTATTCTTTTTTATGATATCTTTTTCTATATTGTTTATCCTTAATGAGAATTTGAGATCAAATCTTTCTTATGTTTCATTTTTTCAGCAAAACGTGAAGAAATATATTATTAATGACCTACTAGGATTGTGTAATGTATATGAGAGTTTTCAAATGGGATAATATTTTATTTTTAATTTCAAGATGTATTGTAAATATTATGTTCGTATCCAAAATTTCCAAGGCTTCAAAACCGATCGATCCATAGAGATTTGATTTTCTTGTGATCATGCCAATGTAAAAAATAATTTATTAAATCTTGGAAACTAGGGTTGGGGTGTTACAGTGGGAGTAGTGAGAAACCCATTCCCTCTCCAACATGGATGATTAAGGAATTCACCAAGAACCCAAAACATTTAGGTGACATTAAGTATTTTTGAATCAGGTGGGTTGAGTGTAAAATTATATGAATGTGAATTATATATATATTCTTAAGAAAAAGGGTTCACATCAATAAAACACCATTATATCTTACAACAACCATTTCACTACCATCGCCATACACTACCACCATTGCCAACTATAACACTAAGTACATTATAAATTTCCCAAATAAAATAGTCACAAAAAACAATCAATATTTCCAGTATTGTCATACCATTACATTTCCCCTAATTTACCATTAAAAAACATATTTACACTTATTAATACAGTCAATCCCATATTTAATGAAAAACCATCATCTGTTAGTTTACATATTAATTCCCAATAATTTACCCATTAATTTAATGTAACATTATCTCCATTAATGATATTGTTTAATTCAATTTTACCCACACCCTATCACCAATATTCCATTAAAAATTTTATTCCATAGCTTCCAGTATACTAAAAAATATTCCCCATACTCATCATATCCACAAACCCCCTATCCATTGTAAATCAATCCAATTATAGATCCACTACCCAAGTTATAACAAAAATCATATCCCCACTTCCTAAATCACACAAATAATCGTAACCCCAATTCCAAACACATTCCCAAAATAAGAAATTCCTATCTACGTCCACAAAATGAAAACATTAAAATAATCATCTAACATCATATATCAACTAATTACAACATCAACCACTACCAAAAATTCTATTTTATGAAAAAATTCTAAATTAATTAACCTTTGAGTACATCAACATCAGAATAAAAATTGAAATATTTTACAATGAAATATCATTATAATATTAACAATTTTGTATTTTTATGAAATTAAATTCCAACCAAATGTTTTAAAAAAACTTCTCAATTAACAAAAATAACTATTTTCAATAAAAAAAGCATAATCATACAATTAATTTCATGAAAACAATTTAACACATGTAAAACAACCTTTCTCACATTATTTTCTTAAATTATAGCTCATTATAAATATTAGGTAAATATATACCATCAACCAAAGAAAATCATAAGATTTGTAGTTACACATTATACAAAAAATTGAATAGAGTTCTTGAATCCCCTACCTCAAAAAAGTGATTAGATGATCACTACACAAGAAAAATAAAGAGATGATATGGTATCGAGTAATGAATCACGCGAATAAAGCATCATAAATGTAAAACATATACATAACCATCAACATCTTTCTTCAGCATAACCCAAATGAACTACTACGACAACCAAAACATTCTCACGGTAAAAATCGGGAATAAAATAGAAGAAAAACATGAAAAGGTCACCTTTAATAGAATAATTATTGATATATTAAATAAATGGTCTAAAATGTATAAAAGGGTGATAGATAATCTCTAATAAGATCACCTCACATCACATGTTTTTTGAGAGAAAAAAAGAACTATAATTAAATTGAAAAGACTGCAAGATTTATACCTACATAAATACACATGGTGATAGAATGATAGCTTATCATCATGTTATGAATTTTAAAAAATACATATAGTCTTGGTATAATTATTTTTTATTACATCATTATTGGTAGATCTCCATTAATGATATATAATTTTCACCATAAATCAATTGATTACCAATCATATTAAATTTAGTCAAATAATTTGAACTAATTCAATTGATGAAGGGTTACGCCATGACACAAACAACCTTGACCTGAACTCATATGATATAGAAGTGACCAAAACCCAACATCTAAATATTCACACCATGATATGTAGATTAATTATATGAATCAGTGTATCAAAAACCCCCCATATTCAACCCTCCAATTTTTACACTGCAACGTTTATGGTAACACTGTTAAACTTATCTTCTAGAAATCAAAAATATCTACCTCAGGATCCTTAAAATAATGAGTCATCCTTACATACTGTGATGTACCAAACTACAACACCACTTATATCCATCAATTTCTCACCCATGTTTCAACATGTAAAATGGTAAATTCCATGACCTCCTATCCCCAACATGAATTTAATATCTGAGTTTCACCATTCTTCCTCTAAAATTCTCACAACACCTCTAAGACTAAATTATCAAAAAATAATTGGATGAAATTTTCAAAATGATTACAACAAAATATTTCTTCTTTAAATGATGATAACAGTTATGGATATATTCTATGAATCCTTTAATCATATAAAGCATTTTATCTATATTATTTGAGATGATATTGGGATTCCATATTATATGATATACGTGTCACAAAAAGGAATTATTTATGACTTTAAGGTATATTTTTGGATATGATATGGGATATATGGTCACTACTAACATTTTAATATCCTTTCATACGACATAATCATATTTTAATTAATTGAAATTTAATTATTGACATGAACCTGACCATAGAGACACCTCCTAGGGGGATGTAAGTTGAGAGTTACACACCAATCCCACATCTAATATGCCACGTGGGAGTAACTATCACTAAGTAGGACTATCAAACAAGATAGGAGGCCTTATCATAATTCACCAATATAAAACAAAGACCTTTTAACATGATAAAATAATAGATAAATGATGAATAAAACTAATTACCATATATATAAAGCATAATAAAAATTATATGTTCCATTGAGATAAACTCATATATAATCCATAATTAAAATTGTCTTAAATAAACTCCCAATAACCCAATTAATAAAAAAATAACAATTGAGGAAAAAAGGTCCCAATAATGATCAAGATCCAGAGTCAAACATCATCCATTACTACCACCTCTAGGTACCAATTAGATTCATATACACCATCACTAGAACTATCATCCCCTAACTATAAATTACGTCCATAATATATGACATGAATGGGTGAATAATCCATTTCTAGTGTGACAATATACAATCCTAGTAAGACACCCCAAGAACCACAAAGTAATTAATAAGAAAAACAACCAACTCAAGGTATTAAGATAGATAGAAGGAATATCCATTTAAGTATAAAAATACATATATATAGTTATAGGAGATACATATGAGAGAGTATTACTTTTCACAACCATCCATAAGGGAAATCAACATGAATCCCAAAGAATATAAACAACCAAAACCAATAAACACTCTTTAACTCTCTAGAACCGTAAAGTAGAACCCTTGTAATATCAAATTTCACACAACATACGTGAATAATAAACTATAGGATGGATTTTAATACAATATATTAGAGTATCACAAAAAAGATAAGAGGGAGGTTATTACTATATTAGTAATATAGGGGTACCTGTGACTTTCTTTGATGCTGAAAAAAATGAGGGGGGATACTTGACCCATGATTAGTGCTCTGATTGTTTTGCACAAAACATGTTATTGACCCTATATAGGTAAATTAAGAAAACATCAATTCTAACAAAATTAGTGTTCTTGGATGACCCAATGTAAAGAACAATAATAATATATGTGAAAAAAAATTATGATGGGAAATTTATTTTTTCAAAACTAGACCAAAGTGATATTTTTGAGAAAAATGCACCTCATAAGAGAAAGGGGACCATGTGGCATACCTTGAGTGCTATATGGAACACTTGGATGGTAGAGGGAATTACCATATAGGTGTTTCATTCCTATCACATGAGATAGTGCATAGGAATGTGGCTCCCACACACACCTCATTCTCTTGGGTTTGTCAGGAAGACCTAGACTGACCATATCGCCCGCTTAGCTGGTTGGGCCTCATGCATCTAGGTCATTATAACTTGGGTCATGTTTTCGGGAATATTTTTAAAAAACCCAAAAAATGTGTACATACTATCAATTGTCTTGTTCTATTCTTCCCACCACATATAGGCTGGTTTTATGTCTTACTAGAAAATCCATAGATGTCATTTTTTACACTACCTCTGAAATTTTTCATGTTGAGGAAACCCTTTAGGACATAAAACATGGTTTCATAACCCCTCATTGTTATAGAATTAAACTGAACATGCAACATTTTCCTGCCATGACACCATGTTTTAGTTCCACCCCTTCACAAACAACAATTCTATGCTTCACTTTGATGTTCCACGCCGGTGCCCTATGTATCCCACTCCATTATTGATATCCCATCAAAATCAACCATCCTTAGGTTAGTGAAATTTTAAGTTTCATATGATTGAAAAATAGGGAATTTAAATCTCAGTTGAAAGATAGAACCACATTATCATAAATATGGATCATTAAAAATGTGTGGGTGATTTAAGAATGTAAAATAAACGAAATAGGCTTGACTACATAATCATTATTTAGATGTAAGTAATGTGAAAATATAAATGAGCATTGTTTTGGTAAAAATTATACCCTATAAGTCACATAGGAATGGGTTTAAAGATTAATTTATATTCATCTAAAAATAAACCTGATAAGAAAATGGAACGAGAAATGGAAGAAAGAATAAATAATAAGTCCTGCATCTTTATTACCACTATAGTTGAAGAGGTTTTCATCCTCTATGAGTTTCACTTGTGATCCCAATAAATTTTCCAATTTTTATACCTTAAAAAAATATATACCTACCCTGATAACCTTCCCCCATTTCCTTTAAAATTTATAGGGTTTATACAGTTGACCTTAGAATTAGTGAAAATGTTGTTTATATATATTGACATTAGGTTTCATGGTTTTTTAATTAAATCGTTATACACTATGTTCGGTCCCAAAAAATACTAAAGTGAACTAAAATAATATCACCTTTAAATAAAATACCCAATTTTGGACACAATCAAGTAATCATATTTCCTCTATAGGGATCATATTTTGTAAAAATTCAATATTACCATAAATACATGTTCACACACTGAAATTAATAAATTATTATTGAGGATCTAAAACACCCAAAAATCCATGATGGGTCAATTAAACATCCCAACAATATTTTCAAAAATATTTTAATGGTTAATAAATTAATAAATGGGGTCTCTATATCCTCCCAACCTTCAAGTATTTTCACCCAAAACCACCACCTACTAATAATGTTGAGGGTGATAAGCTTACATCTATTTTTCACACTCCCATGAGTTCTTATGAAGGTTTTCATGATGCCATAATACATGCATCAGTGAAATTAGTCATCCATGAATATTACTTTTCTTTCTGTCCTTGGACATAACTAGTTACTCTATAATGTAGGCTCTATCACCAATGTTTTTATCACCATATTCTATGATGTATTATGGTTTGGTCACATATCATTTTTATCATTGAAACGTAGAAGATATCATAATCCCAATTTAGTTACTATGGAAAATCTGGGCTATAAGATCCTCACCCACCCTATTAATGATCCATAATATACTGATGAACCTCAAGGGCCACATGCCTTAGAAACCAAATATTTATAAACCACATAATAAAGGGGATTTAAGGAAATAATTTCTCCATCCTAAAAAATCCAAGGCCTCCTTCATTAGTCTATATATGACTTATGATGGATCTAAGAGGTCCTCATTCACTTCTAGATCAACTACAACCTCTAAATAATCAATTATACCATCTTTATACCCACCAGTGATAACTATAATACTTCCATCTAATAGAATGGTAACCTGTAGTTTCTCCCATATGGGGACACATAATGTTACTTTCTAACAGAGGAGTGGTAGATATTTTTTTATGTGAAATCCACTAAATTATAGTAATCTTACCAACTCTATATGAAATAAATAATTGAATCCCTTAGTATAACCTCAAGAACTAGAATGGTTATTGTAATCTAGCCTTCATTTTTAGGTTGAAATGATATACTTATCCACAACTATGCATTCAATTCCTCTTATAGGAACCTCCAAAACCAAGACATAAATCCAATATCTTGGTTAGAGAAAATCACTTAGGGTACCCCATGAAACTTTATATTATCCTCCATTTATTATAATCCCATGATCTATAATAATCTTGAATCCTAAATAAGAAGGAAGTGGGATGAAATTTTTAGTCACTCAATGGAATCCTAGATAAAAACATGAACACTCATTTTGATCAAGTATTAATCATCATGAAATACATCAATATTATGTCAAAATTATACTCAGCTGCCTCAAGGGGATGAGATAAATATACCAGGACCTAGTGCTCTACCCTCTCTAGAAGATAAGTGAGGAAAAACATGAGAAAAACATGGCCACACATTTCATCATACCTACCTTCCAAAACTAATGCATATTTTATTTTAAAATTATTTGTCACTTCTAGTTGTACCACAAAGGGTCAATTATTAGACACCCTTAACACATACTCCTGTAGCATAACTGAAACTGCTATCTATCCTAAAAATATGATGGTGTTCTCTTGACCTTATGAGTATCTAACTATTGTATCACATGAGAATATATAGTTATAAAAATCCTCACATTCTATGTCTCATAGTTGGGACTCCCTCAAACTATGATAAATCTAAGGGCCTATAACCACTGATGAAAGATAAATCACATCTCCCTAATCCATTATGGAAAACATAAAAGATATTAATAACTAGGCAACCTTCCCTAAAAAATAAGGATCAGAATTCCCATTAAGGTCATTGAATACTACTATTACCTTCCATAGAGTATATATGATCTCGAAGTCCTTGATTTTCATGAACTCCAACAAACACCTATGTGTCAAGTTATGATCTCTCCAAGTAAGGATGTATCTAAGACTCTAATATCCTCTATAGAGTATAAAAAACTTTTCAATATGATAATTCATCCATGTCATCTGGGTAAAGACTACCACTTCCAAATAAAAACCATGGGTCATGTATTTCTCCTCATGAGGTCTCAACTACATGTATCCATAAGAAATAGCTAATTTCATTCACATTAGAACAAAACCAAACCTAACATTAGAGGAATCCAAAAACACCAAGTACTTAACTCCCTCATTTAGAAACCATAGGATATGAGCACTTACCAGTGAAAAAATAAACTCCATGAATGATCTCTTACATTTCAAAGACAAAATGAGCGGTTATAACATTTTCTTAAGGCAGTAATAGGTCCTGAAACCTTGGATACGTCTACCATAAATCATTGATAATACCGTTATAAACCTAAAAAACTATGCACCTATAACACACACATGGATGGTTCCTATTATTGGAATTCCTTGATCTTTACCTAGTATGTAATAGACTATACTCACTGAGATATTATTCTCTATAAATTATACCTCTTAAATACTAAACTAAATCATTTAGATATTGTTTTACAACTATTTATCCTAAAAAAGTAACTGTAAATCCTCATATTATTATCATAATCGTCCTCTTATACTTATTAGATGAGAGTATAATTGATGAAAAAATATATCGTACTCATTGAAGGGTTGAATGATCTATTCTCCAAGGTTCAAAAGTAAAGGTAGGAAATTCTTCACATTGAAGGGAATCACAAGGAACTTGTAATTGTCATTATAGAATTGACATGAAATCCTCATAGTATACTCTTTTAGAATATGATTTTTTTGATAATCAAGCCTGATATGTTTCAACGAGGTCCACTTATATTCCATAATGTGGTCAAAAAGGTATTATATCATTTGTAAATGGAACTTTTTCCCCACTTCCACCTAATTTTTGTGAGATATTTAATATAAAACCTTAATGTTCCTTCCAAATTCGTGAAAAATAACACCAGATATACCTTATATGACACACTGGGTTTGATGAAACCTTTATCCGTAAGTTCATATAGTTACAATTTCAACTCAAAATCTCAACTTGGGTCATCCAATAAGATGCATAGGATATCAGAGTATTACTGGGGTACATAATGATGAAGGATTCAACCACTCGATGAGGTTGAAATCCTAGATAATACTTTTGAAAAATATATATATCCTTCCACAATTTCTATAAGATGATTTTATAAGGTATAAAGAATAAAAATACAAACTTTCAATCTACTGGGTGTTCAACTACAACAATCCATGAAATGGCCCTGCTCATTTGTATCAAATGTACAACTCACCCATGAATGATAATTTGGATCCATCAACTTGGATACATACCTGTATTAAAAGGTAGAACTAAATTAGGGAATAATTTATAGATATTTGGGATATACCAATGACAAAATTGTAAGGTTTCATCATATCTATAATTATTCACCACAAAATTGAACTCCACTAATTGAATGATTGTATTATTGATTGATATGGGTGCACATAAGAACACTTCCAGTGGGATTCTCCAGCTTTGTGGGTCATTCTAAATGCTCTACTGGATTCTATATCTCTCAAAATAGGGATGAAACAATAAATGAATGGATCATTTAAATATTTATGAGTATGGATTCTAGTGTAAAGAATACATAGATCATATATTATATCATATTATGTGATGCTTAGTTAAAACCATGCATCACAAGAATATTATTACTCCCATGAACACTAGCCCTATGATCTTGTAATGGACCACCTGGGGGTGGAATTGGTAGAAGAATACCATAGAATATTCATTTTCAAGATCCTCTTTAGGGTGAATGGTGAAACACTAGTGACCCTTCCAAATCCATATATCTGAGGAACACTATGAATTCCTCTTCGAGGTCCATGGTCATGTTTCTACCCCTGACACAATGATATGTCTACCACCGTACTTACCTTTACTACATAATAGGTGATATAGTAAAATTCTATATGACCTCATATATATACATATATATATATGTATATATATTGATGACAAATTTAGTCCACTAACTAAGTTGGTCATCTATGGTACTTGAAATCTTATGATCCTTTGCAGTGATTTTATTCAGGATTAAACCTCATATTATGTATCTGTGATGCTTAAAATAAGCCAACTAATTTTATAAACTCTACTACTGAATGACTGCTTTGAACAAATGATACTTACTGATCCTCGACCAAATATATACCTATCTCTAATTCCCATTTTATAACCCTAAAATATGTTTGAATACACTAGGGAATAATACATGAACAAATCTCCCTATATATTACATGATCAATCATCTTTCTTCGAATAATCGATTGTGAATTATATCAAGGGAGTACCCATTGAGATTAATGAATCACAATGAATACTCAGAAACTAACATGATTCCCTATGAAAAATCTAACATCTCTTGAATATAGATAGATCTTAACATCATCAGGGAGTAATCATCATGAAAAGGTTCTCAAAGTATATCCATGGGAAATTCACCTCATCATGGTTCTAGATGATCAAATTCCACTAGTGAACAGTCGCACCCCAATGAAGTTCTTATTTGAGCACTACCATTTCATTGGAATGAACCTGAACAATTCATAATAATAAAACCATCATCTCAATCTAGTACTTGGACACCTTAGGGTCAATGTTATCTTGTAACCTAGGTAATCACAATCACTTGGACTCATAAAACACTCTCACCCTACACACATCCTCATCCCACCTCTATAGAACAATTATTTGTACAAAAATTTATAAATTTCATCATGTACCATGGGAGGTGGATCCAATCACTTTATAAAAGGTGAATGCACTATTCCATTCATTCATGGAAACACCTCATGAACTATCCCCTTAATAGATTAACCATCGCTCGACTTGTCCTCGATGAAAGACTCGATCAATGGTATTTTTATGTCATTACCCTAGATCAAAATTGATGATAGAAAACTTTATAGTATAATCCAACAATTTAACAAGATAAACCATGATCATTAATGAATATCTAGTGAACCGACACATGATAGACATAAAATTCAAGGACCCATTAATATATGATGAATGTATCATTTATTTGATCCTTGAAACTAGTTTTTAGTGTACTAAGTCAAAACAATTTTATTAGATTTTTGTAAATGTATACATTCACCGCCTTGTCAAAACTAGGTTCCATCAATAGAAAACTAAATTAGAGACTATTGAACTCTTGTGACCTAAGATTCCAAACCTTTCTTCACATTTCACATAACTCTAAAATCCATCCAAATGAAAATGAATTCATTGATAAAGCTCTTACATGACCTGACCCTTCAGAACCCCTCCTATACAGTGGTAAAACTAGAGTCAAACCTATGTCTATGCCCAATATGTTAGTGGTTGTGGAATGGAACAAGATATTCATATCACAAAATATAATAGGAGACATACTATTTGACCTATATGAAAATCACACATCCAAAAAAACATAATAATATAAAAATAAAGAAAATTAATTACATACATATAATTCATGTGAAAAATGATAAGATTAATATAGATATGAAAACAAATTGAACATAATGAAAATGGGAAAAATACACACCAACAACCTATAGGGTAAATCAACATAACAATTATTTTTTGGTGGTCCCCATAATGATCTAGATGCAGAATCTAACACTATCTACTACTACCACCTCAAGGGACTAATAAGCACTATCTACAACATTACAATAAAGGATTTTTTGCCAAACCATCCATTTTTAGAAAAAAAATGATAAATATGGGTGAAGATTACTATATAGGGGTGAGTATATATATACCAAGTAGGATATCCCCAAAACCACAATGTATATAATTAGGAATATATTTAACTCAAGGTCAAAAAATAGATGGAATATCCTATAAATGATAACCAAAAACCAGATAATCTTTAATGGTTAGAACCAAGAGAATAATAGAGTGTCACTCTTTTTAATGTAAAAAAATGAAAATTGAATATGTAGCATCAAGAATCTGAAGTACCCAAATCAAGTGACCCATGTCACCTCTTTGGATATAAAAAAAATGACCCATCATATCATCTAATAATAAAAAATAGACAACATTTTCATAAAAAAGGTTGGTGTATCAAAAATGAAATAATAAAATCACACTAAAGAAGAGAGATAGAGGATATAACTCCATCAGTAATGTGTGGGTACCAACACCTATTTAAGTAGAACATGATAGATAAGGGGGAATGTATGACCACTTGTTAGTGCTCTAATTTTCATGCCTTAATCAAGTCATCAGACCAACAGAGCTAAATACTAAAACTTCCTATCTCACATTAAAAATGATCATAGAAGACCCAATAGACCAAACCATTACAATATAAGTGAAAAACCACAATGGATTGGATTTTAATCTTCTTGAAACCAACACATGATGAAAATTTTGATAAAAACATCCCACATAGATAAAAACTAGTCACATGGTATCCTTCGGGAAAACTACATAGTACATTGGGGAGTAAGAGGGTGGTACCCATTGAGATAATGACACCCACACATGAATTATGTATACCACCACCATTGGGGTGGGTTTGATAGACTCCAATAAACCTGATTCCTAGCAGAACTATATAGGCTATTTGAATCTGTGTCATGTGTAATGACTAAAACTTTTGTTAATGAAAATCCCTATTTATCTAATTAAATGTCTTAATATATGAAATGGTAATAAAACATATGCACTTATTTCGTTTTAGGTTTTTGGATTTTGAAATACCATTAATAATTGTGACCGTTACTAATATTACCATTAAACTGTGATCACATGATTAGTATAAATATGGGGCTTTAACAAATTCTTTTTACTCAGACAAAGGAAGTGATGGCCTCATCTAATAGACTCCCCCCGTATGAAACCCATTTAATATATCTCAGAAATTTGGTTGCGCTTTTGGGATTTTCTCTTGACCAATCCCAAGATGAGCTTGAATATGTTAAACTCGAGCAGAACTTCCTATGGGAGAAGTGGAAGTTGATTGAGATTACCACCCGAGCAATGTTATCTGAGCCACCCCAATAGTCTATTACTATCGTACACCATACCCTTCGGCCTTATGTGGGTGTTATAAGGGGTTATGTAACAAGCCCTTAGAACTATGAAAATGTACATTATTTTTGTATATAATAATGAATGTACATTCATTTTTTTATTGTTACTTTGTAAATAGTTTTTAAAGCACAAATAGTTTTTTTAGTTAAATATTCAACTAAGAAATCTATTTTGATTAATTAATTGATTTTTTAATTAAATAATATTTTAATAAAAATTATTATTATTATTAAATTAATTTTTATTAAATATAAATTCTTGTATAATTTTATGAATGTAATTTTAATTTTAATTAAGGTTTGATAGCCATTTTTATTAAAACCCATGAATTTTTTATAAATGCTTATTTTTATTTTAAAAGTGAAAATTTACATATTTAGAAAATTATTTGGATAAAATTAATATTATTTCTGGAATCGGGATGTCAAAATTATCCAATGGTGAATTTTTCAAAATTTTTTGAGACAACAAACTTTTTGGGTAAAATTTAAATACCGTAAAAATATATAATCTGGTTTACGACATAAAAATGTCCCGATAGTGATGTAATAAAATACTATAAATAGTATGTTCGACCAATATATGTCTTACCATTAACATAATAATATTTTGGGTTTGTTTGATTTTTTAACAAATCTATAGTGGACCCTCCAAGACTTATATAACATTTTTTATATTTAAATTGTTTTCCTTGGGAGTGTGACTCACCTCCAAATAAGAAACCCTATTATTTTATGAAGATAGGCCATTGAACTTATAAAATATTATTTTCCACTCCCCCTTGGTAAAAACCATGGGCAAAAACCATGGTCTGGTTTGTGTTTTTTTTAGTTTAATGTGAGGTGTCCCAAACCTAAATAATAAACAATTCCCACTCCATTCCTATATAAACCCTCTCAATCTCCCACTTACTCTTCACTAAAAGTCTTTTAAGTTCATCCAAACTCTTCCCTCCTCTCTCTAAAATCAACCCAAGGTTCCCTCATGTCACAACCCACCTCCACATGCCATGATCCTTTCCATATGACCCCATGGGTCTCTAGTAATACCTTGGTTGCCTTCCCAGCACACCATAGGATATTACTCACTAGGGTCGCTTATCAGACTAATGACTGTCCTCATAGGCCAACACATGTTCTTTCAGTTTGTTTTTCCACACTCACACATACCCTAAGAAACTTCCCACAAGGTCACCCATCCTGATTACTAGTCCAGGCCAATCAAACATTACTGTAGAGTTCTAATCAGGTAGGCTCCCGAAAGGAATGGTGCACCTTGCTGATATGGGTAGTAATATTTAGTCTTTTTATGTCTCACTTTTCCATGGGTGTTACATTTTCCACCCCTTTAATTCCCAACACCCTCGTTGTGTTCCCCAAGCCTCAAACCCAGGCAGTGTCTAAGCACTTTCAGTTGGGTATTGGCTCTGATACCATTTGTCACGACCCACCTCCCCGAGCCATGAACCTTGTCATCTAACCCCATGGGTCTCCTGTAATACCTTGGTTTCCTCCCAGCACACCTAATCACTTCCGGCTGTGTATTGGCTCTGATACCATTTTCCGCGACCCGACTCCCCGGGCCATGAAACTTACCATTAATATAAGGTGATTTTGGGTTTTTTTGATTTATTTTACAAAGCTTTAGTGGACCCTACAAGACTTATATAACATTTTGTCTTTTTAAATAATTTTCCTTGAGAGTGTGACTCACCTCTAAATAAGCAACCCTATTATTTTAAGAATTTTTTCCATTGAACTTATAAAATATAATTTTCCACTCCCCTTTGGCTGAAACCATCGGAAAAACCCATGGTCTTGTTTGTGGTTTTGTTTAGTTTAATGTCAGGTGTCCCAAACCTAAATAATAAATAATTACCTCTCATTTCCTATATAAACCCTCCCAAGCTCACACTTCCTCTTCACTCAATGACTTTTAAGTTTTTCCAAACTCTTCCCTCCTCTCTCTAAAATCCTCCCAAGGTTCCCTCATGTCACGACCCGCCTCCTCGGGCCATGAACCTTTTCATCTGACCTCATGGGTCTCCAGTAATACCTTGGACTCCTTCCCAGCACACCATAGGCTATTACTCACTAGGGTCTCTTATCAGACTAATGACTGTCCCCATAGGCCAACACATATTCTTTCAGTGTGTTTTTCCTCACTCACACACACCCTAAGAAACTTCTCAAAAGGTCACCCATCCAGATTACTACTCCAAGCCAAGCATGCTTAATAGAGGAGTTATAATAAGGCATTCTCTTGAACAGAAATGTGCACTTTGTTGACATGGTTAGTAACATTAATTCTTTTTAATTCTCAATTTTCTAGGGGTGTTGCATTATCTACCACTTTAATGCACAACACCCTCATTGTGACCCAAAGCCTCAAACCCAGGTAATTCCTAAGAACCTCCGGCTGGGGTATTAGCTCTAATACCATTTGTCCCGACCCGCCACCTTGAGCCATGAACCTTGTCATCTAACCCCATGGGTCTCCTGTAATACCTTGGTTTCCTTCCCGGCACACCTAAGCACTTCTGGCTGGGTATTGGCTCTGAACCATTGGTCACGACCCACCTCCCCGGGCCATGAACCTTCTCATTTGACCCCATGGGTCTCCAGTAATACCTTGGTTGCCTTCCCAGCAGACCATATACTATTAGTAACTAGGGTATCTTATCAGACTAGTGACTGTCCCCACAGGACAACACATGTTCTTTCAGTGTGTTTTTCCTCACTCACACACACCCTGAGAAACATCCCAGAAGGTCACCCATCATGATTACTACTCCAGGCCAAACATGATTAACTATCGAGTTCTAATCAGGTAGGCTCCCCAAAATAAAGTTGCACCTTTTTGACAAGGGTAGTAACATTAAGTCTTTTTAAGTCTCACTTTTCCAGGGGTGTTACATTATCCACAACTTTAAAGCCCAACACCCTTATTGTGGACCCAAACCTCAAACCTATGCAGTGCCTAAGCACTTCCGGCTGGGTATTAGCTCTGATACCATTTTTCAGGACCTGCATCCCCAGGCCATGAACCTTGTCATGTAACCCCATGGGTCTCCTATAATACCTTGGTTTCCTTCCCATCACACCATATTCTATTACTCACTTGGGTCACTTATCAGACAAATGATTGTCCCCATAGGCCAACATGTGTTCTTTTAGCGTGTTTTTTCCTCACTCACACAAACCCTGGGAAACATCTCAGAAGGTCACCCATCCTGATTACTACTCTAGGCCAAGAATTCATAACTGTGGAGTTCTAATCAGATAGGGTCACGAAAAGAAAGGTGAACCTTGTTGACATGTGTAGTAATATTTATCCTTTCAAGTCTCACTTTTCCAGGGGTGTTAAATTATTCAACCCTTTAAAGCACAGCGCCCTCGTTGTGGACCCCAAACATAAAACATAGGTAGTGCCTAAGCACTTCTGGCTAGGTATTGGCTCTGATTCCATTTGTCACGACCTTCTTCCCCAGTCCCTGAACCTTTTCATCTGACCCCATGGGTCTCCTGTAATATCATGGTTGCCTTCCCAGTACACCATAGGCTATTACTCACTAGGTCCACTTATCAGACTAATGACTGTCCCTACATGCCAACACATGTTCTTTTAGTGTGTTTTGTCCTCACTCACACACACCCTGAGAAACTTCCCAGAAGGTCACCCATCCTGATTACTACTCCAGGCCAAGCATTCTTAACTGTGGAGTTATAATTAGATAGGCTCCCAAAAATAAAGGTACACCTTGTTGACATGGGTAGTAGAATTTATCCTTTTAATTCTCACTTTTCCAGGGGTGTTACATTATCCACCCCTTTAAAACACAACACCCTCGTTGTGGACCCCAAACCTCAAACCCAGGTAGTGCCTAAAGACTTTCAGTTGGGTATTTTCTCTGATACCATTTTTCACAGCCCGACTCCTCGGGCCATGAATTTTTTCATCTGACCCCATGGGTCTCCTATAATACCTTGGTTGCCTTCCCAGCACACCATTGGCTATTTGTAAGAACCTCGATCTTCGTTTCAGGTACGTTTTCTGTTTCTGGTTATTTTTGAGACAAAGAAGAAAATCTGGAAATTTTCTATGTACACGTTGTGTACTTTATGAGTACACGCCGTGTACTTTTCTCACATATGAGGTTGTGTGCTGGCTATGTCCAGGACACACACAGAGTGTGTAGCGGTGGTGTTGAGGATGCTTAATGCGGTGTATGGAAAGGTCAAGTACACACTGTGTACCTTTTCTTTTTATCTCATTAATCGGACCAGGGTTGCGTCTTAAACCAATTTTTGTCTTCCTCTCTGCCTAATTATGTCCAGAGCATCCGAGGAGGCCGAATCTTATCTGAGCCACTGATCCATCACCGGTTATCCGAATCGAATTCCGTCGGTTGCAATAGAATCGCAGTGGTGAGTTCTTGGTTCTTTTTTGTCCAAGTTTCCCGATTCCTTCTGTTGTGAGAGTTATCTGAAGTTGAATGTTTTAGACGTTTTTGCAGATCTTCTCAATTCTAGGAAGATTCATAGGCTGAGGCTCAAGTATATCAATCTCATAGGATCAAGTTAAGTGGTTTTTTTCCCTACGTTAAATGTCTTTGAGTTTTTGGTGAAAAAGTGTCGGATACCCATGTATCGGGTATATCGGGTTAGGGTTTTGATCCTGTATTGTTATCTTACTTAGATTTCATGTATGCTTGAGGTTATTTGATGATTGATAATTGTTTGTTATCATGTTTGAGGATCATCCCATGGTTGTTCCCCCGGTTTTGGTTGTTTATCACCATTTGTCTTAGGTTTCCTGTGAGGCATACCTTGTTGCATTGTTTTCCTGCCTTGATATAATTGATTGCATGTATTGACTGCGGTTTATATGATTTTTATTCATTTTAGCTATTAGTCAGATAATTTTTTGAGCTTACTTTGTGATGCTAAAAGTCGATTACACACGACTACACTACCTAGGGTTGTGGGAACCTGGTGTGGTAGACTAAAGAGGGAATTGACGATTAAGGGCTTCCCTGAAGAGTCTGTTATAAATTATAATCATTTGCAAGACCTACGGTAATGGGACTTTGTCCTTCCTTAGAGTTTCCTTAGTTATGTATCGAGACTATAGGGGGAATTAGACGTAAGTGATTCCTCATAGAGTCTATAGTTATCATTTCAAGACTACATGGGAATTGACGGTGAGAGATTTTCAGAGTGTGTGTGCCTTTGTATGTTTACTTGACTAGAGGGGTCTGCCAGTGTGATCCACCCAGAGAGTCACCAATATTATTGTTTGGTTGGTTGTGATGATTCCACCAAGCCAAAGAACAAGCTTGTGTTTTGTACTTCTTGTAGTTAGGTAGTCTGCTGAGATACCTGTTGTGTTACTTTCTATGCCTTAAGAATATAGATTTGTTGTTAGATTCCTTGGGTGATAATTAAATGACTGAACTAAATTACTAAATAAATGTGAATGGATATTGGTAGGATTGTTTAATTTAGAGTACCCCTATTCTCTGCTGCATTTATTTGCTTTAATTTTTCTATATTTCCCATTAATAGTAGGGCACAGATCATGTGTTGATTGCCTAGTGGGATTAGTCTCACAACCTATTTGGGTCCTTATTTTAGGCCCAAACAGGATATATGGTTGCATGTGTGGATAGGGATTGTGGCCCTTCTACTTTAGTTACATGATTACTGGTTGGATCTGGAGAGCAAAGGACCGATCATAGGCTTGAGATGCTGCTGGATTTGCTATTTACCTTTAGTGCTTTGTTCTCAATTGTATTTCAACATGTTGTTGGGTTTGATGTTTTCCTTAGATACATGTACCATGCTGCATCATTATTGTATTATACATTTCTTCCACTGTTTAGTTTTAGTCGTTGTATGTTGTTTACTATTTCCGCTATTGACTGTTATTTCTTGTACCTTTTATACCTTACCAAATGAGGGCATAGTTTCCCAAATAAGTTACCAAGGCCCTCACTGCTAGTCGGAAGCCTCTAGAGTTTGGGTAAATTATCCATAGGTCATGTGGTGAATTGGGCATGGGGAACTAGTTGAGGGGCTCCAGATTCAGGTTGTTACAAAGTGGTATCAGAGGAGTTTCTTTCATTTTCTACTGAATTATTATTTAGCGACATTAGACAGGGATATGACAGAATAGGTAAATGGTAAATAGGTGTGCCCAGCCATTCTAGAACTCGTGTACAGGAAAAAAGGCATATTACCTCTAATATTTCAATGTTAAAGCTTTTGAAAATGTTGCAGTTTAATTGATTTCATCGTTTGGTGGTGAACTTTTTTTGTGATATTACTGTTTGTATGATTGTGGTTCTATTTTGTAACAACCCGATGAGATGAGAGTATGCCATCTCATGAATCATATAGGAACTTGTTAGAAAATCACATGTCATGCATTTTTCTATGCCATCTATGTTGCATTAGAATTTGCATGTTGTTGTGATATAAATTGTGATAGACAATGCATGTTGTTGTGATAGCAGCTATGATAGAATACCTACCATGTTGATAGGGTATCATTTGTTTAGAGATTCTTTATCATGGATGCAAAACATTGGTCATAGAGGTGTTATGAGCCCTCGAGGATCGGAATTTTGTGGGTTGTGAGTTTTTTATACTGTTTACTTGTTACATCCATTGTTATGATGCCAAGATTTGATTCGTGGGGAGTATGGGCCCCCACGGATTAGAATTTGGCACCTTAACGCTTTTTTTTCTATGTTTTCTAGGCTCCAGTGCAGTTCTGAGGATACTATCTAGAAAAACCCAGAATACACGACGTGTACATCATGAATACACGTCGTGTAGTTATTAGCAGTGTCCCTGACAGTTTTGGGCAGAGACCCGGGGTTGTAAAGTTTTCTGTAGGAACACACCGTGTACCAGCTTAGCACACCGTGTTGTCTAGAATAGGTATCCAGTCGTGTCATGAAGAACATGGTCTGGGGTTTTCCTTTAAGTTCACGTCGTGTACCTTAGGAAGACTTCGTGTATAGTTGACCATGTAGCCAGCCGTGTAGCCAACAACACGAGTTGGTGTTATACTTCTACGTACATGCCATGTCCAGATGGAACACGTCGTGTAGTGTCGACTGTGTGTCAGGTCGTGTCACTAACAACACTGGCCAGGTATGGCATGTCAAGTACATGTCGTGTCTCCTTTGTCACGCCATGTTGTAGTGGTCTGTGTACCAATCCATGTGACTAACAACACGGACATGGGAGAGATCTTTAGGACAAGCCGTGTAGCAGAAAAGCACGCTGTGTAGTTTCCTGTTGGGACAGTCCGTGTTCCCAGCCATGTAGGAGTGAACGGACAGGGAGGAAAAGGGTTAGTACATGCCGTGTAGTTTAAGAACACACCGTGTAGTCGGGTGGTTTACACAGCCATGTATGACCAAGGTACACGCCCAAGGTAAAATTTTAAGAAACACGTCGTGTAGTCATGTTTTCTCTAAATATTAACGTTTTTATCTCCTGTTTCATTTTTTCCTCTTAAGTTTCATTTGTTTTCATCGTTAATGAAGGTGTGATTTTGAACTTTTAGAGCTATTTCACCAAGAAGTTCTCCCATTTCACGTCAGGAACTAGGCAGTGATCGTACGCCTGATATGGAAGATCAGGGAATACTAGTAGTTATGACTATCAATCCGGACATGGATCCTGCAGTGATTACAGACACTGGTGATGATGCTCAGTTCAAAGAGGGTTTCATGAGATTCATTCAGACCTTCTAGGGAGCTCAGCATCCTGCCCTGTCTGTGGAAGATATGACGTGGGTTTTTCAGTAGCAGCACCCTCCCACGTTCACAGGAGATGGTGGAACACAGGCTGCAGAGTCATGGCTAGAAGCCATGTTGTCCATCTTCGAGCATCTGGAGACACCTATAGAGAGGAGAGTGAAGCTCGTGACTTATATGCTATAAGATTCCTCAAAGAGATGGTGGGATGTGGTTTCACAGACAGCGCGCCAACAAGATATGGCTTGGGATGAGTTTTAGTGTACATTCTACGAATACTTCTACCCGGTGATGCTGAGGGCTGACAGGGCCAGAGAGTTCATGAACCTGTAGTAGGGTACTCTCACAGTTATAGAGTATTCCTCCTGCTTTACAGAGTTACAGCGTTTCACTCCCATTCTGGGGAATGACGATCTGTTTTTGGAAAGGATGTTTGGGGAAGGCCTCAGACCGGATATCAGGTCACAGATGAATGCCTTTCAGTTGACTTCTATGACCCTGATAGTCAACCAGGAACTTATTACAGAGAGAAAACTGAGGGATGCTAGAGCTATGGACCAGGTCGGTTCAGCATCCAGGGATGATTCTCTCCAGACATATAGCAGGAAGCAGCACCAAGAGTCTACACGAGGTGACTCGAGGAAGTGAGGTATTCCTTCTGGTAGAAGAGATCTTCCCTTTAGAAACCAAGTGGTGTGTTATTAGTGTGGAAGAAGTGGGCATAAAAAGCCCATGTGCCTGAGGGACCCAGTAGATTACCGATCTTGCGTCAAGATGAGTCAGCTACAACACTTTTGCATGGTTCTTCTGCCAACGACTATTGAAGGAGGATCAGTTTCAACTCCGCGTACAATAGTATGATAACCAGTTCCACCGCAGACTGGGGGATGAAGTTCTTCAAGTCATTAAGGATAGGGTAGAGTCCGTGGATGTAGTGTTCAAGCTCAGGGATCTCAGGCTGCTACGCAGTGCCGCGGTACATTCCAAACTTTTGCTGTAGAGCATATTCATCAGGAGAAGGATCCTGGACCTTCTACAGTTCGAGGTACAATTTTAGTAGCATCAGTTTTATGCTTCGCACTTTTTGATATAGGAGCTTCTCATAGCTTTATTTCTGTGCATACTGTGTAAATCCTTAGACTTACTCTTTATACTTCTGAGGATATTGTGATGCTAGACACTCCCTTGGGAATTAGAATTGCAAGGGTGCGTTAGTGCTTAGACTTCCCCCTCAAGGTTGGTGGGTGTCATTTTTTGTGGAGTCTCTATGTTTTGGAGATGGCAGGCAATGAGATCATTCTCAGGATGGACTGGTTAGTTCCCATATATGCCTTTATCGATTGCTATCACCATAGGGTGAGTATCACATCACCAGAGGGTAAATCTTTTCTTCACAAGGGCGAATGGGATGTACAGTCGAGCAGATCTGGAATAGTGCATCATGGGTTGGGTGGTGTTATGGACCAAATTGCTAGCTTATATCTGGATGACCACAGTACTTCATAGGTAAATATTCCTCTAGTGGTTAACTACTTTCTAGATGTCTTTCCAGAAGAATTTTCAGGTTTTCCTCCAGAGCGAGAGGTAGAAATTTCTATTGAGCTTGTTCCAAGAGAGGAACCGGTGTCCATTCCTCCTTATAGGATGGCTACACCTGATTTACAGGAGCTCAAGAAGCAGTTGGAGGAGTTGTAGGCAAGTGGTTTCATGCGACCCAGTACATCTCCTTGGGGTTCGCCTGTCCTGTTTGCGATGAAGGCAGATGGTACCCTTAGGCTTTGTGTGGATTATCAAAAGCTAAACCAGTTGACGTTCAAGAAACGATATCCATTTCCACAGATAGATGATCTCTTTGATCATATTCGAGGATCCAGAGTTTTCTCAAAGATCGACTTGAGATCCGGCTACCATCAGTTACGTGTCAGACCATCTGATATACCTCTTACAAACTTCCAGAGTAGGTATGGTATGTATGAGTATTTGGTTATACTTTTCGGTCTCACAAAAGCACCAAAAGTTTTCATGGAACTGATGAACAGAGTTTTCCATCCTTACTTGGATTCCTTTGTGGTGGTTTTTGTGGACAACATCTTGGTGTACTCTCACACTTGAAATGACCATGTTACCCATCTTGAGATCATTTTGAGTACATTGAGGGAGCATCAATTATATGATAAGCTCTCAGAGTTCCACTTTTGGATGGATGAGGTTCACTTCTTGGGTCATGTCACCTAAAAGACAGTAGTATTAGTAGACCCAGAGAAGGTGAGAGCAGTAGTCACCTGGTAGCAGCCGAAGAATGACTTCGAGGTACAGAGTTTCTTAGGGATAGATGGTTACTACAGGTGGTTTATATAGGACTTGTTATGCCTATAATCACCGTTGATGGGATTGACTAATAAGGGGGTGATGTATTTTTGGTCAAAAGCCTGTGATTCAGCCTTTCAGGAGATGAAGGGGAGATTGACTTTAGAACTGATTCTTGTTTTGCCGGAGCCAGGAAGGAGTTATACAGTTTTTGGTGATTCATCTGGCATCAGGCTCGGAGCAGTGCTTATGCAGGAGGATCGTGTTTTTTCATACAGATCTCGGTAGATGAGGCCATATTATAAGAACTATCCTATGCACGACCTGGAGTTGGCTGTAGTTGTTCATTCCTTGCGTTGTTGGAGACATTATCTTCTGGGAGGGAATTTTGTGGTATATACTGACCACAAGAGCCTCAGGTAGATGTTCACACAGTGTGACTTGAATATTAGATATCGGAGGTGGTTTGAGTACCTACAATATTTTGATTTCGAGATTTCTTATAGTCATGGGAAAGGCAACGTTGTGGCAGACGCACTGAGCTGGAGGACGCAGATACAGGAAGTTCATGAAGCCAACAACAAGTGGCAGCTTATGGCTCTATTCACTGAAATGAATCTGGAGGTGCAGGATAGATACGGTTAGACTTTTCTTTCTTCTATAGTTATTTCCTCTACCCTTCTTGACCGAGTTCGAATGAGGAAACTATCAGATTCTGAAGGCCTTGTCCTACAGGAAAGCCTGTCATGAGAGGACCCTCTTCCCAGATGGACCGTCGGCAAGGATGAGATCCGGCATTTCCAGGGACGCATATGGATGCCAGTAGATATACGAGAGGAGCTGATGCGAGACTTTCATTCCTCAGTTTGGTAAGTTCATCCTAGCGTCACCAAGATGTATCATGATCTACACTGCCAGTATTGGTGGCCGGGTATGAAAAGAGATGTTGCAATTTTTGTCATGAGATGTTCCACCTGTCAGAAGGTGAAGGTAGAGCACCACTGACCGGAAGGGCTTTTACAGTAGCTACCCATTCCCGAGTGGAAGTGGAATGATGTCATGATGGACTTTGTGATAGTGTTACCAAGATCACCTCGAGGTAATGACATAGTATGGGTTGTCATTGACAGGCTCATGAAGGTTTCTCACTTCTTTCCGATTAAGGAGACCTTCAGTGTTGATGAGCTTGGATTGTGGTACATCCATGAGATTATATGCTTTCATGGGGTTCTGATTACTATCATTTTAGATAGGGATTCTTTCTTTACATCGCATTTCTAGAAAGGACTACAGAGGGCTTTGGGTACATAGGTACTTCTGAATATAGCTTACCGTCCTCAGACAGATGGCCAGTCAGAGTGCACGATACAGGTGCTGGAGGAAATGCTACGAGCATGTGTCCTTGATTTTGGAGGTTCATGTGAGAGACATATACCTCTAGTGTATTTTGCCTATAATAATAGTTCTCAAGCAACTATTCAGATGGAACCTTACGACGCTTTTTATGGTAGGTCGTGCCGATCACCCTTGTGTTGGCTAGAGGTAGGAGAGGCAGCTAGGCTGGGACCTTGTCTTGTTCAGGAGACTACAGAACAGGTGGAGTTGATTCAGAAAAGGATGGCTACTTCACAGTCTCGACAAAAATCTTATGCAGATAAATGGAGACGACCTTTGGAGTTCAAGGTCGGAGATCAGGTTTTCCTAGGTGTTACCCCAAGGTTGGGACACAGGAGGATCAGAAGACAGGGTAAGCATTCACCAAGATACGTCGGGCCTTTTGAGGTTCTAGAGAGGGTTGGGTTGGTTTCTTATAGGTTGCAGTTACCCTAGAGGTACCAGGCTATGCACGACGTCTTCCATGTTTCTCAGCTTCAACACTATTTTTCGGACCCGTCTCATGTTTTTCAACCCAAGGAGGTTGATCTGGAGCAGGATGCATCGTTTGAGGAGAATCTTATCAGGATTTTTGATTGTAGTGCAAAGATACTCTGTGGCCAGTCCTTTCCTTTGTTATGGGTGCTATGGCAGCACGACCGTGTATAGGACGAGACATGGGAGAGGGAGACCGATATGCGATCACAGTGGCTAGAATTGTTCGAGGTTTCTTCTTCGCCACCAAGTTATGGAAATTTAGGGAAGAAATATTTAAGGGGGGAAGTTTGTAAGAACCTGAATCTTCGTTTCAGGAACGTTTTTCCATTTCTGGTCAATTTTTAGGAAAAGAAGAAAATCTGGAAATTTTTTAAGTACCCATCGTGTACTTTATGAGTACATTCCATGTACTTTTCTCCCACGTGAGGTCCTGTGCTAGCCGTGTCAGGGCCACACACATGGTGTGTAGCGGTGATGTGGAGGCTGCTTAATGCGGCGTACGAAAATGGCGAGTACATGCGGTGTACTCATGAAGTACACGCCGTGTACTTTTCTTTTTATTTCATTAATCGGACCGGGGTAGCATCTTAAACCTATTTTCATCTTCTTCTCCACCTAATTACATCCAGAGAATCTAGGGAGGATGAATATTCTTCGAGCCACCGATCCGTCACCAGTTATCTGAATAGAATGCCGTTGGTTGTAATAGAATCGCAGTGGTGAGTTCTTGGTTCTTCTTTGGCCACGTTTCCTGATTCCTTCTCCTATGAGAGTTATCTGAGGTTGAAAATTTTAGACGTTTTTGCAGATATTATCCATTCTAGGATGATTCACAGGCCGAGGATCAAGTATATTGATCTCCTAGGATCGAGGTAGGTGTTTTGTTGCCCTACGTTGAATGTCTTTGAGTTTTTGGTGAAAAAGTGTCGGATACCCATGTATCGGTTATGTTGGGTTAGGGTGTTGATCCTCTATTGTTATCTACCTTAGATTGCATGTATTCTTGAGATTATTAGATGATTGATAATTTCTTGTTATCATGTCTGAGGATCACCCCATGGGTGTTCCCCCTGTTTTGGCTGTTTATCACCGTTTGGTTTAGGTTTCCTGTGAGGCATACCTTGTTGCATTGTTTTCCTGCCTTGATATAATTGATTGCATGTATTTCCTACTGTTTATATGCTTTTAATGCATTGTAGATATTATCAAAGTAGTTTTTTGAGCTTAATTTGGGCTGATAAAAGTTGATTACGCACGACTACACTACTCAGGTCTGTGGGAACCTGGTGTGGTAGACTAAAGAGGGAATTAACGATTAAGGGCTTCCCTAGAGAGTCTGTTATAAATTAGAATCATTCTCATGACCTAAGAGAATGGTAATTTGTTCTTCCCTAGAGTTTCCTTATTTACGTATTGAGACTATAGAGGTAATTATACATAAGTTCTTCCGTAGAGAGTCTATAGTTATCATTGAAATACCACAGGGGAATTGACGGTGAGAGATTCCCATAGTGTTTGTGCCTTTGTATGTTTAATTGAATAGATGGGTCTGCCTGTGTGAGCCACCCAGTGAGTCACCATGATTATTTTTTGGTTGGTTATGATGAGTCCACCAAGACAAAGAACAATCTTGTGTTTTATAATGCTTATAGTTAGGTAGTCTGCGGAGATACCTATTGTGTTACTTGCATTGCCCTGGGAATATAGAGTTGTTGTCAGATTCCATGGGAGATAATTAAATTAATGAACTAAATTACTAAATAAATGTGAATGGATATTGGTAGGATCGTTTAATTTAGAGTAATCATGTTCTCTTCTTCATTTATTTCCATTAATTTTGCTATATTTCTCACTGATAGTAGGGCATAGATCTTGTGGTGATTGCCTACTGGGATTAGTCTCACACCCTGTTTGGGTCCTTATTTTCGGCCAAAACATGTTATATAGTTGCAGGTGTGGATAGGCATTGTTTCCCTTCTACTTCAGGTACATGATTGTTGGTTGGAGATGGAGAGCATAGGACCGAGCTTAGGCCTGCGATGCTGCTGGAGTTGTTGTTTACTTTTAGTGATTTGTTCTCAGTTGTATTTCAGCACGTTGTTGTGTTTGATGTTTTCATTAGATACTTGTACCACGCTGCATCATTATTATATTATACATTGCTTCCACTATTTAGTTATAGTTTTTGTATGTTGTTTACTGCTTTAGTTATTGGATGTTATTTCCTGTACCTTGTATACCTTACCAAATGAGGGCATAGTTTCCCCAATAACTTACCAAGGCCCTCACTGCTAGTCAGCAGCCTCCGGCGTTTGGGGAAATGCACTTGAGGTCATGTGGCAAACTGGGCCTGGGGCACCAGTTGAGGGGCTCCGGATTCGGATCGTTACACTATTACTCACTTGGGTCACTTATCAGAATAATGATTGTCCCCATAGGCCAACACATGTTCTTTCAGTGTGTTTTTTCCCTATTCACACACACCCTGGGAATCTTCCCAGAAGGTCACACATACTGACTACTACTCTAGGACAATAATTCTTAACTGTGGAGTTCTAATCAGATAGGCTCCCAAAAAGAAAGGTACACCATGTTTACATGCGTAGAAATATTTAGCCTTTTAAGTCTCACTTTTCCAGGGGTGTCACTTTTTGTCACGACCCCCCTCCCCTGGAAAAGAACCTTGTCATCTAACCCCGTGGGTCTCCTGTAATACCTTGGTTGCCTTCCCAGCACACTATAGGCTATTACTCACTTAGGTCACTTATCAGACTAATGACTATCCCCACAAGCCAAAAAACATTTCAGTGTGTTTTGTCCTCACTGACACACACTCTGGGAAAATTCCCAGAAGGTCATCCATCCTGATTACTACTCCAGGACAAACATGCTTAACTGTGGAGTTCTAATCAGATAGACTCCCAAAAAGAAATGTGCATCTTGTTGACATAGGTAGTTATATTTAGCCTTTTAAGCATCACTTTTCCACGGGTGATACATTATCCACCCCTTTAAAGCACAACACCCTCGTTGTGGACCCCAAGCCTCAATCCCAGGCAGTGCCTAAGCACTTACAACTAGGTATTGACTCTACTACCATTTTTCGTGACCCGCCTCCCCGCCATATGAACTTTTTCCCCCATAAATCCTACGAAGAACCACGTCAAAAAGTTAAGGATAATGTTCTCTCATAAGTGTCTCACTCTCTCACATCTCATGAGAATTACAACTATGCTTTCATATCATATAGACATGAGGTATCATTATCCCATGAAGTACCTTGGTCTCAGAATCAACAACCATGGTCGGTCATTCAATCACAGATAAAACATGTTCCACTACAAGATCACACCTACTTAGAACATGAGATGGGTCAGATAAATACTTTCAATGCTGAGATACATGAAACAAATTATGTATCGACATTAGTTGCAGTTGTAGTGATAAATGGTAAAAAAACCTCCACTTAATCAACAACCTCAAAAGAACCCGCAAAATAACGAGCAAGCTTCCCTTACCTCCAAAGCCGTCGATGACCCAACTGGGGTGAAACCTTTTAGAATATATAGTCACTAAAAATATTTCTTCAAGTTGTATAAGGTCTTAGTTCTTACTAGGTGCACAAACCATTGGTAAAAAAATGAAAATCCACTATTATATCCTTCTTTGTCACTAAAAGTGAAACATAACAGTTCTGATAACACAGAACACTATTTTTAGAGAACAAAAACCAGACATCTGTATCCCCACTATAAAGAGAGTATCTAATGCTTACAAAATTCGTCAACAACCTTCTATTCCTGAAGAATCATCTCAAAAAGAAAAGACATAAGATAAACACTAGCTTTCATGGCGGAGAAAACCGACGCCGCCCAAGGTGACACACTATGGTGAATAAAGGCTTTCTCAAGAAGATCATCCAACTAGAAAATTAATTATTTTAGTTCAGTTGGAGCCATTTTGTAAGATGGATAGGAAACTGGTTCAGTACAGACATCAATTCAATAGAAAACTCAACCTCTCTTACTTGTGGTAAACCAAAAAAATATAAGGAAACACGATGGGAAACTCAACCACAACTGGAGGAAGATCACCACCAAAAGAATCTAGCTTGATATCAAATTTAAACATTGATATCACATTCCCCAACTATAGATATGTTAAAAATTTGCTTGACCTTAGGTCCCATTCTCCTTAAAAGACAAGAGGTACACCACTGGGTGTATTATGGAAGAACCGTCGAAGATAACAATCAATCTGGGGTTTATTGTAAATAATCCAATCCATCTTGAATGTTATTTCATGAGGTTCCATGTCAAGTATGAGAAAACTCCAAGAAAACACGACATCTGATAGAGAGAAGACACAAACAGGACTACAGAGACCATGCTCTCTCTTCACACCAAGGGGAGTAGTAATATCTGTTGTACAAGATAAAAGCTCTATAGGAAGATTAAGAAGATTAAGGATACATGTTGAAATAAACAAGTAAGATGCACCAGTATCCAAAGTGAAGTCACTAAAGATGAAGCTATAGTAATGATACCTATTTTGTTACTTGGACATTTATTAGCTTCCTTTGGAGACTCTTTCACTACGTGAAGAAGCTTCATTCCAGATGCATGTGGCTAGAACAGTTTTTGTAAGTGAAGCATTTGATTTCCCTACAGTTTTTGAAGGTGTTGATGATCTTGTGTGACTTCATGGACTGGGAAAGATGTGGCTTAACTTCTACAAGTCCCACAAACTTCTGTAGGATCCATAGTTCATTTATCCTGCTCATGCTTGAAAAAATCCACGGCTTTGGCCAACACCATTGGCTCTAGATAGAACTATTTGGTGAAAAGAACCTTGATGTCATTCTAATCTAGGACCTCATGTTTCTTTGTCATCACTATCCTATCCCACCATCTTCTTCCTAGTCCCTACAACACAAAAGGTGGCACACTTCACCTAGATCTCGTCTGGTGTCTATAAGAACTCAAACAGAAGTTCTATCCCGCCAAACCATTACTTAGCATGTTGAGGATCTGTGGAGGTTGTAATATCCCGTTACATTTTCAGGTTTTCCTAAACCTTCTTATGTTAAATTAATATTATGTTAATTGGGGAAAAATAGTTTATCTGTAAATATTTGTGTTTTTGTTAAAACATTTCGTTAAATGGGAAAACACCCAATTAATTTTCTGTAATATTCAATTAAATATTTTCTAAGTTAATCATTGTGTAAATATTTGTTTTTGAGGTCTGCAAAGTCTCAAAGAGGACAGAATAAAAATATTAAATATATTATTTTAAGCATGAAAAATTTATTCAAAATAATTTCATAACTCCAAAACAGTCCATCATATGAGAAATTTGAGGCCACAGTTATATTTGAAATATAGTGTTTACCCATGGAGGGATATAAAATTCAAAGGTGATGGAAATTTATATGTCTCGCTCGTGAGATGTTGTTTTTAAATAATATTTAATATATTATTTATTAAAAATTAAATATCTCCCAAATAGTGTATCGTATGGAAAATCTGAGACCACTGATGGGTCCAGAATGAGGGGTTTACCCTAGACAAGGTATAACAGTTGTTCTCATCGGGTGTTTGGATGTCTCGCTCGCATGAATACCACTATTTATATTAATTAATTAATTATTCATGGATTTAATTAAAAAATCATTTATATCTCTCAAACAGATCATCGTTTGAGAAATCTGAGATGACCGTTGGGTTCGGAATGAGGTGTTTACCCAAGACAGAGTATGACATTTATTCGCAATGGGATTTTGTTATCATTTTATTTTTGTTAAATTATTAAATACAATAACAGAATTAAAAAAATGGAAGTCACTATTCATTCATCTCTAACATCATGCCGAAACTCATTTTTGACCATTAATGATTTCAAAATCATCCGTTTCTTGACCGTTTTGAATGGTTTTGGTTGCAACGCTTTAAATGAATGAAATAAATGAGTCCGTAATGAATTTCAGGTGAAACAGAAGTTTAAAACGAGTGTTTAATATAGTGGTTTTAATTCATCCGGTTTTGGGATTTATTAAATAAAAAAATTTATTTTCAATCAGGGTGGGCTGTTTTCTTCTAATATGGATCGATCTCATTATGTCTGAGTAACCTAGAAACTTTCTTCGACATGATTGATAAACTGTCCACTGAACCACATCATGGATCTGCCTTCCATATTTTGGTTTGAGGTGTTACACACCTTTTATACCCAGGTTATCTTTTTATTTTATTTTATTTAGTTTAATTATTTTCTTCCAATATTCTAATTTCAATAACTTCTATGTTATTGATAGGAATTACACACCCCTTGTTTCATTGGACTAATATCGACAAGAATAATCTAAATCATTTTTTATTTGAAAGCGGCATTGTATTAATCAATATGCATTTTCACTTTTTAGATGGTTATTAAAAAAATCAAAACATAATTATTTAGAATTATCAATTGATAATTGAAAAAAATATCAAATAATAATTTTAATGAAATTATCAGGGTTAATTCATAAATAGTTTTATTGAATGGATAAATTTTTAAAATTATCAAATGATAATTGTGTGGATTATAAAAATATGTACACACACACATATATATCTCGATGAACACATTTGGGATAATTTATTAAAATTATCTAGTGCTATTTATTTTGATTATCAAAAGAGACACATATATATATATAGTCAGATATATATTTTTGATAATTACTTTGGATGTTAAGGATAATTTTATTAAATATAAAATTATGAACATGTAATTGCATGAAATATTGAAAGATAATTTAAAACTCACGCATTTAAATAAAATGATAATCCATATATTATCCATGTGAGAGAAAACATTTATCAAATGTAATATTTTAAATGATAATTTGAAACTTATCTCGGTGATATAAATTATCATCACATGCGATAATTTAAATGATAATCTAAAAATTATCCAAGAGAGATAAAATATTTTCTCATGTAATATTTTATTTTATTGTGAAATAAAATAGAGAGATAATAATTGAATGATGTTTATAATTTTTCTTATGGATTTTTATTCCAATTGAATGCGTTAACATAATATGAAAATCTAGACATTAACCTGGAGGGAGAAAATGTAATCGGATGTAATATTTTGCTTCCTTGTGAAATTAAATATATTTTTTTGGTTCTATAACCCCTTGAAAAACACAAACATTGGTGTGTCGATGCTTATGATAATAGGTTCATGTGTAGGTGTTTTGAAACACACTGGGTTTATTATCATTGCTGCTGTTATTGATGACCTTGAGGTAGGTTGTTCCGTTCTGTATAGCCAAATTGATTATCCTTGTATTGGTTAATTTATTTCAATGGATTATTTAAATTCATTTGCTCAAATTTTCTTTCAATTAAGTTGATAAAAACCATATTTCCAAGAATCGAGGAATTTGAAATGGTTTTGGCATGGAAATTTGGAGAAAAAAAAACCAATTCCATTGAATTGGGTGTGTTTATGGAAATTGTCTAATTTAAGCTATTTAATTTAATGTTTTGGATTTTATGGAAATGATTTTAGTTAAATTATTTAATTTAATTGTGGAATTTTTTTTTGTAATGATGGAATTGGTTTTTAATGGATTTGAAACTGGTGAAAATGGATTAAAATGATTTGATAAAAACCCATTGGTTTTATCTTGTGAAAAGACATGTTTTGAATAAAACTTGTTTTGGTTTTAAAAAGAAAGAAATTAGAAATTTTGGAATGGAAGAATGAGATTGATCATATTTTTAAGCAGTATTAAAATAGTTCACCCATCATGTAAGATCACATGAAATCCATAGTTAGTTAGTGAGTTATTTGGATACACTCAACGCTAAGACAACGTTCTAAAACATACTTGCGGCGGGTCGCATCCCTGACGGGTTGGTGACAAGTCTCCTTTGTCTAGTTTCATAGGGACGTGTGTATAAACATTTTGTTGAGTTCACATAGAGAGCGCAGAATCCTATAGCTGGTTAAGACTATCACACCTTTTGGCAGATGGCCATGTTGCTCGTTTGTTTATTTATATTTTAGATATAAATGTATGCCAATGTTTGAACCGATTACATGCCTTCTCAGTTTACATAAACTGTTTTATGTAAATGTTTTATTTAAGCCACTATTTTAAAAATATTCCATCATTTGTAAAGCCTTTGCTTAAAGTATTTATTTTCACCATTTGAAAATGTATAACATATTTTGTTTATATATGCTTCTAAATTTCCAAACCAGTTTACATTAAAATTGAAAGCTTTTAATTAGATAATCTATATTTGGAATCAATTATGGAATATTTGGTCGTATCCTATTGGTCTTAGGATCACACCCTACTTTTTCCTTTAGGTTTTTGTAGAATTTCCAATTCTAGGTTCGAGCAAAGGGAAGGGATCTCTTGGAGGTGGATCCAGCTGTTGAGTTTTGGTCTTGGTGAGTTGGGTCCTTAGGGACCCCAGAGGTTGTTTTTTCCATTTTAGTACTTGGGTTGTAGTACTTTGGGATTTTTATGCCTCTTTTTATTCTGGTACATTACTCTTGGTGGAGTTTCTTTTTTATGCATACTATCTTGTTTCTTTTCTTCTACATTTTTGGTGGAAAAATCATTCTCGCTTGCTTGTTATGTGATGCCAGGTGCTAGTCATCGACCCGTTGGGATCGAGAACACCCTTTAGGCTATGTCAGGTCCAACTCAGTCACCGGGTTACCAGGGTACCCGGGTTGGTTTGTGACACCTCAATCCACCCATGGTGCCGACCTTCAAGCATTCAAAGTTACTCTTTAAGGTAAGGGATCCTGACACCCCCCTCTTTTATGTCATGACTTCCTTTATGTTATGTCTTATAGTTACTTTTTATTATGTGGGGGATCTTTCTTATATATCATTACTACTGTAAATTTCATATCCAAATGATTACAGACCCTTTCTTCTCTCAGCAATTGTTTTTCCAAAATTTTATGTGACTCCATTAGGCTGTCGAATATTTCATAAATGAAATTGCATATTCTCTGTTCATTTGAGTTTCATTTTCATATCTTATTTACATAAAATAACAATAAAATGATCTTATTTATTTTATTATGTACCCCTAATGTTTAATTAGTTATTTATGAGTGGTTGAACCTTGCCCCCTCTATTTTTATTGTTTTTTAAAACCATGTTATATAGTCGTTATGCTGCAGAAATTTCATCTCAAATTTATCTCTTTCTCTCATGAAATTCTCTTTCTTTATTTATGTGAATACCAAAACCTAATTCATTTATATGGGTGATCATAAATACATGGAAATTATATATTTGATTCTGTAATTGACATACATATAACCCTTACTCCCTTCCAATGGGTAATAAATGACATAATGATCATATTTTTAAATCACATTTAAAACGTCACAATTTTGAAATGAAACCCGTTTATTTTATTCAATATGGGTTATTTAGGAAATTTTTTATTATGATCTATGTGGATCACATGAAAATAAACACATATTAAGGGTGTTCCATGATAGTTCTCTAGTGCATTGGGTAAAGAATTTATCTCTAGAGATGACAAATTTCACGATAACTTGATGAATAACCTTGGAAAGTTTTATGACACCTCAGGGTTGTACCTTGGTGATATGTTCATAGATGTCTAAAAGAAATGTAATAGCCACATATGAAAGTTATGTTTCAATTTCTTTTCATTATGATATGCCTATACTTCCATTGATCATGTATTTTATATTTTTATCATGTTCTTATTAATATCACTAGTAAACAGATTCCCTTGCATTCCTTACAGGGAATTATGCTCACCCTTTCCTTTGAAGTATGTCTCCATGTTATAAGATGCAGTAATTGTACATAATATGAATCTATGATGAAGACCTACAAGTGGATTAAAATAATTTTTTATGTTATTTTCATGTATTAGGTTCTTTATTTCCAAGACACTAGACTTTAAAGATCCTTTGTTTGTAAAATGTAATGAAATGTTTAATAATAAAAAGGCGGGATTCCATTGTTGGTATTAGAGGATAGTTTAGTTATTTATGGAAATTATGCTTTGAAAACATTAGGAATAACCATATAGAAAATTTTAAATATAGGAAAACTTCTTGTTATTCTGGTGAGTAATGATTAAGTGGTTTAACCAACAAATACATCCCTATTTGGATATGAGAATGTTTAGGTGGATCTAGCACATATGTACATTGGGGTAAAACCTGAAAACACTACTTTGATCTAGAATCAAATGGGAACTGGTGCATGAAAACAGTCCTTACTACACTCTTGGTTATGATACTCCCAAGGGATATGTTTGGTTAATCGCAAGCTTTTTATGAATCATTATAAAGGAATTATTGAGAAATGTAATTGTTTAAGCATGATGTTTAAAGACAGAAAATCCTTGATAGTTAAAAATATTTTAAAATGAAATAAGTTTCTCACTAAGGTTTTATTCTTTTATAAAATGGTGGGAAATAGGATGAACCATGAAAATGGTGACCGCAATGGACCATGCACTAACGGCCCTCCGATGGAAGTCGGAATGGAAAAATTCATGCGAATGATGAACCAACTGACTCAAACTATGGGAAACACCTGGAATCAAGCTAAGAGACCAATATCACCGTGAAGGGAACAAAATTATATTTAATCCTTTATGCGTCAAATACCACCAACCTTTAGTTGATCGACCGACCCATTGATTTCCAAACAGTGGATCAGCTCTATCGAGAAGATCTTTTCTATGCTCCACTATTCTGAATAATAGAAGGTCACCCTAGTTGTTTGTCGCTTAGAAGGAGAAGTTGATCAGTGGTGGGAACTGATTAAAAACACAAGTCCAAGAGTGGAAGTTGAAGTTATAGAGTGGGAAGAGTTCAGAAGGATATTATTCAACAATTATATCCCATGATCGATGAGAACAAGAATGAAGAAGGAGTTTCTAGAGCTGAAGTAGAAGGAGAATTAATCTATGGGAAGCTACGAGATGAACTTCAAAAGTATTTCATGTTACACCTCTAGATTTGTCATGTATCCAAATGGAAAGGCTGATAGATTCTTCGCGGTCTGAGACCTCATCTACAGGAAATATCTACCCAACCGAGACTATGACAGCTACGAGGAGATCGTGCGAAGTGCGATGAAAGTCGAGTTGATGTTTGGTGAGACACAGTGGTATCATAAGTAAAATGACAAGAAGAGATAAATGAATCCCATATTAGGTTGGACCTTTGATCAAGGAAGAGGAGGCAAGCAAGTGGAACTTCCCACATTTAATAAATGTGGGAAGAAGAATTCAGGGAAGTGCCTGCTAGGGAGTGAGAAATGCTACAAGTGTAGAAGAGATGGACATATTGCAAGGAATTGTCGTAGTGAGGTGAAACCTCAGCTTCAAAACACTAATGGAAAGGGGAAGATAGTGCAGGACCTACCAGATGTCCAGTGCATTAAGTGTGTACAACATGGTCACTTTTCCAATCACTGTCTAAATCTGAGGGAAGTGGAGGGGAACCACCATTAGCCTCAGCAAAGGCCAAGGTTGAAAAGTCGTGCTTTTTCTATCATGATAGCAGAATTTGATGCTCCGAATTATGTGGTTGCAGGTACTATTGTTGTTCTCTCAAAGCTAGGATGTACTTTGTTTGATTATGGTTCTATGAATTACTTTGTTTCCTCCAATTTTGCAAGGAATTTAGAATCAATCATTGATTTTCTAAAATTAGAGTTATCAGTCAAAACACCTGGTGGGATTATCCAAGCATCATCAGTATTTAGAAACTCTAGTATTTACCTTTTTGGGTACAATATTATCGCAAATCTTGTAGTCATTACCATGATGGAATTCAAAATTATACTAGGGATGGACTGGATCTCAACATATAATGCTAAGATTAAATGCAGAAGCAAGGAAATATAAGTAGTCTTGAATGGAAAACCTATAGTTATCTTCTAAGGACAGATATCTCAACCTGATCTATGTCTAGAAAAACCTCCAATATCCTTCTTTATAGAGTTTATTGATGAATAAGAAGAAGGAAATGAGAGTTTGAGGATAGAAAATGTCTCCATCTTCCTGGAATATGTTGACGTATTTCCTGAGGAGTTTCCTGGACCTCCCCCAAAAAGAGAGGTAGAGTTTTCTATTGAACTTGTACCTGGATCTTATAAAATATGAAAGACCCCATATAGGATGAAAAAAGTGGAGCTATTAGAATTAAAGAAATAACTCCAAGATCATTTGGAGAAGGGGTTTATCCAACTGAGTGTATCTTCTTGGGGATAACTAGTTCACTCTGTGAAGAAGAAGGATGGATCAATGTGGCTATGCATTGATTATAGAGAACTGAATCAGATTACAGTAAAGAACAAATACCCTCTTCCAAGAATTGATGAATTTTTTGACCAACTTCATGGGGATCAATTCTTATCTAAGATTTATCTTCATTTTGCTTATCATCAATTGAGGGTGAATAAAGAAGATATACCAAAAACTGCATTCCGATCAAGATATGGGCATTATGAGTTTGTTGTTATGCCCTTCGGAATAACTAATGAACCTACAATTTTTATGGATTTGATGAATATAGTCTTTAAAGAATTCCTTGATAACTTTGTGGTAGTTTTTATTGATGATATTCTGATATATTCAAAAATTCGGAAGGAGTATGAAGATCATCTATGGGTTATTTTGAAATCTCTACATAAAGATATGATTTTTGGAAAGTTCATCAAATGCGATTTATGGTTACAAAATGTTGATTTCTTGGGGAACATTATTACCAATGAAGGAATCATATTTGACCATGAAAAGACAAAATTTGTAGAGGAGTGGCCCCAGCCTACAACAATAACCAATATTCATATTTTCTTTGGTTTCATGGGATATTATAGGAGGTTTGTGAAATTTTTTTGATGAATTTCTAATCCATTAACCAAGTTAACTTGAAAGGGGGTCAAGTTCAACTGAAATATAGAGTGTGAGAAAAGTTTACAAGAGCTGAAGAAGAGATTGGTTATTACACCCGTCTTAACATTGCCCTCAAGTGGAGAAGGATTTATTATTTTTAACGATGCATCTCTTAAAGGGATTGGGTGCATCCTCATGAAAACTGAAACATTCATTGCTTATGCATCTCAACAGTTGAAGACTCATGAGCAGATCTATCCTACGCATGATCTGGTGCAAGCTGCAATTGTTTTTTCTCTGAAGTTATGGAGGCACTATATTCATGGGGATAAATATGATATATACACAGACCATCAAAGTTTGAAGTATATTATCACACAAAAGGAATTGAAGATGAGACAAAGGATATGGTTGGAACGTGTTAAAGACTATTATTTTTCAATTCTTTATAATCCCAAATGAGTAAACAAAGTTGATGATGCATTAAGAAGGAAAGACCCAATTGTTCTTTCTATGATGAGAATTCAAAAAGATCCTTTGATAAATGAACTAGTAATGTAGGAAATGGGAATTATAAGGGAAGGGACATCATCAACCCTAAACCAAATTAATTCTCAACAATCATTACTAGAGAAGATCAAGAAATCTAAAAAAGAATATCTTTTGTTACAGAATATGTTTGAGGCTGCGAAGGATGGGAAGATTCCTGAGTTTAATATTGATAAATAAGGTGTACTAAAATTTCGTACAAGGCTGTGTGTTCCATCTATTACGGAAATAAAAAGGGAGCTAATGGATGAAGATCATAGCTCTGGTTTCTCTATACATCCTGGATGCACAAAAATGTATAGGGGCTTTCTTGATCATTATTGGTGGGATAATATGAAAATGGATATTGCTGACTACACATCAAGGTGCCTGGTATGTCACCAAGTGAAGGAAGATCGACAAATTCATAAAGGGGTATTGCAACCACTAATCATACTGGCATGGAAGTGGGATAATATTACTATGAACTTCATCACTAGTCTCCCAAGAACTTCCAAAGGAAACAATGTGATATGGGTTATTGTGGACCGTCTAACCAAGACATCCATTTTATCTCTATTTGGGATGACTTCTCTCTTGATCAACTTTCCCGGAAATACGTGAAGTAAGTGGTAAGGCAGCATGGAGTTCCACTTTCTATCATATCTGATCATGATCCAAGGTTCACATAAAAATTCTGGAGAAGTCTTCAACATGCTATAAGCACTGAATTGAATTTCAGTATGGCCAATCACTCCCAAACTAATGGCCAATATAAAATAACTATTCAAACACTTGGGGACATGTTGAGAACTTGATCGATAAAATTTAAAGGGTGATGAGATCATCATATCCCTTTAGTTGAGTTCTCTTACAACAACATCTTCCACTTGAGTATTCAATTGGCACCCTATGAAGCTCTATATGGGAAGTGATGTAGAAGAAATTCTTGCTGGGATGAAGCTACTGAGAGAAATCTTCTTGGGACTAATCTTGTAGAAGAGATCATAGAAAAAGTCCACGCCATCCAACAACACATTAATTCTACTCAGAGTCAGCAAAAGAGAAATGCTGACAACCATCAAAGGGACTTGGAGTTTGATGTTGGTGAAAAAGCCTTTCTTCAAATTTCACCTTGGAAGAGAGTCATGATGTTTGTAAAGAAAGGAAAGCTCCTCCCTGGTACATTGGCCCCTATAAAATTCCTGATCGCGTGAGATTAGTAGCCTATCAGCTTGCACTTCCTCCAAATCTTGCACAAGTTCATGATGTTTTCCATGTATCCTTCTTGAAGAAGTACATACCTGACCCTTCACTTGTACTAAACCTAGAGGTGATACAACTGGAACATGACCTCTCTTATGAGGAGCAGCCGATGGCGATCTTGGATCATAGAGACAAGGTTCTACACAACAAGACTACCAACAATGTTAAGGTGTAGTAGAGGAACAAAAAAAGTGAAGAATTCATGTGGGAACCAGGGGAGTTTATGAGGCAGAAGTACCCACAACATTTTTCTTTTTTGGGTTTGAGTTAAAATTTCAGGGATGAAATTTCTTAAGGGGTGAAGATTGTAACGACCCAAACATTTGTTATGAAAATCCCGCTTGATCTAATTAAATGTATTAATATGTAAAATTGTTATAAAACATATGAACATCATTTGTTTTATGTTTTTTAATTTTAGAATACCATTAAAAATTGTTACAATTTCTAATATAACCGTTGAACAGTGATAACATGAATAGTATAAATATAGTTATTTAAAAAATTATTTTTACTCAGACAAAGGAAGCGATGGCCTCATCCAGTAGACTTGCCCCATATGAATCCCATTTAACAGAGCTCATAAAGGAAGTTTCTTCTTTGGTCATCGCTCTAGACCAATCCCAATCCAATCTTGAATACGTTAAGCTCAAGCGGAACTGCCTACGGGAGAAGTATAAGTTGATTGAGATTACCACTCGAGCGATGTTATCTGAACCACCCCAAGATTCTTTCACCATCGCACACCTTACCCTTCAGTCTTATGCGGGTGTTATAAGGGGTTATGTAACAAGACCCTAGCACTATGACAATGTACATTATTTTTTTATATATTAATGAATGTAATTTAATTTTATTATTGTTACTTTGTAAATAGTATTTAAAGCACAAATAGTATTTTTAGTTAAATATTCAACTAATAAATGTATTTTGATGAATTATTGTATTTTTAAATTAAATAATATTTTAATAAAATAATAATAATAATAATATTAAATTATTGTTTATTAAATATAAATTATTGTATAATTTTATGAATGTAATTTTATTTTTTTATTAAGGTTTGAAATCCATTTTTGTCGAAACACATGAATTTTTTATATATGTCGGTTTTTATTTTAAAAGTGAAAATTAACATATTTAGAAAATTATTTAGATAAAATTAATATTATTTCTAGAATTGGGATGTCGAAATTATCCAACAACGAATTCTTCATAAATTTCTGAAAGAGTCAATTTTTTGGGTAAAAATTAAATATCGTATAAATATATAATGTGTTTATGACATCATAATGACCCAATAGTGATGTAATTAAATACTATAAACTATATTTTCGTCCAATATATGTCTTACCATTAAAATAATGTGATTTTGGGTTTGTTTTATTTATTTTACAAAGCTTTAGTGGACCCTCCAAGACTTATATAGCATTTTGTCTTTTTAAATTGTTTTCCTTGAGAGTGTGACACATCTCCACAAAAGAAACCCTATTATTTTTTAGAAGTTAAGACATTGAAATTATAAAATATTGTTCTCCACTCCCCTTTGGCAAAAAACATGGGAAAAAACCATGGGCTGGTTTGTGGGTTTTTTTTAGTTTAATGTGTGGTGTCCCAAACCTAAATATTAAACAATTACCTCTCCATTCTTATATAAACCCACCATAGCTCCCAATTCCTCTACACTAAAAGCCTTTTATGTTCATCAAAACTCTTAACTCCTCTCTCTATAATCCTCCCATGGTGACATCAAGACTCCCAAGGTCCCGAACATCAAGCTTTTAAAGCTACTCTTCAAGGTAAGGGATCCTTTCACCCTCCCCTTTTAAGTCATGACTTCCTTCATGTTATGTCTTATAGTTAAATTTTATTAAAGGGGGGGGGGCTTGTTCTTATATATATTTAATAATATCCATTTCATTTCCAAATTACTAGTGACCCTTTATTATCACATTAATTGTTTTTTTGAAATTTTAATTGACACCGTTAGGATACCGAATTTTTCATAAAAGAAATTGCATATTCTCTCTTCATTTGAGTTTAATTTTCAAATGGTATTTCATTAAAATAACCATAAAATGATCTTATTTATTTTATTCTGTACCCATAATATATAATTAATTATTTATGACTGGTTGAACCTTGTACCATCTTTTTTTATTGTTTTCTAAAACCAAGTTATATAGCTGTTATGCTGCCGAAATTTTGTTTCAAATTTCTCTCTCTTTCTCTCATGAAATTCTCTTGATTTATTTATCTGAATAACCAGAACAAATTATTTTATACGGGTGATAATAATTACAAAACAAATTATATATTTGATTCTAGAATTGACATACATATAACCCTCACTCCCTTTCATGAGTTATAAATGACATAACAATCTTATTTTTAAAGCACATTTAAAACGTCACGATTTTGAAATGAAACGCATTTCTTTTATTCTATATGGGTTATTTATGAAATGTTTGATTATGATATATGTGTATCACATGAATATAAGGACATATTAACGGTGATACCTGATAGATCTCTAATGCATTGGGTAAATAATTTATCTCTGGAGATGAAACATTTCATGATACCTTGGTGAATAACCTTGGTATTTTTTATAAAACCTCTAGGTTGTACTGTGGTGATATGTTCATGAATGTATAAATGAAATGTTGTAGCAACATATACAAGTTATGTTTCAAGTTATTTTGGTTATGATATGCCTATACTTCTGTTTATCATGTCTTTTTGTTTTTACAATTTTCTTATTGATATCACAAGTAAACTGATTCCCTTAATTTCCTTACTGGGCCTTTTACTCACCTTTTCCTTTTATGTATGTCTCCAGGTTATAAGATAAATTAATTGATCATAATATGAATATATAATGAATCCTTAAAAGTGGATTAGAATAATTTTTTATGTTATTTTCATGTATTATGTCTTGGATTTCCAAGACACTAGACTGTAAAGATCCTATGTTTGTAAAATATAATGAAAAGTTTTGTAATAAAAAGGCACGAAGCCATATCATGTATTAGGCTGACCAGGCTATGAGGCCCATGTTTCGTAATTAGTAAGGGGGCTAGGACAACAGATTTATTACATCAATGCACCTTCCAGGTGATGGGTGTATGTTTATATAATCATGGATACTATATGACTTGGTGTGGTACACTAGCATCCCCATTATCACTAAACCTTCCCATTCCATGATATCCTAATAGACCACTGACCCACCTATAATTACCCCCTCCTACAAAATACACCCATCCATTCTATAATGTTTTAGTTCCACCATTACATTGATTTATTATTATTCCTCCTTAATGAACATATATATAACACCCCACTCTAATCATCATTGTCTCTACCTTGGAAAACCCAATGCCTTATTTTCATTTCACCTCCACTGTACATCCATTGGTTTACTTCCTATATGGTTTAAAACAAATGAAACAAAAAAGGTAAGGGGGAAATTTATTGGTAATTGAAACCCCAAACCATTGGAATTGGATTCCACCAAGGGGGATCTTGATATAGGAATTAAAAATAATATTGATGGGTTGGGATCTTTGATCTTCACTCCACCATGAAGAATGCACAAGTCATAACGAATAATGATATATATGGAATTGTACCATATATGTTCAAGGGAATATGTTTTGAAAATTAAATAATGGGAATCTAAAATAAATCCAAAAATAAATTGGAATGATTAAAATATAAGAGATAAAATAATAAACCCTATATCTTTAATGGATCAGTAGATGAAGAGGTTCACATTACCCATGAGATTAGTTGGTGATCCCAATTTTGAGTCCCATTATTTCTCACTATGAATCACTATATATATATAAATATAAATCTCACTATACATATCTAATATCTACAGTATATATGTATTATTATAAAATTTTGGTAATGGTGGTGTAAATAGAAAAAAACATGGTTTTATTATGTTTAATGAAAAAAGCATCCATGAGTACGACCATGATATCTAATTAAGGGAACTAAAGAAATAGCAAAACTAGGTTAAACCCCCCACTTCTAACATGACCATTGTATTGGATTTCGCATTCAAGGATTGAATTTAGATAAAATTCATCATTAACTTGAATTTATATGTGAAAACTAAAATAAAAATATTATTTTGCATATATTATTATTGATGCATTGTAATGCCCTCAACCTTCAAACAACTTGGTTATCCATCCAAAAAATATTATTTAAAATTTTATAAAGTATTAAGTAAAAAAATAGGGTCTCTACATGAATCAATAATGGATATATAAAATTAGACTCTAAAATTTTAATCAATCATATTTTTAAGGATATCATCAATAAAGAGTTTTCATTGAATGAAGTATAAGGGGGATTATAGAGTTCATTCTTGTGATGAATGTATGAATATATGAAGCACTAAATAATATGTTATGAAATTTATGTGTTAATGAATGGACACTTTGGAATATCTCAAGGTCTATATAAGGATTCAATATCTTTGGATTTTTTTTCATCTGATCTTGATCCTTCTTCATTATGATTCCCTCATTATCATGAATCTATCTTCTTATTCACATATTAACTTATGAGGTACAATAATATCATGAATGTAATAAGGATTTCTTTGGAGATTCTAATGATCTAGATGATCCATGGAAACACTGTAGGGTATATATTCCTTTCACTTCATCATATGAATCATTAATAACAATATGATATAAGGCCGAAGCAATATCCATCGACATTTTATGGTATACTTAGTGTTCATAATTTTTGTTTCTAGAGGTTTTCTATATTTATAAAGGTTGATTTTGGTTTTTATAGATCCTAATTTCTTCTAATGAGTTGAATTATTTTGGTTTAATACCTTGAAATTCTTTAGTGGTGTCATAACTTCAACATGTTGTTTTATTCTCTATATCATGATGAGAGGTGAAAATATTCTGATATGATATTCATGTAGTTTTATAGATAATTTAAAAGGATTTATACTTTTCATTATGTAGGGATATATAATTTGTGATTGGACCTTCTTGAATGATATAAAATATCATAAAATAAATCCCAGTGCAATTATTAGGTTTTTGGTGCATCGAAGCGTACAATATTGTTTATCATAAGGGGAAATAACCACATGTAATTTATGAAAAGTTGACCATTTAATCACATATGTTATATAGATGTTAGTCATAATGGATGATATCTTGGGTATCACACCATGGGTTAATCTCATGAAGGATATAACATCTTATAATAAGCATTTTGTAAGACTAACACTGGGTTAATATTACCCCTAACCAGGGCACAATAAGTTAATCCTATGTAGTGGTTGAAGATGATATTGAAAACTATATAATATATATCTTAATTTATGATGTACAACCTTTCACAGACATAAAAAAACACCTTAATATATGTGTAACATCTTTCAACATGATAAATATAAAATTTTTATTTTCATAAAATTTCAATTGTGAATTGAATCAAGTAATTTTTAAATTGTTTATAAATTATAAAAATTTATTTTGGTATATTTATTTAATTTATAAAAAGTATATATCATAATAAATTATATAATGTTTATAATAAATTAGTTAAATGTATTTGAATCATTTAGTAAATAAATATTAAATAAAAATAATTGTTAATATTTCAAATAGTTTTATCAAATATTTTTTTTGAAAACCTTATAGTTTAGATTAAATGTGTATATATAAAAATTATAAGAATAATAATTATTTTTTAAAATTTAAATTTAATTTAAAAATATAAACTAGAATATGTATATATATATATGAATTTTTCTTATTTAAATAATTTGTAATGTTCAAATTAAAAGTTCTTTACTAGGGAAATTATTTAAACCATTTCAAAATGGGTTTTGATAAACGGTATGATCAAGGATTAAATAATATATCATATGTGATATTTAGAACATTTCATTTGTTTACATAATTGAATTTAAATATTTTTTTAATTTCAATTAATATCATATATTTAAATGAAATTCCATGTAAAATTATAAATTGAATGATTTCATATTTGATATCAATATAAAGAGTTTATATTTATTTAATTATGAAATTTCAATGATGTGTGGGTAAATTATAATGTTTTTATAATTTCTTTTACTAATGAATTCTTTTAAAAAAACATGATATATAAATATATTAATTCTTCATTAATTTTTTTATTAACCATTATATTCATAGTTATAATTATAATATTATTAATATTTTTATAAATTATTTTAAATTGTTAAGATAGTTCTATAAATTATCATGAATGAATATTAGGAGATACTTGTTAGGTATAAAAATTGATATAGTTTAATTTTACCAAGAAATTGGACTGTGTTATTTTATAGGATTGAATTTATTTGTTATTTAAATTTTAAACAAATCAGGTGTTATAATTATTTTGAGGATGATGTATCTCTTTATTAAAGATGTTTCTAAATGAATGATTCATAAGGTTATCTCTATTCTATTATATGATAAGAGATTTTCATTATTATCATAGTTATTTTATGAATAATATGAGATGATAAATTCAATACACATGGTTTATGATTCATAAAAATCTTTAACATTTCATGAATAGTAGACAAAGGTACATTTTTTTATTCTGGATAAATGTATTTTTCTAGTTTTATGATAAAATGTGAGGAAAATGATACCACCACCAATCATGAAATATTTTTTAGGATAAAATATTATTTACATTATTATCATCCAAATATACAAAATACCAACTAATAAATAGTTAGTAAGTTATTATTTATCAAATATTTCATTTTAAGGAAATAATTTCTATTTTTTGAAGATAAATTTTGTTTTATCATATCATGATATTTTGAAGAAAATATAGTTTCTATTTAGTTAGTGGGAGGATATTTAGGATTTAATAATTTAAATCATAATAAATAATGGTCTGTACTCATTAAATTAAAAGTGAATTTCAATTAATATAATCAATAGTTTAGGTTATGTTAGTGAATGATTAATGGAATTATTTATATTAGTTACCTAATGATATCATAGAAAAATAATTTTGGAAAATTATTGATGCATAATGATGATGATGATGATGATAAAATTAGAAATTTTCCAAGTGTAAAAAACAATTTATTAACATATTTGTAAATATAAGGGGAATAAACACTACGTTCAAATAGTTGAACATTAGGAATTTGATTTCAATATAACACCATTATTCAAAGTGGATTTCTTTATAGAATTTACTCATTAAAAGAGATTAGTTGGAGGGTTCTTTAGTTAATCCTATAGATAAGTGGGGTAAATTACATAGATATTTAATGGGTATAAAAACCCTAAATGTGTATAATTTATAAGAAAAATATCTATAATATATGATATGTTGATTCAAGTCCTTATGTATTGTTTTTTAGCATTAAGATATAGTTTAAAAATATAAAATACACCGCATTATATAAAAAGTATTAATATTATAATTCATTGATATTGGAAGAATATAATCATGTAGTGAAATGATAATTGACCTATCAATACTTGGATTTTTGGTGTCCCTAATCAGAATTCATTACAGAGTATTATATGTTTTGATAAAATTTTAATGATAGAATTAGTCAAATTCTTCTATTGTTATTTGAAGTAAGATCATGAGTCAAAATATTTTTGTTGTGTAGTTGATGACCAATGATGGATACCATAATGATTATCACACACCATTTCATTGATATACTATGGGTATATGGTTAAAATTTAAATTTCCATTTCATATGGATAATGAGATCCTTATCATGAGAAACATTATTACAAGATACCATTCTCACACAAGACATGTGGAATAGAAAATTTGGTGGTGGTTGGGTATGTCATTGATCATGTCATTTGTTAGAACTTAACTAAGATAAATTTTATCGTCTCATGTGTTGATTAGGACATCTGATACCAAAATATAGAATGACTAATGATATGTATAATAGTTAAAAGATACAGAATGTGAAGTTATTACCAATTTCTTATAGTCCATGTGATGTTATCAAACTTAATGATAAATGGAATTTGATGTATTCATTAACCTAATATACATATACTTAGAGAATCAAGAAAATATGAGTACCTATTTTTGATTTAAAAAATGTATTTCTTGTGGACACACATTTTCTTCAAAAAAGGGATCATATGTAAATTCATGCTTGCATGTGATGAAGTCGGTGGACTTAGGTATAGAGATACATGTGTTTTCTAGATATCATTCAATTTCATATTGAAGTAGGTGTATAATTGATTAAACCATTGGGATTTATCTCTACATACATTTATAGATTCTGTAATTATTATTTATTTTCAATAATACCTTAGATTTTTGGGTCTCACATTCTAGTTTAATGAATGACGATTGATTTAAAGTTAGCATGGTACCATAATTGTGTTAAAAAGTTTATCCAAAATTATTTTTGTTTGGATATCCACAAGTTATTTTGTATGATGTTTGAAAAGATTAAGTCTATTGTAATGTTTTTTTTCAAAAATATCCATGATTTGTTTTCAAAATTGATTAAACGGTTTCAAAATATTATTATATATAAGCTGATTTGGAAAAAATGTCACACCCCGGCCCCATACTGCCCTGGAGATGGTGAGGTTTCAATAAAATATGATGTGTAATTTCTTAAGCTTTGTTTTATAAAATAAATTACACACCTTGTTTTATTGAAACTACATCAGCTTCAGGGAAATCCAGGGTTGGGGCATGACAACAAGGTCTATAAGTCATCAATGAAAAGAGGCTAATGATGAAAATATTACCCACAACCTAAATTAATACAATGAATTTTGGATCAATAAAATGAGAGGATATATTGATATTATATTATATGATACTGATTTCACAAAATCCACATAGTATTTCTTTAGGGAATATCATTGTATATGATATATGGTGTCCTATCAGTGCTACCATTATAATATCATGTCGCGTGATATGTTGTTATTATAATTAATTAAAATTCATGGATCATTAATGGTAATTTATTGATAGAATAAAATATTTTAATCAATATCCCATTTTAAGATATCATCAATATTGAAATTTCAAAATATGAAACACATGGGAGATTCAAGAGTGAATTCATACAATGGGTGCATAAATGGATGAAGCATTAACAGATGTATTATTTAAAATTTTAGTTAATGTATGAACATTAGGGAATGTAATGATGGATATATAAGGAGAGAGTCACCATGAAATAGTGTGTGTTCCAATATGTTTCAACTTATAAACAATTATCACCTAATCTTGAATATCATTTCTTCCTCTTACTTTACCTTGTGATATACTAGCACATCTTGTATTGATGATGGACATCACATGATCATATATTGAATTGGTTTATATATGGATACACTTTAAATGTGTGTGTGTTTTTAGATACCTCTAATGGATCTTAATTAATCCTTTGATAAAAGAAAATAGTGATGTTCCAATGCTATTATGAGATCAATGGGGGGGGGGCTTAATCAATGACAACTTTCTTTTATGAAATATTCTCTTATGAATTGAACCTTTGAAACTTGTTAGAGTTTTGATCTAGTCAATTATATCTCTGAACCTCAATTCTTATATAGTAATAAAATGATATAAGAAAACATATGATATTTATATAGATTGGTAAAATCACCCACTCCTTTACTTGCGGGTTATCCCCCAAATAATGATTCATTTACTAACTTCTTCCATGATTACAAAGGCACAAACAAAAATTTTTTCTTCACCCCAATAATTATTCCTCTAACTAGCCTAGTTCTACACCCCACCAACCAACTATTTTATAATATTTGGATATAACCCAAAACTATCCTTATTGAATATAATTCCTCTATGATTGGTTATAACCCCAACCAAAATCATTTTATGTAACTTTTTCTGCACCCCAATTAAAAGCCCTTCATTATTTTTTTTCTAATCCACTATAGAAACATATTATTCTTCAGACAATCATTATCTATAAGAATATTAGATCCCCTTCACCTATGAAAATATTATTTAAGATCTTCAAATACTTTCTTAGAAGTATATTGGTATTGAATATTCATCCTGAACTAGGAATAACCAAGACAAACTCAAACTCACCTTTCTATATTTTTTTCTGAGAATACTTCTTAGAAATAGTCCATCAAGTAGCTATTTTTCTGGTATGCTCTGTCCATTCCTCTTCATTTTATTTTTCTCAGTATGATGAAATTCAACATAAATTACTCATTATATTATGATTTATGTGATGAACATCATATGATGAACCTTGGTATGATGATTCTATATAAAAAACATCATTGTGATTCTCCATCTTCATCCAATGATTTGTTCATTGGATCCTTATCCAGGGATCTTTAGTCTGATGTCATCTTCTTCAACTAGGTATGACTGTGGTTTGTAACTCATGCACAAATTATTTTCCATCCCATGAAACTCTATCGAATATGACTCCTTCTTCAACCAATATATTCATTAGGTTGATACTTATAACAGAAATCCTTCATCACTTCCACTTTCATTCATATGAACATAGTATATATCATACTATACTTTCACTCATTTATATAGGTGATCGTTCTCTAAAATACAAGGAGAAATCAAGAGATCTAAAATGAATATTTCCACTCAACTAAAATTAAATTTTAAATCTTCCCCTTTAGATCAGCTTCACTGAGAGACTTATCTAACCTTATAGAATCTTCTGGAATCTTCTTACAAACTAGAAATTTTTAAAACTCCCCAAACATTTTTAATTTGGATAAATATAAAATGTTAAATGAAAAACTCAAAATAGTCATCATTAAGGAATTTAATATGTTTTGTAAAGACTCTAAAACATCTATTTGGTGAATAAACATATAGAATGATTTTTCAGATGAGTCCATGTAAGATCATCTTTCTCTATTAGAACATGTCAAGTACAACTTCTAATTCATCCATCTGATGGACCTTTATTAGGTTCTGGTTTTTTAGGAAACCCCTATCACATGGACACAATAAATGTAGGCTTGATACTATCACATTCTTATATGTCCCATAAAACTTCATATTTCTCTTTCTTGTTCTTGTCTAGCCGATGACCCATTCAAGATTCTATCCATTGGAACTCTATCAATCATTATATCTTTCCATATAATATACATTACACCAGTTTCTATCTAGTAAAACATCATATTATCTATTCAATGAATCTCAACTTTATCTTAAACTTTGTACGAAATTTGTATGTCGGGATAAATTTCTCCATTCCCTATCTGATGACATAGAAAAACATCATTCGATTGATCTTTTATGTGTATGTAGGATGGGACTTCATCTATTGTAGCTTTATATCTTTTATTCACGAGGTTCTCTAAATGGATTTTCTCCATTCACTACAATAAAAGTGAACTTTTACAGTGGTAGACTTTATCTACTCTATCAAAAAGAACTGAAAAATATGCATTTATCTACTCTAAGAGAAACAGTGATAAAGTGATATTTTTATCAGTGCTAAAAAATCACTGATAAAGGGTACCCTTTTTCGAAATTTTTTAGCACTAATAAGGGTTAACCTTTATTAGCTGTTTCTTTTATCACTAATAAAGGACACATTTTTTCACCACTTTATTTTTAGCAGTAACTAAGGACTAGAATAAAATGAAATAATTTAACAAATAACAAATATTAACAATTTTATAAATTTAAAAAATTATTGATAAAAATTAATAAATTGAATATACATATAAATAAATTATAAAAATTAATAAATAGTATATATTTAATATATATATATTTAAAATGAATAAAATGAAATGATTAAAGAAGTAAAAATAAGAAAATATTAAACATTTTATTAATTTAATAATTATTAATCAAGATGAATAAATTTAATATACATGTATATTTATAGATTAGAAATATAAATAAATTACAAAAAAACATATAAAATGAATAAATTTTAATAATTTAAAAAAAAGTTAAAAATGAATAAATTACAAAAAAAATTAATTTTTTAACAAAACAATTATTAAGAAAAATAAATAAAAATAATATATATATATGAATTAGAAATAGTAATAAATAATATATATTAAATATAAATATATATAAAATTAATAAAATGAAATAATTAAAAACATATTAATGTCTCATTAATTTTTAGTGTTGTTTGATTTTTCAATTTAACATATATCAATAATCATGTAAATTGATTTCACGTACATATATGTAATTAATGTTTTTTAATATACAACACACATAAACACACAAATTTACGAAATTAATCATATATATACAAACACATACACTTAATATTTATGCAATTTATTCAAATTTTATTATATTTTAGAATTTCATTTCAACTTGATATATTTAATATATTTTATTTATAATCAATCAATTTTATTTATTTATTTTCAATAATACTACAGTAAGGTATTATTTGTTCATTTTTAATATATATATTTTTATGTTATTTTATTTTTGAATTTGGTCATTTTCTATTATTTATTTTAATATATTTATTTAATTTAATTTTGTATTTTCAATATATATTCATCTTTAATTTAATATATATCCATATTTTTTTGAATAATTTATATTTTAATAATAAAAATTATCCATTTTTTGATATTTTTAGTGTATTCATTTTTAATTATGCAATTTCACTCATTTTTAAAATGATTATATTTAAGATTACATATCCATTAGTAATGTTAAAAATATATTGAAAAATAAATATTGAAAAATAAATATATTTATAAATGTATATTTACCATATTTATAAATTTATAATTTTATAATTAATATAAATTAATATTTTTTTAAAAAAATATTTATATAATTATAAATAAAAAATTATATATATTTAAATAATTATAAATTTATAATAAATTATTTTAAATAATTTACTTGGTGAGTCTTAAACTCAAGACCTCCTTTAGACACTCGTGGGAAACTACCACTGAGTGGCACCCTGGGGACTATATATATATATATTTAAAATTATTATTCATATATTTATAGGTAAATGATTATATATATAAATAATTAAAAAATTATAATAAATATATATAAATAATGAATATTTTTATATTTTTAGATATTTATTATATATATAATTATATAATATATTTAATGATATAAATATATTTATTTTTATACAAATATAAAAAATATATTTAAATAGTAAATATATTTACTATATATATATTTATATAGATTTATTAAATATATATATAATTATACACTAATATATAATGATATAAATATACATATAATAAGAAATACATAATTATATATTATTTATAAATGTATATTTACTATATTTATAAAATTATAAAATTATAATTATAAATAAAATAATATAAATTTTGAAAAATGTATTAATGTAATTATAAATGAATAATTATATATTTGAATAATAAAAAATATATAATTATATAAATATTTTTACATTTTTTATAATTATAATTATAAATACTTTATCAGTACTAATGTTTTAGTACAGATAAGGGTTTTTATCTGTGCTAAAATGTTAGCACTGATAAATATGGCTTTTATCAATGATTTTTTAGCATTGATAAACGCTGATAAAAGTGTCCTGAGTCTATTTAACAAAACCATAACTATGGATCATTTAGTCAAGATTCCTAAGGTCTTTTAGAACTCCCCCGATACCTGCAATACTCCTCTACATTCTCTCGGTGGAATGAAGGCTAGATTCCAATGTATGTTATTTTTTCCTTTTCCCCTCTCATTGTTTGAGTTTTTGGGTTCCATGGTTTTCTTTTATGCAATGTTCTTATCCTTGAAAAAGCCTACATCTCATATCTCTCTCTTTCACTCTTTCTCACATACGCATACCTACACAAGAAAACCCCTACTCTGTAAACTAATTCCAGCTTTCTACAAGACCACTGCGAACAACATCTCCATCCACTATTGGAGGTGATAATGATTTCTTTGATGTTTCCATTATATTATTTATTGTTACTTTTTAGATATTTTTGTTTTCCATTATCTGAATCTTGCTTTGACAATATTACATATACATAAAGATGAAAAAATGTTTAACAATATACTAGACTAATTTTATTGTGAATTTTATTTGATATGAATAATATAAAGAGGGTCAATATACATATTGTTTTAAAGTGAATGGGTTAATATAATTCAGGGAACTAAATATTAAATTTTCCTATTTTTATTGGTTAACATTATCAGTATGTTATAAATATATATCTTAATAAGTAAATTTTTTATGTTTTTATTGAAATCTAAATAAGCATACTTTTTTAGTTTTGTATTTGATCGAAACTCAAAGTTTGTGATGTATTATCAATAAGAGTTGTGTCTATAATTTATTAATAGGTTCCTAATATTAGTAAATTTATTTGAAAATAAATTCATCTAAAACACGACAGTTATTTGAGAAGATGATATTCAATGGGTTTGAGAGATCATTAATGGAGATATCATTTATTTACATTATTAATTAATGGTTTCTAATAGTTTCATATGTCCTTTAAATTTATAAAAAGTTAAAATAAATTTTGAATTTTTATAAAGTAATACTAAATTGATTATATGAATTTAATTTATCTAATTTTTATTAAGTAAAACATGTAATAGAACAATACAATAGATCTAATTCCAATATATAAGTTTCCATATGTGGCGTCATCTATAGATGATATTAAATATTAGTTTACTTTTCTATCAAATAATTTTATAAATAAATTAATTTCCAAGAATGAAGATATTTTTGATGATGTTCAGGATTTATGAGAATTTATTTTATTTATTTGTGTGTTTGTGTCTTATATTATCAATAAAATTCCCTTATATAAAACTATAACATCACAATATTGTCCATCTATTCATTCCCTGACCTGAGATGAATAAAAATGTTACACAACCCTTGGAACCATCAACAAACATCCAAATCATTGATAATAAACATGTTGGTTACATCATGATCTATGAGAAATGTTTTAAAAAAGTAACTCACATGAAAATTGAATCCATATAAAATAGTTAACAACAGTATCCTAGGAATATAAATGAATATAGGTGTCAAAACAATAAAAATTTGATAAATCCAAGGTAATAAATCTATATGAATAACCATACTTTCATTGATGACACAGACTCTAACAGTCTCCATTAACTATCATTTGATACTATATCTATTCTAATAAAAAATCAGTCCTTAAAATCTTCAACCCAAGTATACATAAGCTACATGTGCACCAAGATGAATATAATGTTGTTAAGTAAAGTAACTAGGTAGGTTTTATCTAATGATATTACATTCCCCAAATCCACATGAAAACCAGGTATCTCATTTTTATTTTATTAAAATATTCCTAATGTCTGATAATTTAATGAAGAACACAACACATAATATTTGAAAGCATCATAAATAACTGTTTATAAAAAAGTACTATGAGATTCACAAATAAGGCTGTGTAAATAAGGATACATTTTGGTAATATTGATATTAAATACAATACACTTCATGCATAAAAGTCCACATTTTCATGAATATTTCAGGAAAAGTTTCACTCTCTTGAATAGAGATATAATACTTCAATACTCTAGCACAATTAACCTTCACTACCATTATTTAATCTATCTTTAGAAACATGATTGTATTCCCTACCTTGATGATGGATTGGACTCCCTCTTTCGAACCAACCTTCCTCCCATCATTTTGGTTCCAAAGTTCCTTGATTACATTCCTCCCACTCTAATTGTATTCATTAATATTTATCAAATCCATTTCCACGACATTGAATACTACATCACTAAACTCATTCTTCAACTATTTAATCCATTCATCATCCTCATTTACAACATCATAAGAACACAAAAAATGACACTTAAAAAATTAATCAAAACATAATGAATTAATCTATTGTGTTTTGTGATATACATTTTCTTATATGACTCACTCGGTTACTTTTGACCACACTTCATAAAGAAATTACTTTTAATTTGGGTGCAGTAATATTGGATCCTATTAGACCTATGTAGTTAATCATACATAGACAAGAATACTAATAAGTTGGGTGAAATCCTAAAAATACTCATTTTCCCTTTTTTTGAAAAAAAACATTCCAAACCTTATTTTTATTTCATTCCCCTTTAAACTTAATAAATTTAAAATGGTTCCAATCTGACTGTTGAAGGAATTACTCCAACAATGAGAAGAGCTCTTCTGCCCCACTTTCAACTTTGTCATTAAGATACTTTCTCTTGAAATATTCGAGAAATAGATGGTTTTAAATCTCTCTCATCTACTTCACAGCAGTAATCTTTCTAAAAAAATAAATATTTCACAGGAAGTGGCAAAAAATAATTTTGTTTGAGTGGAAGTATTTGACTATGAGTGGATTCAAGTGGATTTTAATGTTCATTCCTTCTTTTTGAATTGTAATATGTTCGAATACATAAATTATATTTATTTAGGATATTTTTAAACCATAGTGGATATATACATTTTATATTTGAGATATATGAGAGGTAAAAGGATGAGTAACATAGGTTAGAGTTGGTGCATCTCAGTGGGGATGATTTGATTTCTCATGGTTATGTTGGGATGCTTTCATCTCCTGAATAGTTATTATTGCATTTTGTTGCCTGAGACTCATACCCCATATCTTCTATGTTGTTTGAAATACTCTAAGATGAATTCATCCAAAATCATCATAATTACCTGATATGGGTTAACTTTTGGTTCGAGTAGTTCAAGCAACATAGTTGGATGTCTACAAAAGACGGGGGATGTGTATAAAGCAGAAAAATGTAGAAATAAATATTTGTGAGGTATGTCAACAAGGAAATTTGGAACCATAATGATGGGAGGAAGGATTTTTTGAAATAGATAGTAAAATACATAATCAATATTTTTATGAAAATCAAGCATATGATGATGAATTAAATAAAGTTAGTGAAGGATTGGTTTACTCTATTATTGAAGTATTATATCTCTTTTCATGACAACAACAATTTTCTTGCAAGATGCAAAAAATTGTGTCTTTTATGAATGAAGTGTATTTTATTGTGGTTATTCAAGGAATGTTAAATGTTTGAATACTCATGTAGAAAATGTATTTTTCACATGATGTTATTACCAATCCAAAGGAAGAACATATTGTTGATGATGAAACTGTGGAATTATTAGGTGATCAAAAAAATGTTGATGAAAAAGAACAGTGATGAAGCATCATAATGATGAATAAAATTTTCAAGGTAATAAGTCATGGTATAAAATTTTAGGATGTTCAGAATCAATACAGCCTACCTGTTGACCCAACAAGTCAATATTCATTACTAATCTTGTGGTCATAATGAGGATGAATGTGTTGATAGATATAGATTCATGGAACTATGTAGAAACTATATCAAAGGAAAACCTTTGGAAGGATATAATGGTAACTTTAAAATAAATATATCTTATTTTATTGAAATATTATATAATAAAACAATTGATTTAATTTTCATTATTTAGTGCAGAGATTGTTTATTTTTGAAGATTTCCATAAGAAATTTGTCACACCCGATTTGTCATGTCTTGGTTTCGATCCATTTTTTTAGAAATACCAATGATTTTCTTGGGTTTTGGGTGATAATATTTTTTTTGAAGTTTAATATATGTATAATCATCCTAACATGGGTTCCCCATATCTTTTTTGGGTGTTTTTTGTGAAAAGGGTGGTTACTTCACGATCTGGGCCAACTATGAGACCATTTCCAGTTTAATTTTTTTTCTTGTATAAATCCTTAATTTCTGAACATTTTTCACTAATTAAACTTGATCCTTGGCCTCCACTGATATATTAAAACCAACATATAATTTTGGAACCCCTTATTATTTCAAAATAATTATGGATTTTTGTTATTTTTTAGCTATTGTGCCAACTTGTGAGCCCGTTTCTAGTTTAAAAAAAATAATTTTTTTCTTTTATATATTATTCATTTTTTAATATTATTAGGTTATTACACATATCAAAATATCCCAATAACCCTAGGATAATCCCTATATTAAATTTTCCCTCTTTGGAGCTCATATTAGTCATGGATTAGGGAGAAAGTTCACAAGTCTTCTCAAATCGTCCAGATTTGGTTAGGTAATTTGTTTCTTTCATGAATCATTAATTTATTTATTATTCCCACAAAATCTTCATTCCAAGTTTATTAAAAACCTAATGAGCCTATATATTATTTTCCAATCCATTCCCTTTCCTATAAAGATGTAGATATAATGGAATACAAAGTGTTTTCTAGTTTCCAAGATGAGATTCCTTCTCCTTTCTCCCCCCTCTTCCTCATCATTCCATTATTTCCTAGTTTTCTCTTTACACCAATTAATTATAATACTAGGGTTGTGTTATAACATTAATTTTTATGGAGGTTTTATTCGTTTGGGTCTATTAGTCATAGTTTTAGTGTTTATAAACCCTTAGATGGTGATATCGGGTGTGCATTTCCATTCAGCCAAGGATTTGTTGTAGGTTTCCCATTGAAAATCTCCTTTATTATTTAAGATTCACAATTTTCTGGGTATTTTAACCCTGTAAAAACTATAATTATTGTTTTATATGACTTAAATAAATTTATTTGGTGTGAAAATTAGTGTTTATGCCTTGTTTTGCGAAAAGTAGTCTGGTTTTGTTATAAAAGTGTGCACTAAGTGTTTGTTTAAATATTCTGTTATCTTTTGAACCTAGTTTGATATGTATAGAACATGTTTTAGGTTATTTTTAGCATGGTTCATTATCTTTAATAAATTTATGGAATTGAATCGGTATTTTTATTCCTTTTCATGTGATTAAAATGAATTGTGTTGTTATAGAGTGCATGTCATGTGTTCGGTAAATTGCATAGAAGGATTTTATGTGTAATGTATGATTTAAAATGATATTTTGGGATTTTTAGATGCATATAAATCATGAAAAAACGGTATTTTGGTCCTTTTTATGTCTTTCCAATGTGGTTTTGGTTGTAAAAAAAATGGGTTTTTGGTTTATAACATGTCTTGGCCCGAGTTGCTAGAAAATGGCCCATTTGGCATCCTTATAAAAATGGTTTTTCGATGGATGTGAAAACTAAATTTTTTAAGGGATTTGTGAAAGTGTATTTCTTCTTTAAATGGTGGGTATACACATCTTTATTAAAATTGAAATATCTACCTTTGGTAAAAGTTATTTTTGAGAAATGCTTAAAGGCCTGTTTGATAACCTTGTGAAAAATAGTAAAATTGATTATTACGAAAACCTCATGTTGAAGTTTCTCATTCCATTATTGTGTGTATATAAAGGATTGGAGGTCCTTACTAAGGAATCCTTATGATACATTATAAGAGTCCCTTGGTTTTTAATCTTTATGTTCCTTTTGATTAATGGAACGAGATCGGTCCTTGGAGTGACTCAGGTTGATGTCAATTGTGAATTATTTATATATATGTTACGATTGTATGATCATATGGTATCAGTTGGCTTACCCCCATTAGATACATGAGACATGGGAACCTAGATTATTGAGATAATATTCTATGAATTATTGTTTCATAGGTAGGTTATGGTACTAACTAGTGGCCCATTATAGGTGGATATATTGGGTTTATTTCCCTGGGATTTTCCCTCAGTCTTCCTAAGAAAGGATGGTCGACCATATTAATAATTTTCATTTCATCGTGTGTGACATGTCAACAGGGATGAGGTCTCATATTTTATGTCTTATGGATTATTCTGGATCTCCTAGGTTCACCGATGTCTATTTTTCTTTCAGTTTACTGTTGTGATGAATATGATACTTGTATGTACATTTACATTTCCCTTGTTGTGGGATTACTATCATGCCTTATTTTGAATTGTTTTTCTTGGAAGTGGTTGGATAGATTTGATAAGGGTTATGTATAATGGTTTTCAAATGAATGTGTTTTATCATCTTTGTACAAATATGAAAAATGTAAACATCACTTTCCCATTGAAAATGATATTGGCACACTTGTTGAATGAATATAGTTTTGGAAATGAATAAGGTAAATGGGTTGTAATTTGTATGGAGTAAACCTGTAGAAAACCATACTTTTATATATTTTACTTCAACCTTTAAATAGTTGTTTCTTTTATTTTAAATAATTTTCATGGGGAATTTATTATCGGTCTAGCCTAATAAGTTTTAATAATCACTCCTAAAGTTCTTTTTTGTTTTTAGACCTTGTGCAGATTTCAGCTAGAGTTTGATCACCTTTTGTAATTTGAGATCATTGTGTTAGAAAAAAACCAGTGGGGTCACTTGCAGTTAGTTGGTCACCAGGTCTGGCTAGTTTAGTTGTATCGTTCAGTTTTACTTCAAGTTTGGTTGTATACATGATGATTTGTTCAGTTTTTATAAATGTGTATTGGGATTTCTATTTCTTTTCATTGTTTGTTTTATTATTTATATTTAATATAAATTGTTCCCTTGTCTACTATAACAATGTCTGAAAGTAGTTTCTAGCCCATGAGGATCTAGAATGCCCTTTGGTCCAAGACAAAGATCGGTTTGGGTGCCTGGTTCAGGGTCAACCCAGGCTAGTTCATGACAAAATGGTATCAATGGAGGTTGGATGTTAGCGTACCTTTATTTTTAGAGATCCTTTTGTTATTTGGGGATGTCATTGTTGATGGGGTAGGATTGTTGGGACTTGAGGGATAGGTTTGTGAAGAGCATCACAAACCATTTCTTGTTTTGATCCTCAGGTGTCAATGGGAAGTCTGGTTTTATTAGTGTCTTTCATCCTTGTTGATTGTTTGGTGTTGGGATACGAAAAGAGGAGTTAGAGTAATGGTTTCCATGAGATCATAGGGTCTGGAAAGCCCTGTGGATTCGAGGTCTAGTCCTAAGAATTCTCTCTTTGATGGTGGTGTGCTTGACATATGGCTTCCAACCATATGGTCAAGTCACCCACCAACACTAGTTCAATTTTATGGGTCTCTTATACAATTCTTGAATTCATATTTTTTTTTGAAAATCCATGTGTGAATAATGTGAAAATGGGTTTTAAAGGAATGGTTGGTTTTTGAAAAGAGGAAAACGGGGTTTCAAAATTTAGTGTAAGGACCTAGCCTTAAACATTACATATTGATGAATTAAGTTAATAATTCACATTGATGATCCTTTCAGGTTTAGAGCTTTAGAGAATTAGGTCATAAGTTATACATAACAACCTAAATATTACATGTATACACTTCTACTAAGTATCCATTTTTTTATAAAATAAAAACTCTTAAAAACTATGAAACATGTTTAGTTCCATGTTTTAAATGGTGTTACTTTCCCTTTCTCCCATCCTTAACCCTATTCCACTTTAATTCTCGTGAAAAACATTTCAAAACTTTGGTATGATCATAAAAAGATCAGTAAGGTATACATAAAGAAGAAAAACATTTAGTTTTCAAAGAAACATGTAAACCATGAATACATTATCAAAAAGTAATAATTTTCACCTTTATGATGTATTAAATACTATTCACTAAATAAAAGAGTATTTTTACCCTTTTGTAACCAAATGATTAACCTAAAGCCAATAGAAATAAACATATATCATATGAAGCTAACTTTGGACATAAACATTCTTAAATGGAATAACCATATGGTCAACTTCCACACATATCACTAAATGTAATATCCATATGGCCCACTTTCATAAAAAATGAATTGGTGGTTATAAAATAAACAACCCCTTACTTCATCAAGGAATAACCCATCATTTGGTTTACCATGAAACTAACCATATAATTTCCAAGTACTATTAGATAATCATCACACAGAAAAGATAGAAAATATCTACATTTCAACAAAAAAAATCATTTGGAATCACAAGAAATAATTTCAAGATATTGAAGTAGTAAATCTACTTTAAAACCCATTTTCAATACCAAAATATGTAAAAAGGGTATATGGTATTTATTTTCCGTTTAAAAAAATCATGGCCTGTTATAGAAGCCAAATATCATATAATGCTCACAGTAACGGAAGGGTCATCATAACCGGGTACATTAAAAATAATCGTTACCTTTTTCATTTTGTAATGTTCTGCGTAGAAGAAAAATCCCATTTAATAAAATTAAATGTCAAATGAGTTTATACACCATATAGAAAAAGTCATGTATAAATCATCATATGCCTCAAAGAAAGAAGATTGAGATGAAGTCCATAACCTCGTGTCTGACTAGACTTGTTCGTTCTTTAATTTCATGAAAAAAAATTAAGTTAATTTCTAAATTCAATAGAACCTTTTTCAATCTTATTATTTCTTTTATATCACTTATTACCTTGTTATAACAATTAGTTAATTATTTTAGTTCATATCGGACATTTTGTCGATGTTCGAAACTTGAGTCAAAAATGAACTTCTTATAATTATAAATTATCCTTCTGGTAAAAATTACATTATCTCTAGAATTATATTCATGATTTATATATAATATATAAAATATATATCTAGTATATGTGTATTTTTAATAGTCCTTATAATTTGGATATAAGAAATGAAATGCACCATTAATGGATACAGTAAGTCGTAAGTACATATGAACACTACTTTCATTTATATTTATATTTAAATTAATTAAAAATAAATGATACATAGGTATATTGTAATTACAGTATAATATATATTCTATATATGTTACATAATTTAATTAATTAAATATTATATATGTTCCATGTATTTCATGAATGAGTCATTTCCCGTTGAGGGTGTGGTAGTCCGCATTTCCTCAATTGAAATTATTATATTTATACAACATGAAATGCATAATGGTGTGTTCTAAATGATAAGTATAGAATTATAGAGATTAAATAAATATCATATATATCATATATAATTATTTCTCCTTTATAATTTCCACCATAAGATGTGTTATAAGAATATTTAACAATCATCATTTCGTGAGATAGTAGTTCACCATCCACAGAAACAATATGTTCTATACCAATTAGATGATGGTGTGTGTGAGTGTAGTTTGAATATACCACATAAAAAAGCCTAGTATATTTAGGATAATGTTGTTGTTATATAAACAATGAATTAGAAGTGAATAGGGAGTTGAGAATGAAAAATAATTGAAAGGAACTTGAGAGAAGATGTTACCTCAAATCAGGTAACTTTATCTGATTTGAGCCAAAGAGATTTTATGAATTTTCTTCTACCTAGCTGATATATTATAAGTGTAAGGGAGGGATGTTGGGAAATTATTTGGGCAAAGGTTGGATGAGCCAATGGGGCTTGAGAGGTGGGAGTAAGGGTTAGAGTCAGTGTCCTTTTTTAAGAGGGAGGAGGGGCACTTTAAAAAAGTATGAAATTATTATTTTATTATTAAATAATTTCCAAATTATAATAATAGAAAAGTAATTTATGTATAATATAAGATGAGTATGGGTCAAAATAATATCATTCAATTTTTATTCAACATGTTTAGGTCACAAAATTAACTTTATATTTTACCTTTAACCCTTTGTAAACTTATTTAACTTTTACCATGTCTTCTTATATATTCATAATATATGGTTACCATAGTTACTAAAAAATTCCAAGATACCTGAAAAAGGATCATTAATGAAATTTTTAACATCATATATTTCATTTGTATGAATAAAATATTTTTAGGACTATTATATCATTTAATAAAATATAAATTCATTTAGAAAATCATTTATGTCCATCTTATACTATTCATATCATGACTTTTTTAAAAATCCATAACATCTTTATTAATTAAAAAAACTTAATTAAATCAAAAATAACAAGTCATACTCATCCATAAAATTCGTGTATGGAATAAAATGTTTCAAAATAAATTTATTTTTATTTTTATAATCTCATTTATTTATAAAATTAATTAATAAGGTAATCACTACATCACCATTGTGTCATTAATAAAATTATTTATTTGATTTATATAAATTATATATAAAATACCTTGATGTAGGGAATAATTTTATATTTATAATGAATATTTATATTCAAATAGATAACTTATATAACCCCATAGAAAAAATTATTTCGTAAAAGATACATGTTTAGGTAATATTTTTATTAACTTTAAATTAAAAGTAATTAAATGTCATTTTCACACAAAAGTGGCTACATGGGGTCCTAAAATAATCCCAAGGATGCCCATGGTCTAAGATATATCATTAAATAGGGTTAGTACATATGTTAGGGTATTTTAATATTATTATAATATTATTTTTTATCCTTATTTACCAGATTTACCATTTAATCATGGTAACTAAAATATTTTCTGATATTACTATTCATTATGTCTAAAAATAAAAGTCACTTATTTACACAATTTGGACCTACTAATTCAAAATATTGAGTCATTTTTTCCAAATTCAAAACAAAGTAGTTTCAAAAATTAATTTTAAGTTAATTCCCATTTTCCAAACCAAAAAGCTTGTTTTTAAGAAGTAAAAACTACCAAACTATTGACATGTGTTTATGTCCAATTTCAAAGTGAAATTAATTAAAATGAAACAAAAAATGGATTAAATGATAAAAATTTAATTTAATTAAACTTTAAAACCAATTAAAAGGACAATCTAATCATATAAATAAACTAGATGAAAAGACAAATTTTGACTTAAAATGTAGTATTTTTCATTATTCATTAAAATGAACTTTATCAAAAAATTACAACAACATTTCCCAAACTGAATTTTCAAGTATTTATTCTATATAATAAGTTTATTTTGTAAAATGGAATTTATAAAAGTGAAAAAAACTATATTTAAAAATTGTTCTCCATCAAAAGGAGGAAAAACTACCTTTTATAAATATTAGAGAATTTATGTGTAAAATTGGATTCATTCTCATTTTAACCCTCTAAATTTTATTAGATAAATGTGAAAAAATTTAAAAGAAAAATTTAATTATAATATTATTAGTTCTGTTCATTCCCTCCAATACAACGGCGGGGCGTTAACTACCCTCTAAAATATTAATATTATATTATTATTATCTTTCTTAGTATGACTCAACCTTGTGTGAAACAAAAAGAGAAACAAATTGTTACTTGTTCGGTATGCCATCACACATAGAACCCCCATTAAAGTAAAATTAATATTTAAATCACAAATATTAAAAAAAATGAAAATGTAAAATTCTTTATTTAACTCAGATGTTACATCCTTCCCCCTTTTGAAAATTGCCTCCTTGAAATTTTATTCGCTGATCAAATAAGTGGGATGATTTCTCCCTCATAGAATTTTCATATTCCAATGTTACCTCATTAACCATAATGTTTTCCTCAAAACCCTTACCTGATGAATTACCTTTTTTCTCAATACTAGCTTTCTTTAGTAATGAATCTAGACTGATTATTCCTCATAAGATAAAATCTCTTCCAACTAAACTACCTATCCACTCAAAAAATGAGATGGATCTGGAATATACTTTCTCAACATTGGAAAAAGAAAAACAATGTGTACCTAGGATAAACAAGGAGGTAATTCCACTCTATAGAAAACTGATCCAACTTTTTATTAGATTTCATAGGGTCTAATGAACCTCGGACTCAGCTTCCCCTTCTTTCCAAAACACATCACACTTTCCCGTGGAGAATCTTTGAGAAAGGGATGATCACCTAACTCAAAATAAAGATCCTCCCATAGGTTATCCGCATAACTTTTCTGGATCCTCTGAGCCATCCTCGTGTGTTTTTGTATCAATTGAAATTTCTCTCCCATCTCTTCTACCAATTCTGGTCCCATTAGTTTCCTTTATTATATTTCATCCCAAATAGCTTAAATTCAATAATGATTTCCATATAATGCCTAAAATGGAGCCATCTACATAATGGAATGAAAACTATTATTATATGAAAAATCAACCAAAGAAAGTTGTTGGTGCCAACTTCCCTAGTAATATAATGAGGAATAACATAGAATATCTTCTAATGTATGAATTTTTTGTTCTGACAGCCCATATGATTGAGGATGAAAAACTATACTAAAATTTAATTCAGTACCCAATGACTTCTGAAGTAATTTACAAAAGTTATAAGTAAACCTAGAATCACGATCTGATATAATGAAGATGGGAACTCTATGAAACCTGACTATCTCTTTAACATACAACTAAGAAAGATGATCTAGAGACCGAGTATCTCGTATAAGAAGGAGATGAGTAGATTTAGTCAATTGATCAACAATAACCCAGATTAAATTGTTACCTTGATATGTTTTTGGAAATCCCACTACGAAATCCATAGACACATTTTCTCATTCCACTATGGCACAGGTAAAGTTTGAAGCTTCCCTTTCGATAAATACCGTTATAATCTAACCTATTGACAAGTTAAACACTTCACAATAATGGTAGGAATATCTCTTTTCATTTTATACCACCAGTAATACTCTTTAATATCCCTGTACATCTTAGTAATGCTGGGATGAACTGAAAATGGAGAACTATGAGATTCACATAATAACTCATTCTTCAATCATTAATCACAAGGCACACATAATCTCTTCCAAAATCTAAAGTTACAATCATTATCAAAGTTTAATTCAAGAAAAATCCTCTTCCAAACGAAATCTATCATTTTCTATAACTCACTGTCTTCTTTCTCCACTTGCTTAATTCTATCTAATAGTGACGATTCCACAAACACATAAAATGTAACACAGTAATTTCCTACACCAATAAAATCTATGCTAATTTTCATCAAATTTTTAATGAAGGGATCTTATTCCAAATGTATCATTATTAATTTAGCATTACATTTTTGAATCAAAGCATCAACCACTTTATTTTATTTTACTATATGGTAATGAATCGTGAATTCATAATTGTTAATTAATTCCATCCATCTCCTATGTCTCATGATCAATTATTTCTAAGATAATATATACTTAAAACTTTATCATCTGTATATAATTCACATTTTACTCCCTACAGATGATGCCTCTAAATTTTTAAAGCAAAAACAATAGTAGATAATTCCAAATAATGTGTAGGTTAATTTAACTCATGAGATTACAACTAACATAAACCATAATAAATTACCTGAGAATTCTACATTAGAACACAACCAAGTCCTTTCAACGAAACATACCTGTAGATAAAAAATTCGCCATATCTATAAGGTAATACCAAAAATGGTTCATTCACCAATCATCATTTCAATTCCTGAAAACAGTCATTACATTCTTTTATCAAGATGAACTTATAACCTTATCAAGTTAAGACAGTCATTGGGATATAAAACCATGAAAAATTCACATAAAACCTTCGGTAATAGACTAAACATCCAAGAAAAATATAAATCTCGGTTATATTTGTGGGTCTTGGACATTATTCAATGACTTTAGTTTTAGTAGGATCAACAGTTATGCCATTTTTTGAATCAATGTAAATGATGAATAAAGTTTTTTGTAACCAAACTCACATTTGTTTTATTCCCCATACAATTTAATTTCTTTTATGGTTTGAAAGAAAACTCTTAAATAATGTTCAATCTCCACTATACTTTTAGAATATACCAAAATATCATATATAAACACAACCACTATTTATCACCTAAGTCAACAGAGCCATCACTACAACAAACTGTTCAATTCTGATTCCAACCATCTCAAGATGCTGATTTGTAAGGTCATTTCCAATTTTTGTCTTCCCAGCATAGTTTTTCAGTTTCCTCTATGAAAAAACATTCCAAAAAATAATATCTTAGATGAAGAAACATGGTAATGTTCAAATTCTAAATCACTTCAATCTTACCATAATGTAAAAAAATAATTTATTGATATTTATTTAAAAAAATTCTAACCACTAAATTCTTCTAAATCGACCTCTAATACCAACTTTTAGTACTCAGTCTTAAATTTTACATAATCATGAATTAAGTCAATAATTCACATTGAGAATATTTTCAGGTTTAGATATTTATAGAATTTGTTCAAAACATATACATAACAACTTGAATAATACTTGTAGACACTTCTACTCAGTATCCAATTGTTTTATAAAATAAAAACTCTTAAAAACAATGAAACACGTTTACTTCCATGTTTTAAGATGTTGGAATTTTCCTTGATCCCATCCCCGACCCTATTCCCCTTTCAGTCCTGTGATTTTTTTTAAAAAAACATGGGATGAGCCTAAAAATATCAGTAAGGGATACCTAAAGAAGGAAAATTGTTAGTTTTCAAAGCAACATGTAAACCACGAATACTTTGTCATAAAGTATTAATTTTTACATTTATTAATTATTAAATACTCCTCACTGAATAAATTCTCATTTCCTACCCTTTTTCTAACCATAGGATTCCCATAAATCTCATAGAAAGAAACATATATCATATAAAGGTAACATGAGACATAAACATACTTTAATGGAATAACCATAAATTCAACTTCCACACATATCAATAAATGGAATAGCCATACGACCTAATTCCATACCCAATTCATTGGAGGTTATAACATAACCACCCATCTCGGATTATCACAGAACCATCTATCATTTGTTTTATCATGTAATCACCTTCTAAATGTCTAAGTACCATTATATAATCATCACATATAAAAGATTTCAAATATCAACATTTCCATCATAAAAATTTCATTGTCAATCACAAAAAATAATTTTAAGATATTCAAATAGTAAATCCACTTTCAAAACCATTCTCAATACCAAAATATGTAAAAATGGTATATGGTATTTATTTTCCATTTAAAAACATCAGGGTTTGTTATGGAGGCCAAATATCAAATAATACTCATGGTGGCAAAAAGTTCATTGTCACCGCATACATTAAAAATAAACATTCCCAATGTCTTTTAGTAAAATGCTATGTAAAAAAATATTCTCTTTTAATTAAATTGAAATTCAATGGGGTTTATATACCATATAAAATCATGTCGTGTATAAATAAAAATATTCCTTGAAGAAAGGAGATTGAGATAAAGTCCCTTACCTCATGTCCGACTTGACTCATTCCTTATTTAATTCCTTGAATAATAAACTTAAGTTAATTTTTACTTGATTTAGAACATTTTTTATGTTTATTTTTTCTTTTATATCACTTATTACCTTTCTATAACAATTATTTAATTATTTGAGTTCATATCAGTCATTTTGTCGATGTTTAAAACTTGAGTCAAACATATACTAGTAATAATTATAAATTGTCCAGGTGGTCAAAACTACATTATCTCTAGAATGATATTCATGATTTATATATTATATATATCCTATATATCTAGTATATATGTATTTATAATAGTCTTTAGCTTATGTATATATGAAATTAAATGCACCATTCATGGAGACGGTATGTCGTATGTACACATGAACACTATATTCATTTCATTTTCATATTTAAATGAATGAAAACTAAATGATAAAATGGTGTATTATAATTCCATTATAATATATATGTTATATAAGTTACATAATTTTATTAATTCCATCCTTTATATGTTCCACGTATAGCATGAACGAGTCATATCACTTGGACGGGGCGGTAGTCCGCACTTCCTCAAATGATCTTATCATATTAATATAACATGAAAAGAAAAAAGATATAATATAAATGAGAATTAAAGAAGTATAGATTTAAAATAAATATGACATATTTCATATATAATTACAGTTTCATCATAATGGCCACCTTAAGTGGTGGTAGGAAAAGATTGAACAATCATCGTTTCGTGAGGCGATAGTTCACCGTCCCCATAAATATTATGTTCTGTACCCATTTGATAGAGGTGAGTGAAAGTTTAGTTCGAATCATTCTCATAAAAACAACATAGTATTTTGAGTATATTGGTTTTGTTATGTAAACAATGAATAATAAGAGCATAGAGAGTGGATAAGGAAAAATAATGGAATTGAACTTGATAGAAGAAGTTACCTCAAATCAGGAAACTTCCTTTGATTTGAGCCAGATGGATTTCTTTAATTGCATTATTCCTTGGGGAAGGATAATAGGAAGAAGGTAGAGATGTTGGGAGATTATTATGGAAGGGTTTGGATGAGTGAAGGGGGCTTGATAGGTGTGAGTAAGGGATAGAGGTGATGTACTTTTATAAGAGGGACAATAATGGGAATTTAGTATATACCAACGGTTTTAAACCATAGTTAAAGCCTGTGTAACCAATTGGAAAACATATACCAATGGTTTATAAACCCGTTGGCAAGAAAGGTGTGGGGATAGGATTTTTCAAATGAGTTATAAAATAAACATTTGAGAAAGCCACCCGAAATCATATTATCTTTCCCAACGGTTTAGAAGCCGTTGCAATAGATCTTTACCAACATTTTATGAAAATCGATAGTAAATATTGAGAATAACATGACTTTACCAGTGGTTTCTATAACCATTCGTAAATATTGAAATGTCAAATTTAACAATGATTGTAAACAACTATTAAAGAGCGGGTTTTGTTAATTCTATATCAAATTTTTTTGGAAATTGTTGGTATAGATCCTGGAATTGTTCCAGAAGAAAGAAACATCCCTATGCCTGCAATTTGTCCAGAAGCAAGAAACTTCCCTTTCCTATGAATTTTCCTACAGAATAATACAGTGTTCAGAATAAAGAATAGCTATCATTATATACTAGTGGTCTATAAATACACTTGAGGTTTAGAATGATCTACCCCATTCAAAACCATAAAATATCATATTATGTATTATGCGTGAATTTTATAATCTATGTGTTGAGTTGACTGCAGACTATATATTTATGAGGGACCTATTATACAACCCTTAATTTGAGTTATTTCAAAATGGTATCACATGTTCAGTTTATTAATGTATAACCTTTATGTCTTGGTTAATTCTCTCTTATTTTCTATGTTATCCTATACAAATATAAAGTAGATTAACCAAGGTCTCTTAGGTAAGTTGTTTGTGAAAAATTCATTCTCTCAAAAGGTGATGCAAGATGTATTTTTGAGTAAAATAGGGACAAGAAGGTATCTTTTAGATAAGTTAAATGAAATGAGAAGATCCCAAGATATCCTTTGTATTTATTATCAACAATGTGGAAAACGATACAAACATATTGGTGTAAGAGTTGTTTATTGGTATTGTAAAATAAATAAAAGGGAGACATTGATATTCTTAAGGATTGGATTGTATTTTTTATTAATGATTTTGGCATGATATTGCGTTGAGGAGTGAAATAAGCTATTGATGTCAAGTGGGGTGGGGGATGTATAGGGAGTTGGGGGTGCTATCCAACGGGGTATGGGATATCCAGGGCTGGGGGGATATCCAGGTGGTTGGGGTGGGTGTCCAAGGGGTAGGGGGTGTTCAGGGGGGTGGGTGGGCTATCCATGGGGGTGGGGGCTGTCCAGGCGGGTACGAGATGTCTAGGATGGTGGGGGTCATCAAGGGGGTTGGTTGAGGGAGGTTTTCCAATATGGGGGGTGGTCCAGGGGGTGGTCGGGCTATCCACAGGGGTGGGAGTCTGTCCACAGGGGGAGGGGTGTCCACGGGGGTGGGAGGGCAGTCCACGGGGGTGGTTGGGCTATCTAGGGGGGTGGGTGGGCTGTTCACGGGGGTTGATGGGATATCCATGGGGTAGGGGGTGTCTTGGGGGTGGACGAGATTTCCACAGTTGTAGGGATGTCCAGGGGTTGGTCGGGATATCCACATGGGTGGGGGTTGTCCACGGGGGGGAGGGGGTGTCCAGGGGAGTGGGCAGGAAGTCCACGGTGGTGGTTGGGCTGTCCAGGGGGGAGGGAGGGTTGTCCATGGTGGTGACCAAGCTGTTTAGGGGGGTACATGGTGTCCAGTGGGGTGGCCAGGCTATCAACATGGGTGGTTTCGCTGTCCAGTAGGGTAGGGGTTCACTACTATAAATTAATCTTATACCAAAATTTTCAAACCATTGGTAAAAGCCCCAAAACAATTGGCAATATCTTTCCCAATGGTTCATTAAATCGTTGGCCTGTGAGGCGTGGGGATAGCAATATCCCAGTGGTTCAAGATAAACCACTGGGATAGGTCTTCTGGATTTTCAAAATACCAATTGTTTATTATTACCCATTGGTAAATTTCTATCCCAATGGTTAATAACCATGGGTTTATACAACTACACCAATGGTTTTTAACCATTGGTATACACCAATTTCAACGGTTCAAAGTGAACCATTGCCATAATTCGTACTGTATTGGTTTAATAAACTGTTGGGATATAGTTATAACAACGGTTTTCAATCCATTGGTATAGACTACTCGATCTATATACCAACGGTTCTATGAAACATTGTTATTTAGTCTTCTCCACACAAAAAAACCATGGGAACCTCTTCCTACCATCTCCTCTTCCAGCCAGCCAGAACCAACATACAGTGGAATCCCCTCCAATTCAATTCCAGCAACCTCCCCTCTCTAATTTTAGTACTGTAATCCCAACAAGAAGCAGGTAGCTAGCTCTACTCTGGAATTACAGTACAAAACTGTAAAATAATTATGAATACAAAAAAAACACTCATATAGAGAATAAAAAATTATGAATACAACCCCTGAAAATACAAAATTTTAAAAAACACTCATGCCGACAATAAAAAATATAGTATTCAACCATCCTTCTATTGAACACCCCCTGCACCCCCATTCCCCCTAGACAACCCCTTGCCCCCTTCACCCCCATGCCCCCTAGATAGCCCCCTTTTACCCCCTGGATAGCCCCCTTTCACCCCTACTGGACACTCCCTCCACCTATAGACACCCCACTTGAACACACCCTCCCCCTAGACACCCCCAAATACAACTCCCCAAAAACCCCATGCCCACTGGAAAGCCCCCTTGCACCTCCCTTAAACACCCCATTCCACACTAGATAGCCCCCTTGCGCCCCCTAGACAAACCCCTTGCACACCCAATGGACACCCCCTCCCCCATAGACACCCCCTAGACACCCCTCTTGGACAGCCCCCATGGATAGCCCCCCCTTAACATACCCTAGACACCCCTCCTAGACATCCCACCTGCACCCACTCCCCTTACCTATAGACCCCCCTAGATAGCCCCTTGGACAACCCCCCTAGACAGCCCCCCTAGACACCCCACCAGCACCCTACCCCCTACCCTACAGACCCCCTGAACCCCCTGGACATCCCTTAGACAACCCATAGAAAAACCCTCATAGACACCCCACCTTCACCCTCCCCCTTCCCTACAAACCCCCCCCCCCCCCCAGACAACCCTTGGACACCCCTTAGACAGCCCCTCCTAGACACCCCACCTGCACCCTCCCCTACCCTGCAGACCCCCCGACACCCCCCGAACAGCCATTGGACACCCCCTGGATATCCCCTCTTATACACCCCACCTACACCCTTGCTCCTACCCTACAGACCGCCCCCCCCCGAAAATCTCTTGGACACCCCACCCAGATAGCCCCTCCTAGGCACCCCACCTACACCCTGCTCTGTAGACACCCCTAAAAACCCTTGGAAACCCCCTTCTAGAAACCCCAGCTGCACCCTTCCCCTGGCCCTGCAGACCCCCCCTGGGCAGCCCTTGGACACCCCCTGGACATCCCCTCCTAGAAACCCCACCTGCACCCTCCCCACTTCCCTACAGACCCCCTCCACCCCCAGGCTTCGAGCCCCTACACAGCAGCCTTCCTGTTTTCCCAGTGCAGCCAAAATTTCTTTTTGGATAGTTAAGATATTAACCAATATACAAAAATAAATATGAATCACCTCAATGGATTTAGTATGCCAAAGAATCCATATGGAAGTCTAAATTGATTCCTGGAACCCAATATATTTGCATTGTTTAGACTCCATCTGGTTGTCTAACAAAAAATACCTCTTATGATCCTAAAAAAATATTCTTATGTCCGACTTTTTGGCACTAATATAAAACCAAGTATTTTATCCTGGAATAAACTGGTGAGAAAAAAATATATCTTTTAAACCACCACTTATATGGTCTAACATAGAAATTTCTTTTTCCCTTATTGGAGATTCCTCTACCACACCCAAGGATAGAAGAAACAAGAATAAAAGAAACATTAAATACCTGTTGCAGAATCGTCGGGGGTCTCAATGATAGAAATGATAAATTAAAGAAAATGAAAAAGGAAATAAAGTACATAGAACACAAAAATTTACGTGTTTTGGGATTAATTCCTACATCCATAGAGAGGCAGAATTCTCACTAAAAATCAAGAGCACAAATTATAGAGTTTTTCAGGTTCGAAACCTTTGCCCAAAAATGGGCTACATGTGGAGAAGATGATCCACTATTCCTAATAGGAAGTCTGCGTCGCTATAATGAATGATGACCACCTTTTTCAAGAGTGCTACAATAGAGGCCGGTCGGAAGTCAAAAGTGTAATAGTATAATTGACCCTACTAATATTGTGTCAGCATTGATAGCTTTTAACATAATCACTCTATAGAAGTGGAGTCCAAAGGAAGAAACAGCTAGTGAAAAGTCATCAATGACTTTACTCAAACCACCAATCCATTAAGGAATCATTCAAGTCTAGATGAGGAATGCATGGAACTAATTGGATTAAATGATTTCTGTACTCAAACACTATTTCATCTATTTACTGGATCCTAGAAAATTCTACAGCCATCAGTACCTTCACATCTTTATGAAATAATGGTAAATGAACAATGCCTTGAAAATTTTCCAAGAATATTCTTTTTATACCTTATTCTGAATAATATACTTTCACCACTAATAACTTGGACCCTCTAGTAGGATGGTTGCAAAAATAACCTTAAGAGACTCATTAATCTAAATCTGGATAAAAATATCCTCAAACTTCAGTACCAAAACCAATTCATCCTAAGAATCCTATTACCCAAGAATTATTGGGGGACTATAATCTTAGTTCTAGGGTTCCAAGGTGTACCTTAAAGATCAATTTATTCAATGATTTTGATTCATTCAGGTGGGAATTCTTATGGGATGCTTTGGATATTCTCAGATTTCCAGCAAGGTTCTCGTCTTGGGTTAAAAGATTCATCTCTACCCCTATTTTCTCAGTGAACATTAATGGCAGTTCACATGGACACTTTTTGGGGAAAATAGGGCTCAGGAAAGGGAATCCGCTTTCACCTTTCCTTTTTTTGATTTTCCTGGTGTTTTTATTATGCTCTTAGACTCCCTTATTTTATCTTCAGATGCTTACATGTTTCATTAGTGTTGTTGTAAAACCTTTATTTCTCACCTTTGTTTTGTAGATGACCTTATCTTATTTTCTTATAGTGATTTGGATTCGGTTTTAGCCTTGAAGCATTCTTTGGTTATTTTTTCTTTCCTATCTGGATTTAATGTAAATCTTTTAGAGCCCTTAATGTTTGCGGCTGGTATCTCTCTTTATGATTGTGATTATATTGAGGCTGTTATGGGGGTTAGGAGGGGGTCTATTCCTCTTTGTTATCTGAGAGTTACACTCATCACTTCCAAGATTATAGGTTCTAATTGTGTGTTCTTTGAAGAGAAAATTGTTCTATGAGGTAAAGTTTGGACTAATAACTCTCTCTCCTATGTTGGGTGATTATAGATTGTTCAATCGGTTCTTTTTACAATGCATGATTATTGGTGTTATCACTTCATTTTACCCAAGAGAGTGGTCAAATCCATTGAAGACACCCTTAGTAATTTTCTTTGGAAAGGTCCTTTTCTGGATTCCTCTAGGGGTGGCCTACTATTTTTTCTATGCTTGAGGTGTGGTTTGGATGGGGGTTGGAGTACTGGTTTTGTAGGATGGTTGTTTTGGATGTATGTAGTGGTAGTGGTTTTCTAGTGGATGGGGTGCTGGTTTGTTGTGGAGCTGGGTGTGGACTGGTGGTGTGTAAGGGCTGTGGTTTTTGGATACTTTGGTTGGTGTCTATGGCTAGTTTGGGATAAAGTGGATAGTGTGGGTTGGAATGAAGATGGAAGGGGGCTGGTGCAGGTTGGAATAGGTGGTATGGGTTTTTTTGTAGGTGGTAGGGGGTTGGTGTGGGATGGAATCCCGTTGGATGGGGGCTGGTGTGGGGGATGGTGTGGGATGGAGTGGCTGGTGGGGGAGGGAAGGCAGGTGGAAGGGGGTGGAAGGGGGCTGTTGTGGGCTGGAATAGGTGGAAGGGGGCTGGTTAGGGTTGGATTGTAGGTGGATAGGGGATTTTGGGCATGTGGAAGGGGCTCATGTCGGATGGGATGTTGGAGGTCGGGGCTGGAAGTGGTGGTAGGGGTTGTTTTATAGGTGGCAGAGGGCTGGCATGAGTGTTTTGTAGGAGGCTGGGGGGTGGGAGCCAGTGTGGTGGCTGGTGTGGTGGCTAGTGTGGGATGGATTGCAGGTGTCCAGGGCATGATCATGTAGAGACCACGGCGTTACCGCGGTGTGACCGCGGCGTGACTGCGACATGATCGTGGCATGAATACAGTGTGACCACAGCGTGACTGCAGCGTGACCATAGTGTGATAGCGGCATGACCACGGCATGACCGAGGAATGATGGGATGGTCCAACAACATCTGCAGGGTAGCATCTTCCGGCCAGGAGTGAAGGGAGCGGGAGGAGGGGGAACATTCCGGCCATTGCCCCACCGGTAGAATTTGTGATTAGTTTGTCTCAACATTTATCACAAGACTTATGGAATACTATCACAGAGCTGATCATCCATCAGATTACCCATTGTTCTATAAATATCCAACTACACTATATAAGGTGTGTGTTGTTTACTATTCTTACAGAGAAAAAAAAGATAATGTAGAAGCATTTTCTCTGCATGGGTCAAAACAGTCATCAGATCATCCAGATCATAAAAATATAAAACTCTGAAGGACAGTTTTCCAAATACAAATATCATTATAAAATTATTCTCAAGTATTATTATTTTCTAACCTTTACTATGTTGTATCTCGACCACTTATATGTACCTTGTAGAATAAAAGTTGCAAGCTTCACTGTCATCTTCAATGTTGTCTATAGGTGACTAAATATTTTCCTGAGAGACTCAATCTATAGATTTACTACCTCAGGGCCTCCCTCCCCATTAACTACGGGTGGGTAATATATCTAAAACTCTATCTAGGTATCATACGTCAAATTCTAATAGTACTACGAACCGCCAAGGGGTTTTTCCCTAGAGCAGGGCCAAATCACGGCATTATCGCAGCGTGACTGTGGTGTGAGCGAGGCTTGACCACGACGTGAACGTGGCGTGATCGCGGTGTGACTGTGGCGTGACAGTGGTGTGACCACGGCATGACCACGGTGTGACCGCGATGTGTTGTACTGGTCTAGTGACATCCATGGAAAAATATCTTCTGGCCAGGAGCGAAGGAAGCCGGAGGAGGCGGGGCAACATTCCGACCATCGCCCCACCGGAAGAAATTGTGATAAGTTAGTCTCGACATTGTTGACAAGACTCATGGAATACTATCATAGAGCTGATAATCCATCAGATTCCCCACTGTTGTTGAAGGCTCCAACTACACTATATGAGGTGTGTGTTGTTTACTATTCTCATAGAGAAAAAAAAGATAATATAGAAGCATTTTCTCTACAAGGGTCAAAACACTCATCAGATCATCAGGATCAAAAAAATTTCAAACTCTGAAGGAAAATTTTCCAAATACAAATATCATTATAAAAGTATTATCAAATATTCTTATTTTCCAACATTTACTATGATGTCCCTCGACCAATTAAATTTTCCTTGTAGAATACAGGTAGTAAGCTTCACCGTCATCTCCAATGTTGTCTACATGTGAATAAATATTTTCATGAGAGACTCAATCCAGAGATTTGCTACTTGAGGGCCTCCCTCCCCATTAACTATGGGTGGGTAATGTATTTAAAACTCTATATAGGTATCATGAATTAAATTTTTATAGGATTGAAAACCATTATGGGGTGTCGTCCTGGAGCAGGGCCAAATCGTGGCATTTCCACGGCGTTACCGCGGCATGGCCGCGGTGGGACCACGGTGTGACGGCGGTGTGACTGCAACATGACCTCGGTGTGACCGCGGCATGACTATGGCGTGTTGGCCTAGTCCAGCGACATTCGTGGGGTAGTATCTTCTAGCCAGGAGTTAAGGGAGCGGGAGGAGGTGGGGGAACATTCTGGTCATTTACCCATTGGTAGAAATTGTGATTAGTTAGTCTCAACATTGATCAGAAGACTCATGGAATACTATCAGAGATCTGATCATCTATTAGATTCCCCATTATTGCCGAAAGATCCAACTACACTATATGAGGTGTGCATTGTTTACTATTCTCACATAGAAAAAAGATAATGTATAAGTATTTTCTCTACAAGGGTCAAAATAGTCATCAGATCATTAGGATCATAAATATATTGAACTCTGAAGGATACTGTTCCAAATTCAAATATCATTATAAAAGTATTCTCAAGTCTTATTATTGTGCAAAATTTACTAGGATGCCCCTCGAGCACTTAGATGGTCCTTGTAGAATACAAGTAGCATGCTTCACCCCCATATCTAATGTTGTCTACAAGTGACTAAATATTTTCGTGAGAGACTCAATCTAGAGATTTTCTACGTAAGGGCCTCCCTATACATTAAATATGGGTGGGTAATGTATCTAAAACTCTATCTAGGAATCATACATCGAATTCCAATAGGATTGTGAACCACCACAGGGTGTCATCCTAGAGTAAGGACAAATCACGACATTACCATAGTGTGACTGTAGCGTGACTGCGACTTGACCACTATGTTACCGCGGCGTGACCGTGGCGTGACCGCGCCATGACCGCGACGTGACCATGACATGTTGGAACAGTCTAGTGACATCCACAGGGAAGCATCTTCCGGTAAGGAGTGAAGGGAGCGAGAGGAGGTAGGGAAACATTCCGTCTGTCGCCCCACCAGTAGAAATTGTGATTAGTCAATCTCAACATCGATCACAAGACTCATGGAATACTATCACCGAGATGATCATCCATCAGATTCCCCATTGTTGTAGAAGGATCTAACTACACTATATGAGGTGTGCGTTGTTTACTGTTCTCACACAGAAAAAAAAGATACTATTGAATCATTTTCTCTACAAGGGTCAAAACACTCATCTGATCCTCGAGATCATAAAAATATCAAACTCCGAAGGACAAGGATAAGTACAAAACAGAAAACTAGACATTAATTGTTTCATCAACTTTGTTGAGAAATTTAATTAATTATATTTTTTAATAAAAACATTTATTCTTATTTTTATCAATCATGTTACATAATTTCATATGAAATTAATGAATCCCTAGAATGGAAAAATCAGGATAGGACTACACTATTATAAAACATGGAACTAAGTGGCAATGGAATGAGGTGATGAGGACTAGTGATCATAAAGAGTTTTTAATTATTATTGAAATTTTATTCTTCTTACCAATTTCTATACTAGATATCAATATTGTGATTACTCTTCATACAAGATTACAAATAAATCCTATGTAGTTGTCCTTCACATTATAGAAACTGATCTTATGTTATAAAAAATAGACTCTTGATTTGGGATTATGGTATACTAAAGATATATATTTTATATTTTTTTTAAAAGTGGTACTAGGGAGTTGATACTACTGATTGAGAGTCAAATTATGAAGGTTTATTATTTATCAATGGTATATTAATTTCATGAAACTCTAATAATAAAACATCAGCCACCTTGAGAACAATAGAATTAGAGAATGTTTTAACATCTCAGGATGCATCACAAATCTTATAGGAGAATTTATACATGTATAAAATTAGATGTGCATCGAGGCCTGGAAAACACCCAAAACAGTGTTAAGATGAAGTTTATGGTGGGGAGAACCATAAGACTAACATGTGTTAAATAATGACACCATCTGTGTTTTTAGATATATAACCTCGGTTTAACACCCAAAGGGGTGGTCTAGAGGCTAGACAAACACATGAAATGGGTTTCACCGTAAGATAAGGTCACAATGGACATGACAGAACTCATCAACTATTTAATATGTTATAACAATGGATCGTCAGAAGGTTGTAGTGAGTGGCACAATGACACAACATTTAAAGGGAAATGAAACAACGGAAAAGAATCATACACCCCCAAAAACCATTCAAAAATTCATTCACTTCACCTAAACATGGAAATTTCATTTATAATATTCAAAGGTGAAAAGGAAAGTATCATGGTCATGACATATGCCTATTCGGGCAATGTCATTTGATCTAAACGAGCATGATAGGCAAGTTTATATCATTCATAGAAAACGAAAGCTAACATGACACAAAATAAACACCAACAAGAGACATATGGAAAACTCAAACCAAATCTAAAAATGATACAAATAACCATCACTATTATCTGGTTTAGAAGACAGCGTACCTCTATTGGAGGGGATTTATTATAAAATCATGGAATTGCATTATCACACAATTCATTTATTTATATTTAACATTTATTCTAAAACTCATTCAGCACAAATCAAATTCAATAAGTTAAGCATCTAGATCTACATAACTATCACTATGAGTTTTCACAGACAGAACACCTACATTGGATGGGTTTTATTATAAAAACATGACTTTATTTATCAAATGAAACAATTATATTAAAGAACAGATATTCAAGATATTCAATTGAATATAATTTAGAATAATTAAGAATGAAGCTAAATTTAATTTAAAGCATTCATGAATTAAAGAGGCTAGGAGAGGGACCCTACCTCAAGGTGGAACCAAGCCATCCACTTCGGCTCTTGGATCTCTCTAACTAAAATCCATGGCTCCCCCACTAGGAATACACACCTTCACACACATGCAAGGACACCTAGCCCCTATGCAGACACCCGCATGGCCATGAGCATGTGCAAGGTGATCGTTGCACATATTCTTATATGCATATACCAGTCTCCACACACCTGCTTATGCATATATATATATATACATATATATATATATACCTAGGAACACATAGCCCCATATGTGCATAATCACTACCATGGGTGAAAATATACGTAATGGGGGAAACCACATACATATACTTACTTACCTATGCACACACAAGCAAGTCACCCATGACTTGGATAGTTGAAACCAATGATCGGGGATTAACTCACTACACAAAGGATATTAAGAACTGTAAAACACATAAAGGATGGTAAATAACCAGTGAGAAACCAACCAATGACATTAAAGCCATACATCAATTGGAAGTAGAGAACCAAATCCCCCAAAACCAGCATGAAACAGTCCAACACCCTACTGAAACCATAATATGGAGTCAAAAACACTGAAATCCCCAAATACATGAGGTTCGAGACAAGTAATAACCATAAAATCTTACCTCGGATCAAAGCCAGAGGACTGAATAAATCTGATCACCTTCTAGCAACTTTGCAGAATATAACTACTCTTTGTCCATAGAATGAAGTAAAAGACCTATGTGGCCAATTCCATACAGAAAATAAAAGAAAAACTAAACTAAAACATACCTGTCTCCTTTGACTATACACGTCACCACCCAACATATACGAACCACAACACCCCATGGGTCAAATCATGTTCCTGCAACAAGGGAGAAACAGATCCATGTTTCAAAATAATAATATAAAATAGTGTATTCCTATTAATTAACAACTAATCTTCCTAGTAATGGTATACAATCAGTTTGGCTCCAGTTTCAACATAGTTCGATTTTGTTCGATACATGTTTGTTTGGGAAATTTCCATTAGTTTTAGTTTGTCTTGTTTTTGTTTATATTATCTTAGACAATTTCATTCATTTGAGTTTTAGTCGATAATGAAATTAGTCTTATACATGAATTTCATACCTAATATAGATTTTTCATGGGCACATAAATCACCAAAATCCCCATATTAAATTCGTTCAAATAAAGAGGGTAGAATAAACCAACATCAAATCCCCTTGGACACCCCACCCCCACCCCTTGGACACCCCCACCCCCTGGATAGCCCCTACCCAATCCCATGGATAGCCCCAACACCCCCTAGAAACCACCCCACCACCCGAACACCCCCACCCTGAGACACCCCACCCCCATGGATAGCTCCCCACTCGCATGGACACCCCCAACCCCCTCAGACAGTCCCCAACCCCCTAGAAAGCCCCCACCCCCTAGACACCACCCCACCCCCTGAACACCCCCCACCCATGGACATCCCACCCCCATGGACAACCCCCACCCCCTGAACACCCTCATCCCTTGACACCCCCACCCCAAGACCCCCCCCCCCCTCACACCCCCCTGGACAGCCCTCACCCAACCCCCTTGGACAACTCCCCCAACCCCTTGGACACCCCCATGCACCTAGACACCCCACCCACCTGGACCCCCACACACATGGACACCCCCAACCCCCTTGGAAAGCCCCCAACCACCTAGACACCCCCCGGACACCACCTCACCCCCTAAACACCCCACCCCCCCTTACAGCCCCCATACTAGACATCCCCTACCCTATTGGACATCCCCCATCCCCTAGATACCCCCACCCATGGGAAAACCCCCACCCCACTCAATACGAACATGTTTAGAATGTGAGAAATAAGAAAGTTCAATGAAAATAAAACAGTTTTGTGCTACAAGGAAAAGTGATTCTATTGAAAAAAATCCTTAATCAGTGTTATAACCTAGAAGTTGATAAAAACACCTTTTTTCCATACTTATTGATATAAAAAAACACTTGAAGGGAAATTCCAGATAACACAAACTTCACATATATATTTTTTTCAAGGAAAATAAATTTTCAAAATGAATCCTTCATAGAGTGTTGTTATTGTATTGAAAAATTCAACATGGAAAAAATACAAAAATACATTCTAGTTAATCACATATCAAAAAAAGTTTCAACACATTTACCATGAGTTAGTTATATATTAATAGGTAAATTTTCATCTAGATAACACTTTATAATGTAATAAAATATGGTTACCCATTCAACTGTATGTGAATCCAAAAATAACAACACATTTATCCACAAACCAATTTCCATTCACATGCATCAAGTACATATTAAAATAGTATGCATTAGATAACATTTTCATTTTCAAGTTATAACACTGCATTCACATGACAATGACATCCACAAAGAATCAGTGGTATGAATAATTCTACACATAAAATATTCTTAACATTTTTATGAGCTCCAAATGATTTCACATAGAATATGATATTCTTTATGAAACTAGAAACACATCATAACATAAATCACAAGGAAATAATGTTCTCGTGGTATATTCTATGTGAACTTCCAATGATTTATATCTATAAACATGACAATGATAACTATTTTTTTAGAAAACAAAAATCAATCATATATCACATATGAATGAAACAATAAAAAATGATACAAATTGAATCAACAAAACTAAAAACTAAAAAATGAATCAATTAATCATACCAGATGAAGATTTGGGACTTACTGCCAAAGAATAATGGAAATTTAGAAGGGGATACTCGACCAGAGGGGATCCTTGATCTAGGTGGGATGCCCGACCACCAGAGGGGATGCTCGACCTTCTCGACCTAGTAGGATTCACGTCGGGTGAGGGAAAGCTCGACATAGAAGGGATTAGCATATGGTGAGGGAAAATTCAACCTAGGGGGGATGTGAGACCTCATAGGGGATGCTCTACTAGATGAAGATGAGAAGGGGGATGTGCGAGCGACGATGAGTGGTGAGTGGCAAGTGGTGAGTGGAAAGGGGGAGTTCTAATGGGAGGAGGGGAGTGCGTGGCGATCTGCGAGAGGCGGCGAGGGGGAGTATAGATAAGAGAAGTGGTGAGGGGGATTCAGGATGTAGAGGAGCATTTTGAGATGGAGAAGTGGGGGTGCGATGTGAGGGGAAGTTAGGGTGGGAGGAGGGTTGTATTTTAGGTAGGTTTATCCCAACTGTTCATAAGAACCATTGGCTATTGAGTCGGTTTTTTCCAACGGTCCACTAAAACTGTTGGTAAAACCAACTTATATTAATGTATATGAATGGTTTCACAGAACCGTTGGTATATCCTCTTTATTCCAATTTTTTTTTAAACATTTGGGAAATAACTGTTGGTATAGGTGGAATTTCCACTAGTGGGAGGAGGGACACTTTAAGAATGTTTGAAATTATTATTTTATTATTAATTTATTTTAAAATTATAGTAACACAAAAGAGATATATTTAGAATATATGATGACGATGGGTCTAAATCCTTTTAAATAATGGGTTTTAGAAATGTTTAGGTCACAAAATTAAACTTATCTTTTTTGCTTCAACTCTTAGTAAAATTATTTAACTTTTACCATGCCTTCTTGTATATTCATAATATATAGTTACCATAGTTACTATAAAATTCCAAGAGACCCAAAAAATGGATCATTAATGAAAATTTTAACATCATATATGTTATTAGGCCGAATATTAGATTTTTTGGACTATTATTTCATTTAATAAAATATTAATTGTTTTAAAAAACTCATTTATATCAATTTGTATACTCTTTATGTCATGACTTTTTAAAAAATTCATAACAACTTGATTAATTCAAAAAACATCATTAAATAAAACATAAAAACTCATACGAATCTATAAAATCTGTGTATTTCATAAAAATATTCAAAATAGATTTATTTTAATTTTTATAATATCATTTATTTAAAATAAACATTAATTAGGTAATTACTACCTCACCATTGTGTCATAAATAAATTTATTTATTTGATGTCTATAAATTATAAATAAAATACCATGACATAGGAATATTTTTAGATTTATAATTACTATTTATAGTCATATATATCACTTATATAACACTATATAATAATAGATTCAGTAAAAGAAACATGTTTCAGTTATATTTTTCTTAATTTAAATTAAAAGTAATTAAATTCCATTTTCACACACTAGTGGCTACGTGGGGTCCTAAAATCGACCCAAGGATTCCCATGGTCAGACATATCACATAAAATAGTTTTATAACATGTGTTAGGGTAATTTAATATTATTATAATATTATTTTTTACCCTTATTTACGAGATTTAGCCTTTAACCATGGTAAATAAAATACTTACTGAAGTTAATATTCATAATGTCTAAAAATAAAAGTTTCCTATTTAAAAAATTTAGAACTCATGATTAAAAATATGGAATCCATTTTCTCAAATTCAAAACAAATAAGTTACATAAATTAAATTAAAATTAATTTTCGTTGTCAAAACCAAAAAGCGTGTTTTTAAGTAGTAAATACTACCAAAAGATTGACATGTGTTTATGTCCAATCTCAAAGATAAATTACTTAAAGGACCAAAATTGGATTAAATGATAAAAATATAATTTAATTATACTTTTAAAACAAATAAAATTACAATCTAATAATATAAATAAACTATATGAAAAGTGAATTTTGACTTAAGATGCAGTATTTTTCACTATTCATTAAAAAATGAACTTTTTTAGAAAATTTCCAAACATTTACCCAAAGTAAATATTGATTCCCCATTTAAAATGAAGAATTTTATTTTGTCAATTAGAACATATAAAAGTGACAAAAACAACATTTAAAAAGGGTTTACCATGAAAGGGCGGTAAAACTACCTTTTTAAAATATTAGAGTATTTATACTTAAAATTGGATTCATTCTCATTTTATGACTCTAAATTTTATCATATTAATGTAAAATTTTATATGAAACATGTTTAATAATAATATGGTTAGGTATATTCATTCCCACCAATACAATAGACATGTGTTAACTAACCTTTAAAATAATAAAACTATATTATTATTATTTTTCTCAGTATGACTCAACCTTGTGTGCAACATATGATTTTGGAGAAATCTATTATTACGTGTTAGGTATTCCCTGAAACACAGAATCCCCATTAAAAAAATTAATATTTAATTCAAAAATATTAGTAAATATGAAAAGTTCATATTTTTATTTACCAGGGATGTTACATTTAGTATGAGAAAGGTTTCAGAATTTCATGTTTTGTGAATAAAATCTTGGGGATAAATAGGAAATTATTTAATGGGTTTGAATTTCCTTAATCTAAACTTATGGTTTGTTGAATTGAAATGTTTAGAAATATTGGATTATTCTAAAGTGATTATGAAATTTGTTTTAAATGGGGTGTTTTGGTCTGTTGAAAAGTTTTTGAATCTAATGAATTGGTGTTAGAAAATATTTTTGAGTGGTTGGTGTTTTTCTAGAAAGGGTTTTAGCCTTTGTTGGTGTAATATTTTGAGAAGATACATTGCTATATTTTTTATAACGGAGAAGGGCTATTTGGAATAGAATTTTTGTTTTGGAAGCTGTATTAAATGAAATGGTTTGGATTTTTAATTAATTGGTCCTTGATGATGTGTGGGTTTTTTTGTTAAATGTAAAAATAGTTTTTTTACTTAGTGGTTAGTGTGGCTTTGGAAGGTAAATGATTTTTTGGAATGATATTGTTTTGTTTTAGCCTGTTGTGTTTTCATGAGTGCTCACATGCATGGTTTTATGGATATATGGATAGATGGCCAGTATGGAATGATAGTTGAGTTCCCAGGGTTGCACGAAAATTTTTCATGTGAGTGATACTTGATGAAACACCAATGGTGAATGTGAAAATCCACCAAGTTAGTTTGTTTTTAAAAAGTGCTTTGACCTAAAAAATTGGGGTGTTTGTTATAATCTTATGGTTACGTGGTTGTTTTTTCCTATATCTTATAAGTGTTGTGTATTTTATATACATCCTTATGATCTAGAATTCATACTCTTATTGTGTCTTGATATGGGATCTTGTTGGTGGCTTAATTTTGAGGAAAGGTTTAGTGGGTTTCTAAAGATGTGTTGGATGTTGTGATGTGTCCCCAAATTGTTCTCTGTTGTACTGTTTCTAGATGATCAACCTAAATATTCATTTCAAATGTTAAATATACATCCTCAAATAATGCCTCAACTTGTTTGTTTGAATAGAGGGATATTTGGGATCAATTTAAAGTGCCTTTCCATTATAGTGTTTTTCTTAGTTGGGGTAGTTGTGCTCAGTGAGGTTGATGTGTTTCCCTACATTCCTTGTATTTCCTTCTCCTTGTCCGGAGTGAGTGAGAATGGTTTCATGTTTATATGAGTTATTTTTGGTTTAAAAGTGTTTTGACTGAGGAAGATATTTTAATCTTTTCCCGTGATATGTTTTTTTGGCATGGGAGTGTTACATGTCACCATGTGGAACTAAGGGAAGTATTTCAAGTTAGGGATTAATAGCTCTAGACTGTGAGGCAGTAGATGCTTCAACCATTAGATATCCAATAATAGGTCTCATATTGAAGCTTGATCATAGTAAAGAATCATGATGGTATGGGTATCCTAGTTATGATTGACCCTATATCATTGTGGCGAGGTAGATGTAGTGTTGTTATTATGGATTCTTGTCTCTCTGAATTTATTCATGTCGTAAAGATCACGGTGTACATAACCCTCACGTAGTTTCCGAGCCTATGGCTTCATGGATGTGGGTTTCCAGTTAATGATTTGAATAGACCACCTATGTAAATCTTGTGGGGTCATGGTTTTATCCATTTGTTGGAGGAGAGTGTTGGGTAGTTATCGGTTGTGGTTATAGTGGCACAATGATTTTTTCTCCTTCCCTCCTCGCCCAATGTGGTAGGGGTTTGGATCCCTCCAGAGAGTGTTGGCCCTTTTCTTTCCCCCTCCATCCAGGAGTTTCTGGTTTAAATGTTCATGTTTCCTTCCTCATAACGTGGGTTGGTAGTTTGTTTGGGGAGAGTTTTTGTGGGCTTGTGAGAGTGAGGCCTGATTCTATCTCTTGTTGAATTCTAGTTTGTTTGTTTCTAGTTGGTTTCTAATTTTGGGGAGACCCACCAAGGGACTTATTTATTTTACTCTTAAGAACTTTTCTAGTGATAGTTGTTTCATAATGGTGGGGAGCCTATTTAGAAATCCCATAGAATTGATTTTCAAGAGTTCTCTTTGGTTTAGGTGATCATTGGTTTCATTAGGATAAGGCCCAACAATCCGGTTCTTTGTTTGGTTGTGGAGGTAGTGACTCGATCCTTCAGTTGATTATCGAGAAGTGGCTGTGAGTTGGTGTTTTTTTGAGGCAAGAGGCCTATGTTCCATTAATAATTAATGAGGTGTCCTTCTATTTAAGTGCTGGAACATTATGATGGGTCATCCTTATGTTTTGATCCATTGGCTGGAATCTATTGAGGCTTCCTGGAGGTATAAATATTAAATGGGGGTTGGGGGAATTGTCACACGTTTTTTTTCATGTCTTTGTTTTGATCCCCATTGTTCGAAATACCAATTATATTATTAGGTTTCAGGTGAGGTGAAATTTTATTTTTGAAGTTTCATATATTTATAATCGTCCTACCATGGGTTCCCCATATCTTTTTTGGGAGTTTTTGTAGAAAAGGGTGGTTACTTCATGATTTGGTCCAACCATGAGCTCATTTCCAGTTTTAAAAACAAAATATATTTCTTTTATAAATCCTTTATTTTTCAACATTTTTCACTCATTAAACTGGAAACATGGACTCTCATTATTTATTCAAAACACAATATAATTTTTACCCCCTTAGGAATTCAAATTCATGGTGGATTTAGGTTATTTATTCAGGTATTGGGCCAACCCATGAGCCCATTTCTAGTTTTAAAAACATTATTGGTTTCTTTTATATCATATTCATTTTTATATATTTATCAGTGATTAAACCTATAACTCGTGACCAATATACCTCTGAGAACCCCCATGTTCCATTTTCTTACATTGGAGCTCATATTAGCCATAGCTTAGGAAAAATGCTCTCAAGGCATCTCAAATCATCCAGATTTGGTAAGGTAATTTTATTTTTTCATGAATCCTCCATTTTTTTCTTTTTCCCCAAAAATCATCATTACCTGGTTATTACATACCTATGTATCCTCTCCATGAACTTCCAATCCATTCCATTTCCTCTAAGGGTGCAGATATAAATGAAGATGGAGGGTTTTGTAGTTTCCATGGTGTGATTCATTTTCCTTTCTCCTCCCTCATCCTCCTCCCCCAAATATTTCCTAGTTTTCTCTTCTACCCTGATCATTCAAGATCTAGGGTTCTGTTACCCCATAATAATTATTGTGTTTTTTTTTATTTTTGGCTGGTTGTCATAGGTTTAGGGTTTGTAAACCCTCAAATGATGATATTGGGTGTGTGTTTCCATTCCGACAAGGATTTGAAGTCGGTTTCCCATTTCACATGTCCTTTTTATTTAAGCATAATATTTTTAATTGTATTTTAACACTCTAAAATTTTTTATTATTGTTTTATAAGCCTTCAATAACTTTATTTTGTGTGAAAATTTGTGTTTATGCCTTATTTTGTGAAAAGTGGTGTTGTTTTGTTATAAATGTTCACACCAAGTGTTTTTTTAATAGTTTCATTACCTTTTGCACCTAGTTTGTGATGTTTAGAACCTGGTTTAGGGTATTTTTAACATGGTTTAGTAGATTTAATAAATTTATGTCAATAAATTAGTATTTTTATTCCTTTTAAAGTGCATTAAATGAATTGTGTTGTTAAAGAGTGTATGCCAGGTGTTCGATAAATTTCCAAGTAGCCTTATTTGTTTTTAGTGTGATTTAAAATGATTTGTTTCGATTTATAAATGCATTTAAATCATTAAAAATTTTATTTTTTTCATTCTTTTATGTCTTCAGAATGTGTTTTTGGTTGTACAAACAAATGGGTTTTTGGTATATAACATATGTTGTCCTTAGTTGCTGGAAAATGGCCAGTTTGACATCCTTATAAAAATGGTTTTCCTTTGAATGTGTAATCAAAATGTTTTAAGGGATTTATGAAAGAGGTTTTCTAAAATAAATGGTATGTATACACCTCTTTATTAAAAGTTTAATTTTTACCTTAGGCGAAAGTTAGTTTCGAGAAATTCCTAAAGGCCCGTTTGAAGACTTTGTGAAAAATGGTGAAATTGTTTATTATGAAAACCTCATGTGGTTATTTCTCATTCCATGATTGTATGTATATAATGGATGGGATGTAATTATGGAGGAATCATTATGATCCATTATGTGAGTTCCTTAGGTTAGACTCCTTATGTTCCTTTTGATTAATGGAATGAGATCAGTCCTTAGAGTGACTCGTGGTGATGTCTATTGTGAATTATTATTATATATATGTTGGGATTGGATGCTCCGATGGAATCGATTTACTCACCAACATTAGATACTTCAGACATGGGAACCCCAATTTTTGGGAGAATATTATAATAATGATTACTAGACTGGTAGGTTATGGTACTGACTAGTGGCCCATAGTAGGGGAAATATTGGGTTTATTACTATGGGATTTCCCCCGGCCAGCCTGAGAAAGGATGGCAGAGCATATTGAGTGTTTTGATTTCCCTGTGTGTGACATGTCAACAGAGATGAGGTCTCTTTTATTGCAGTATTATGGATTATTATTGACCTCCTAGGTTCATCCATGTCTATTTGGCTGTCAATTTTATACAGTCATGAAAATTATTCTTGTATGTACATTTACATTTCCTTTATTGAGTGATTACTATCACGCCTTAGTTTTTATTGTTTTTCTTGTAAAGTGGTGGGATGGTTTTGATATGGATTTTGAAAAATGGTTTTCAACAGAATGTGCTTTGTCCTCTTTTTACAAATATGATCATGTAACCCTCACTTTCCCTTTGAAAATTCTATTAGAACACTAGTTGAATTATTCTCATTTTGGAAATGACTAAGGGAAATGGGTTGTACTTTGTTTTGAGAAATCATGTAGAAAGTCTTACTTTTATATATTTTAGTTCAAACTTTAAATTAATATTTCTTGTATTTTATATAATGTACATTGGGAAAAGATTATCGGGCTAGCCTACAAAGTTTTAATACTCACACCTATATTTTTTTTTATTTTAGCCCTCGTACAGGTTTCGGCTTTAGTTCAATCACCTTGAGATATGTGTTATCATTGTGTTGGAGAGTGACAAATGGGGTCACATGGACTTAGTTTTCCATAAGGTATAGTTGGTTTAGTTGTATCATTCAGTTCCACTTCATGTTTTGTTGTACACATGATGATCAGTTCAATTTTTATAAATTTGTATTGGGATGTCCATTTCTTTCTGTTGTTTGTTTTATTATTTATATATGGAATAAATAATTCCTTTGTCTACTATAATGATGTTCAGAACTAGTTTCCAGTCCGTGGGGATCGGGAATGCCCTTTGGGTCATTCCACAGATTGGTTTAGGTGCCCGGTTCGGGGTCAACCTAGGTTGTTCCATGACATAATTTGTTTTAATGGATGCTGTAAAAAACCATAGAGGCTTCCAAACTCTTCTTATGAAGTTACATCTTATTGATGTAGAGGGGAAATTAAATCCCCACCCACTGGTTAATTATTCACACATTATAAACAAGGAATCATGGATTACATTCATTAATAATCACAATGAGAAATAATTTTTGGTGCATTGTAGTCAATAATATATTATATGAAATTATTTATTTTATCCAATGTTATTCATAATTATTAATTTAGGAAACAAAAAAGGTGTACTTCAAATAAAGAATGCACATCAAACCCAATGTACCCCTATCACAAAGCAAGGGTGGAGTATACTTCATTAAAGAATAAATTGGTATATATTTTAAGTCAATAATAAAAGTTTAATTAAGTTATATGAAACAAAAAATGTTCCATTATTTATATAAATATTTATGAATCAAAATCTGAACCCACTTCCATCTCACATCATGTGCTATGGAAGGAGGATCAAGTAAACAAGGAGGGAAATTTAGTTTATGAAAACACAAAAATAGTATAAGAAACATGTGTAAGTATGAAATTATTGTATTTAATTATGATTTATAACAATATTATATAAATATATATATATATTTGTGTTCATATTTTTATATGGTTTGGACACAAAAAGATACAACAATCGTACAAGAAGAAAAGATACTTTCAGTAGATTTGGTGGAGCCTGAATAATATTATCACGTTAGAGGATTATGTTTTGAAGTCTCTCCAGGAAAATATTTTGAGAAGATAAAACCAAATGAAGATAAATATAATATGGTTAGAAGATTATAGACCCAAATATAATCACTACAAAAAAATTATTTTTTAGTTTGGTTTGGCAGACCAATGAATGAGAAAGGATCAAAGTGAACTGGTTCTGGAGAAAATATCTACACATAATCAATATGAACCCACTATCTTTGAGGCGAGTCTTTCCCCCCCAACTGCATACCTTAATCATGTAAATCAATTCTTTCACAACTCTTTCTCCTAAATGTGAATCAAACAACTTCTGAAAACATTATATTACAAAAATACTATAGGGTTCAATTTTATGTGATCTATATCTTTCAACACCAACATACTGCCATGTTGTGATGAGTATAGTGTATAATATCACTAGATACAAGATACACAATCAAGACCTACCAAAAGATCACATGAGAGTGGGGAATTGGGATGCTCTGGAGACTACTGCTGAGTTTCTTGTTCTACTTGATGGTCCATATATTAAAACGGTCAATGATGATATTATATATTTCATTGAATTAAAATATAATCATATAAATATACATGAGGTATATCTTTAACAAATTTTTTTCATATGAAAAACTGATAACATTTTTTGATGAAAGATCTAAAGATAGGTATGATATTATTGATGGATAAAATGTTAGCGATATAGAAGGTCAAATCATAAAAATCTAGTGAATTGACCAAGAAAAAAAAGAAACCTTTTAAGAGTAGCTTCTCCCCTTTAGTTAAAGAAAAATTTTTATTTTTATTATAACTTCAAAAGGAGTCCACATTTAAAGATAAATCTACTACTTCAATTTAATATGAAAAACAAATATACGTAAATTCCTTAACAAGAAAAATTTGTCTTGAGACTCAAAATGAGATTCTCAAGCATGAATGGTTAAGTGTCTTAGTTGTGAATACATATATAAGTTAAATATCGTAATACGTATGTCCAAATAGTGAGATAATTTTTTTATTAATGTTAATTAATATTCTTATTTTATAAAGGCATTTATATTAAATATATAAAAATGGAAGATCGAGAGATGAAAAATTTTGATTCATTAATCCCTATATCATTTCAACAATATAACATACATTGAATTATGAATAAATTAAGAATAAAAAAATGAGTTACTTGAATAATTTAATAAAAAATTATCTCATAAAAGGATATTTTTGATTCCTACATTCAAAAATAAAAACTCTACAACCTAATACATAATTATTTTTAATTTTTTCATTACTTAATTTTTTTAAGGAGCACTAGATGCTTTTTCGAATCAATATGGACACCCAGAATATTTATTTTTCGGATTCAATGCATCGATATCCGACCAAATTACCAAACATTATGTTTATTGTGAATATGTAATACACTAAAATCAAATTTTTTAGATAAAATTAAAATTATATGTTTCAATCATTGTTTTAACCATTATTTTTTTATGATATGACATTCAATAAAAAGGGGAAAAATTGTGGCATGAAGTTGTTCTATGAAGGGATAAATCCTCTGAATTAGTAAAAATGGATAAAAATTAAAGTATATGTAGCAATATTTATCTATAGAAATATTTCAAAAAAAATTAATTATTTTGGTCAATGTTTTGATAATTTCTAAAACAAGATAATGACATTGATTGTGGATATTAAATTTGATATTTTTTGAGAGAGATCATAAATCATAAAAAGAAAACCGTCTTCCAACTAGAAATTTATGAAGCTAATTAAAATTTTATTAAATATATTTCATAATAGTTTTTTGTATATATATTATCAATACTATCAATATTTATAAAAACCCTGATACTCAAAATAATTAATTTTCTTTAGAGTGAGTTGGAAGTGAAATATTTTTAAGAATGTATAACAATAATAAATTTAGGTGATTAAAATTAATGTGTGTGATCTTGTATGATTTATGACCTTAAAAATATAACTGGGGTGTGAAGAATTAGGGTAAGAATTATTATATGTTATTTTTGATCTATTTATAAAGGAGAAGTATAATTGAGGAAATAAATTTGTTTAGAAGTATTGACTTAAAACCAATAAAATTTTTGGGAAAGACTCTAGGCAGTGCAAGAGGACATGGTTGAGGAAGAGGTATATTCTGATTCAGAGACTGATGTAGAGGAGGAGGAAAAGGTAGAAACCAAGGTGGAGGAGGAGATAAAGAACTGGCTTGAAAATAACAAAATTGGTTTCCCATGAAGTAAAATGAGGATCATACCAAGATTTTGTTTGACAAAAAACCTTGAAAAGTTCACACAACCCTTTCCACTTAAGATAAGAGCCATTGTGAATGTTTTTTATGTGGATTATTGAAATAATGTTTTACACATATTGTTCACATAATTTTATAGAGGGTTGTGATTTACCTATAAGATAATTCTATGTTGGAATATTTAATTTCTCATCTAGTGTTGTAGGAGAAACATTTACGAAACTCCCAATCATCCAAAGGTATATAATTCAACTTAAATTTTTTAATAAATATGTATGTAATAAACCACCAAAGTCCACTACTATATGAGAGAACTTTTGGAGGAATACAAGTATTGATATATCATAGTAATCTAGGAGGGTTGGCATCAAAGTGTCTGTTATCAGTTTAAAATAGACATTTTAATACAAAAATTTGTCCAAACTTAAAATGGATTAAATGTGCTTGTATTTCTAGATTAATTTATGAAAATTATTTAGAATTCATTTGTGATGTGTATGAATCAGTATCATGTCAAACCTATACATGATGAAACCTATAGGAATCAAAGTGTGAGCTTCCAATTTAAAATGAAATTTTAGAAAATAAACAGGTGGTGTATTCAAAACCAATGAAAAGAAATTTTTTTGATACTTTTTGTAAAATGATATATATTTCATTTTAGTCATGTAGGAATCATCTTCACCTCAATATGACCGGCAATATGACTGTTATGACCCCAATTGCGTCTTTTTATTCAAAACAGACATTAATTTTAAAGAAAAAATGAAATAATAAAAACCTATAGAATAGATTATAATTTTTTTGTTAATTTAGGAAAATGATCCATATGCCTATTGTGATGTATAGGAATTAACTTCACCTTAATCTAATAGATGATTTTCCTGGTATCACTGAATGTGGTTGTTTTCAGTTTAAAATTTACATCTTAACACAAAAAGTGCCGCTCACTAAAAATTGAGTAAACACACTAATAATTTTATAATAATTTAATAAAAAATAGTAATAATAAATTTATGATGTGTAGGAATTATTCTCATGTTAAACCCACACACGATGAAACCAGTATGACTAAATGTGCATGTTTTGAGTTTAAAATTACATTTTAGTAAAAAAACAAGCATCTTACTCAAAACTAATTAAACACAATAGTATTGTGTTGAAAGTTTAGTAAAATGATCCATAAGTCATTTGATACATGTATGAATTAGCCTCACCTCAATCTGATGCATGTTGTGAATTGTATGACTCAAAGTGCATATTTTTATTAAAAATTGATATTAATTGTAGCGAAAAAACAACTCACGTGCTCAAAACTCAGAAAACACCTTTTAATTGTTTTTGTATTATATGAAAACTTTTCAAAAGTTATTTTTGTCAAGATGGAATCCTTCTCAAATTAATTCGATACATGATATGACAATTATGACTCAAAGTGTCCTTTATCATTTTAAAATTGACATTTTAATACAAAAAATTTCCACCCATTGAAAACTCAGAAAACATGATAAGATTATATTGATAATTTGGGAAATGATTCATAATTAATTAGTGATGTACAGAATCAGTCTCATGTCAAACTGACATATAATGCAACATCTATGAATAAAATGGCTGGTTTCAAGTTTACTAACATTTTAATAAAAAACAAAATTAGCATACTCAAAAATGAGGAAACACATTCAGATTGTTTTTATACTTTAGTAAATTGATTTTTAAGTCATTTTATATGTGTAAGAATCCTCTACACCTCAATTATATGTATGGTGTGACCATTATTACTCCATGTTCATCTTTTTATTCAAAATTGGCATTAATTTTAGTGAAAAAAACTAACGTACTCAAAACCAGTAAAATGCATTTGAATTGTTTTTTAACAGTATGAAAATGATACAAAATTCATTTTTATGTGTAGGAATCAAAAATACCTCAATAAGATACATGTTCTAAGCAGTATGCCTCAATTTGTCTGTTATTAGTTCAAAATTGACATTTTAATATAAAAAAGTGTCACTCATTGAAAACCGAGAAAATCTATTCAGATTGACATGATAATTTTGGAGAGAAATTCATAAATAATTTTGGACATTTAAGAATAAATATCATATAAAACCCAAGAACGATGCAACTGCTATGGATAAAAGTGCCTAATTCCAGTCTAAAATGAAATTTTAGTAAAAAAACAAGTGGTGTACTCAAAAGAGAGTAAAAAAATTTGGACTATTTTTATAATTTAGGAAAATTATTCTTATGTCCTTTGAGACATGTAGGAATCATCCACACTGGAATATGATGCACGTTGAAATCGATATAACTCCAAGAGCATCTTTGTATTCAAAATTGACATTAATTTCAGAGAAAGAACAACTCACATAGTAAAAAAATAAGAAAACACATTCAAATAATTTTGGTACAATAAGAAAATTATTCATAAGTCATTTTTGACATGTAGTAATTATCTTTCAAATCAATTTGATACACAATGTACCGAGTATGACTCAACGTTTCTCTTACCAGTTTAAAATTGACATTTTAATGCAAAAAAGTGCCACTAACTGAAAACTGAGAAGATGTGCTTGTATTTTTGTGATAATTTATTGAAATATTTAGTAATCAATTTATGATTTGTAGAAATTTTTCTCATGTAAAAAATACAAATGATTCATCTTTTATGACTCAAAGTGCCTTTTCAGCAGTTTAAAATTAACTTTTAGTAAAAAAACCAAAATCAATGTACTCAAAACTAAGGAAAAGAATTCAGATTGTTTTTATACTTTAGGAAAAGTTTCCATAAGTCGTTTTAGATATATAGGAATCATCAAAACCTCAATATGATTCACGATGTGACCGGCATGATTCTAAGTTTGTCTTTTTATTCAAAATCAACATTAATTTTAGTGGAAAATGGAGTACTTAGAACTAAAAAAACACATTCTAATTGGTTTCGTACATTATGTAAAAAATACATATGTCATTTCAGATGTTTTAAAATAATCCCCACCTAAATCCAATAAACGATGTGCTCAGTATGACTCAATTTTTCCTTTATCAGTTTAAAATTGACATTTTATAACAAAAACGCATCACTCCCTAAAAAATAAGAAAATGAACTTGTATTGTCTAAATTAATTAGTAAAAAAATTCAAAATTTATTTATAATGTGTATGAATTAGTCTCATGTCAAACCCACACAAGATGCAATATGTATGAATAAAACTGAATGTTTCCTGTTTAAAATTACATTTTAGTAATAAATAAAAGTGGCGTACTCAAAAATGAGGAAAAACATTTGGATTATTTTAATACTTTAGTAAATGATCCATAAGTTATTTTATACATATAAGAATCATCTTCACATAAATCAAACATATAGTGTGACCCGCATGACTCCATTTTCATCTTTATAATAAAAATGACATTAATTTTATAAAAAAACAATTGACATAATCAAAATTGAGAAAAAGAATTTGAATTGTTTTGGTAATTTAAAAAATAATCCTTATGTCATTTTTGATGTGTAAGAATCAACCACACCTCAATATAGTAGTCTATGTTCTCAATATGACGCAAATTACATGATTCTAGTTTTAAATGACTTTTTAGTAAAAAACACACGCGAAATACTCAAAATAGAGGAAAAACATTCAGATTGTTTTGATAATTTAAGAAAATGATGAATAAGGAATTTTGGATTTAAAGGAATAAACCATGCCTCAATCCAACACACAGTGTGAATATTATGACTCCAGGTGTGTTATTTTTATCAAAATTGAAAATAATTTTACTTAAAAAACAACTAACATACTCAAACCCAAGAAAAACATTAAAATTGTTTTTTTACATTAGGAAATAAATTCAAAAGTAATTTGTGATGTGTAAGAATCTATCACACCTCAATCTAACTCATGGTGTGACCGATATGACTTCATGTGTGCCTTTTTATTCCAAACTAACAATAAATTTAGTAAAAAAACAACAGAAATACTCTATAATATTTTTTATTTCTTGAATTTATGTTGGAAGATTTATTTCATTTAAATTTTCAATTTGGTAATTATTTTTTTTAAAAAATCTATTGTTTCTAGTGATGCAGTGTGTTGTTACAACACACTTCATGTCCTATTTATGGTTTTACATTGTGTTATAGCATCACACTACAATATTACCCTTTATTAGTGCTAATAAATGCAATTATAAAGGATACCCTTTTCAAATCATCCAAAATATCTGATAAATAATTAATTTATTAGCACATTGAAATTAGCGGATAAAGGATCCCTTTATCATTGCATTTAGTAGTGCTGCTAATGAAGCACTTTATCAGTGCTAAATATATGCAATGTTAAATGATTCTTTTTATTAGTGTAAAGAAAAAAACTGATAATAGTGTGATTTTTCAATTAATTTTCTTCACTTATAAAATGCCCCTTTATCAGCCCTTTTCTAGCATTGATAAAATCATTGTCCTTTTAATCGCGTGATGATAGTCACTTCTTTTTTAGCATTAATAATGGAATATTCTAGCGTTATTAAATCCCACTTTTGTATTAGTGATTTGATATCATAGAAAATATATTATCAATAGAGTACATATTTCAAATATAAACCTTAGACAATGTCTAAATTTCATAACTTCTCTCTTCATACTATTTGAAACATCATCAATATAATCCCAAGCTATGTAAAAAAACTTGTCTACTAAAAATAGTCTCATTTATCTATAATTTCTTACTCAAACTTTCTAATTCAACATATCTATTACATAAAAATTAAAAAATTGAAACATTAATGTTGTTAGATTAACATTGTAATCATATAAGTTCATTACATGGACATAGTCTTCCATCCTCATTTTAGTGTACTTTGTACAACCACACACATTATACAACTTTAGTCATACCCATAATGGATCACTAAGGTCTTTATGATGTTTGGTTCATTTACAATCCACATGTCATCATCTGAATTTTTATGGAATCATTATTAAAATCCACAATGAAATTTTCTTATAATTTATAAACACCTATTGAAATATTGACTGAAAATACAACCAAAGATACTTTTGACATACAATCCCCCTTTGTATTTATTGTCAATATCTTCATACAGCCTAAAAACATTATAAGTCAATATGTTTGATCTATAATTTCTTCCTCATAAGATTTTTTTCATTTTCTTGTATCCCCTTATATTATTTAAATCTTTTTTAATAATCAAATGAATATGGTAATATAGAGATGATCACAACTCGTCTACTTTCCTTATAAAATATTGATAACTTTCATTGAGAGAAAAATAGTAACAATTGAGTTTATTAACCAAGAGACTTTAACTAAACTAATCTAAGTCCACATGGGAAAACCAATATGAAAAACAAGAGTGTGTAATAAAGGTGATCCATTTTTTCCATAACATTTATTTAGTGAGACACTTCTCTCAAGATCATTAAAGAATAGTTTTATCTGGGGAAATCTAAGTAATTTTGTTATGATAAATCCTAAAACCATTTCAAAAAACATATCAAGATAGTTCATGTGTGTAAATATAACTCTCTCTATATATTATCTTTCTTAACATACCTACTTTATCTTTTAGGATAAGTGTTATACTCAGAACTCATCTCTATATTTTCCCCTCCTAAAGGGTAGAAAAACATTCTCCATCACGATGAAAACAATATTCCATGAGGGAAATATATTCTAACTACAGAAATACTATTACACTCAGTAATTTTTTTTTACTTATTCTCCTTTACTTCACTAAATGTTAGAACAAATAAGCATTTATATTGGGAATAACAAAGAACCTTTGTATTCCTTAGAGGAAAATTTTAGACCAAGATTCGTCCCCTGGTACTGACTTATTCTTATTATTTTTTATATTGATCCTGGGATGTTATTTCATAATTTATCATGCATAATAAAATTTTAATGGATTAATTATCTTATATAGAATCTTTATATGAACTATACAATTTTCTTCATCTTTCATAACATCTTCATTCCCAGGAGTTTGTAACAATATCTTTATAATTTCACCTTATACTAGTAATAGAGTAATTTAATTTTTTTTACCATTCCATCTTTCTCAAACCACTTTACCAACTATTGAATCATTAAATCACTATATTTTGACAACTTATTAATAATTTTTTCTCATATTTTGACGCTTGTTTCTTCACATTATCTCTAGAAGAATTTTGTGGTCATTTTATCCTTCTAGATATGGAAATTTGATTTGAAAAAATAACTAACCACTCTTTCTTATCATTATAAACATTCTTGAGCTCCTTTTATTGATTAACTTTCCTATGTTTCTCATTTTCCTATCTTTAATCTTTATTATTATTCAACTTATGAACATTATTTTCTTACTCATCATACTTTAATGAATTTTTTACTTCTCTAATCATTATATCTCCCAATTTATACGTACATGTTTATTAATAAAGACATTATAACATCATGAATATGATTTGTACTCAAATACTCAAAAACTCCACCAGTGAACTCTAAATCTTGATCTTTTAGAATCATAGTAATACTGATATGAAGTTATTTGTTTTTTCTATTTAAATAACATGGAATTTTTTTTAGAGAAATAATTTCTTAATAAATTTCAATATTTTTTAGTGAAAGATGATTTCTCACAAGTCTTATTGGTCTCAAATGAAAAGATACATTCTTTTGAACATATATTGTTAGTAGAAGAAAATGTACATTGGGATTTTTTGGGAATAGAAAAAACCATTAATGACTTGTATTTTCCATGTATTTTTTTGAATATTGTATAAAATATTTTTGAGATAGAGAAATGAGATAGTGTGTTATTATGAGGCCCAATGTTCCTAAAATAAATCTTTTAAATATATTAATTAGGTTAAATAGAATAGAGACACAACTTTCCTAAAAAATTGTAATAACTTATAAAAGGAAGACTGAATCAGAAATAAGATTAAAATGTTTAGTTAAGAGTCTGAGTTTTACCCTAGGTGTGATATAAAATTTGTTTGTGTGAGGAATTTTTAGGAAAGTGATTGTAGAAATAAAACGAATATAATAAATAAATAAATTTATTTATTTTGAAATTATGCAGCTACCTAATTTTATTTTTATTTTTAAACATTATTATTGAAAATTTTATAGGTTAGCTGAATAACATTGGAAATCAAAGAGATATGTTAGAAAGTGTGGATGAACTATTTTTGGTAGATGACAACGATTAAGAATCATTGATCACTATACAACATAATCTAGGGATCTTAGCAATGACATCGACCCAAGTTCATTCTCTATTGACGATCAATCCATATCGAGGTAGGGAATTTTTTGATTTGTATTTATCCCTTTTTATTATTCCTATGATGAACATGGATTAATCAACCTATGAATTGATTCCTTGAGGGTGGTTACTGTGGGTATGGGATAGTTATGATTTGGGACTGAGAATTTCTAATTGATTATTTTATATCCCTTAAAACATAGTTCTAATGGTAATGAACCAAAATCAACAATAACATATATTCCTGAGGGTTATTCTTTGATATTTTTATTTATTCATTTATTCATTCATCATAGGAAAATCCATGAGCCTACGGTTCAACAAAATACTAGTAAATCGATCATTTCATACTCGTTTATTGGTGCCACAGATTGATATGACAAATACGGGTTTGGATAAATGATGTTATCATTCTATAATGATGATGATGAAGGATTATACCATATAGGGAATAAATATGTGATGTTATTGGAGGCACAATTATGGTGGTTGTTTGGGATGATTCACAAAAAATGAGGCTTCCATAAATCTTACCGCTAGTGATGATCAACCTCAGTTGACCCAGATCTAAAATCCATGGGGGTAATTTATGTTGAATATAATGGTTTAAAGGGATGATGTATGATGAATAGTGGGATTCTAGAAAATACCAATACACACGGTGTGTGAGACCCTCATTGTGAAATATAGGGGTTTAGGATGAAGTTAAGTATCACACAACATGTGACCCATTATCGATGGCATGACATGTACCTGGGATGGTACACAAGCATAGAAAGGAGTAAATGGGTGTGGTCATGCCATGTTCTCGCACATAGACATGGAAATGTTATGAGTACATGAGATGAGCTATGTACTTTAACGTGAGAAGAAGTACATGTGCATGGGCACACCATGTACTTTTACATGGTCATGAGAACCTACCATTTACATATGCTGGACCCAGTGCTGAAGGGGCATTCCATACACTACTAGTACATGTCATGCACTCCTTTAAAGAAGGACTTGATCCATTATCCTCTGTATATTGTAAACTCTTTTTTTATAGTGTGTTCCATGAATCATTTCTTTGAGGGTTAGTATGGAATTTTTCCCTACAAATAAGACAGTGATCCCTTGATTAGTAATTCTTGGATATAGTTGTTTTAATACTTCCATGATTATTGGAGTGAGATCTCATATCATCTTTTTTCCCTAGGGGGATTTCGGAGTATCATCGTGACCAATACTACAGTGGAACTAACCCTTTACTTAACGGGATATTGCAGATTGAGTTGTTGGTATACCCCATGGACTTGGGTGTAATCCTAATAAGTGTATCATATCTCTTAAGAATCCCATTTTATCCTTTCTAGGATGAGACCTGATGATCATGAACTGTCTAACAAATGTCATGTGTTCCATCTGACTCACGGAGTGTGTTCTCCTAGATAAGTGCTATGTGGATCCTTTGAGAAGGAATCCTAGAATTGAATTACGATTGTGAATTTACCTCGATACTTTTTGTATTTTTTTAGTATATCTATATATTATTATTATATATTATGTATACATATACCTATATAGAGATAAGTATTATTATTTTTTATCTACTTTGTATTTTTGAGGTGTATTATAGTGTTTTTATACTCACCCCTTCACGGGATTTTCCTGCACGCGTCATGTCTTGTACAGAAGACCAATATTTTGAAGGAGTCCTAGAGGGACCAGGACCTTGTGAATCTTAGTGAGTGAGATAGATCAATGTGTGTTATTATTTTTATCTTGAAAATAGTTCCCATCATTACCTTCAGGTTGAATTTTTTTTTCAGACTCTTGGTGGTGGGCTTGTATTTAGCCCTATTTACATTCCATTTATTGTTTTCATACTTTAGTTGTGAGATTTAGATATATCCATACCTAGTTTATCAGTTTTTTAAATTTAATCATTGTATGGGTTTAAATATGTGGACATGTGTACAAGAATGTTAGTATAAGGCCTCCCCTGTTAGTGATATGTCTACTCAGTGCTAGTCTCCATCCCCTACCCTATTGAAGGTAGGATTGGGAAATCATAATACGAGCCCCATTGGGTTGGGTTATAATGACCCAAACCCAATTTCACTGATCTGGTGCCTTATTTTATTACATTGGAATATAAACAAGAAATATGGATCCGGAAGGACCATGTATTTTAGTAGATTTGGAAACAAGATACATACATATATTCAAAATTACAACTTTAAATGAAAAAACATTTTGGAACTCCTTTGGAAGTATCCATAATACCAAGGTTATTTCTGAATTTCATTCATAATATACCTATTCATGTCCTGAGAAAATGAATCATAAGAAATGGGTGAGCTCAAATTTTCATTAAGGGTAAGAAATAAAGTGGAATATATCACAAACATAAACATTAGGCATGATGAATAACCAAAAAAACACATGTTGTTAAGAATGAACCAGAACACATTATGAAATGAATAAGAGATGAATAAAAAATACCATAATAATGAATAATCATGGGTATTCTACTAGTTTAATAACCTCATTCTCTTTCAATTTATAGTTTAATAATGAGGTAATGCATAATTCCAGACATCATAACCATACCGTCAAGGCCTCCTGCTAAGAGCATAAATAATCATTTTGTCAAATCCTTGTGCCAACACAATATTTTGCCTCTTGAGATCTACCAATGCATCGAGGGTAACTAGTGGTCCCCACACATCAATTATTAAGTCTAATTAATTCCTAATATGAATGGGGATAAACATAAACAACATATAAATTCATATCGAATCTAACATATTAAATGTTAATAACGTTCCCCGAACATTAACCATAAACACTAACCATTTATATTAAATTGGTGAATGGTTTTAAGATAACACATACACATTATAACTAATAATAAACCATTAAATTATATATGGTATATGATATCATTAAATATTAATCCCATTAATACATAATAATAAACTGGAGTGTTGAAAAAGATGAAGATACTCTTATAAAATCATTGAGTAATTCTCGAGATAAATACTCTTTTACTTTGAAAAGAAGAGTGATTTTGGAAAGAGTATTTATATAAAATAATAAGTTATGTAAGATAGACTATTAATAATAAAATTAGTTCTTTTATAATGTTAATGGTCACTAAAAAAGGATTATATAGTTCCCTTGAGAATATGTAAGAATTTGAGAAATTTCATTCATTCGTGCTTGTATTTCGGGAAGAATTTTTGAAGGATCCTTTTAAAACATATAAATACACATAAATGAAATCAGGATTATGGTTGGTACATGTATATCGAATATCCACTCATAATATATGAAGAGTACATATGAATAAATAATAATTTAATTGAGGTAAGTAAAGAATAAGAGTAACCCGAATGAAAATGGTGGTTCAGGTGGAAAACACTTACCTTAAGTCTAAAGGTGTTCCCCAATTGATCTTAATGACCATAATAATCAAATTTAGGTTCATAAGTTAATGATTCAAAAACATTACCTACATTTAATGGATTTATTATAACCTTGTTTAGGTTCATTCATGGTCTTTTGATGTGTTAAGAGATTTAATTCCTTTGTTTGGTAGTGTTTTCTTCCTTTGTTTTCATGATCCGTTTACTTATATTAATGAACGGATAAACTTGTAGAATGAGAATGGTTGTTTAGAATAGAAGTTGTATTTTACTAGTGAAAAACCATATGATTACATGTTTATAATTGTTTTTGGTTATTTGTAGTGAAGATGAATCATTATATAAAAATTTAATGACAATTGTTTGGGTTAATTGGCGGTTCTTGATCTTAAAGATTTCATTTTGATTTATAAATGAATATCATGTGTCAAAAGGGATTACATAACATTAAATAAGTTATAATCCATATATTATATCATATTTCATCTATAAAAGTGGTTTCATGACCAGAATTGTAGTTGTTAAAAGAAATTGAAAACATGTCGTCCTTGAATGTGATAAATTAACACATCTCAAATGGTGTTTCGATTTCTAGTATAAAAGAAGGGTAAAAGAGAGATGATGAAAAATTCTTCCTTTATAAAAACAAAATTACAGAACATGTAAGTTACTTGAATCATCACAACATTTTAATGAAAGGAGGTGAATAAAGAAAAAGAAAAGAAATGAACTTGAAATAAAAGAAATGAAAAGTAGAATTTACCTCATAAAGTAATATTTCTTGAGAGCCTCTTTAGGTGTGTGGTTTTGGTCTTTATATGAGACCAATGGCTGATGTAAATGGTGGAGGATATTAGGAATATATTTTAGTAGAATTTAGACAAGTCATAGGTCTTTATAGGAGTGGAGAGATGTAGTGGGGGGGGGGGGTTATAGTGGAGGAGAGAGGTGATTTGTGAATACCTTATTCATTATTTTATTATTTCCCTCAAAATAACCAATAGTGTTGATTAATGTGACCCATAATAGTATTAAGTTCTTGTGAGTTAGAACCAACTGTTCTTACATCAGCCATGATGCTGGGAATAGTGAATTTAACTGATAATGTATATATACGTTAAATTATAATATTTTACTATTCATAAATTTTTTTGTTTTTCAGAAAAATCCCAAATATTCACCCTAACCATTTTTCAACATGTAAAATTCAAAAAAGAACTCCATTTTTATTTTTTTCTAAATATGAATAATTTATTTCTTAAATAAAACCATTATTTATTCAAAAAATAACAAATTTCTAACAATAATTCATTTCATATGACATTTAAAAATTTATCATTATCGTATAACCTTAATACAATAAAATAATAATATTTTTTACTATTCATAAGGGTCATAATACTATGCATTTTACTTTTTATAATGGTATATTAAAATTTACCAAAAATTAGGTTTGTCTTATCAGACTCTAAATATCCTATTGAACACAACCGCATATGTTAGTTTTCAGAAATTCAAATCACAGAGGTGGTAAAATTATGTTTATGTGATAGGTTATAACGAAGTGGTGTTTTTTAGTGACTCAGTATTTCCTGCATTCAATATTAAGTTTATTTTCAATATCTTGGGGTGTTACCTTTTCCCCTCTATAAAAAAATTTCATTTTCGAAATTCAGAGAATGTTACCTCATAAAAATATTTGGGTAGGTCTTCATTATAAGATCCCCGGGAACCCATGTTTCCTCTTCAATTATATGATTTTTCCAAATTATCCATACCATTTTAGTCATATGATTCCTCGAATCCTATTATTTTCTATCCAGAATCTGGATAGGCTCTTCATAGTAAGATAGCTTAGGTTCGAATTCTATACCACATAAGTGAGGACATGCATTATGTCTGGCATGTACATTCTCAGCAATGAGACATGGAACACATTTTGTAATTTTGATAGGATATATGGCATATCCAAATGATATGTAGCATCTCCCACTATCTACAGAATTTCCAAAGGGCATACATATCTAAGGCCCTGTTTACCATTCTTCCCAAATCTTATAACACCCTTCCATGGATATAATTTTATGAAAATACAATCTCCCACTTGAAATTCCAAATCCTTCCTTCTATTATCAGCATAGTTGTTTTGTCTTCTTTGAGTAGATTTTATATGGACTTGAATATTATTTACCTTTACTATTGTTTCCTCCGTGAGTTTTGGGACCACTAGCTTTGTTTCACAAACTTTATCTAAACATGTTGGTGTACGACATCTCTTTCCATACAATATTTCATATAGTTCCATTTGAATACAAAAAATGGAAACTATTATTGTAGAAAAACTCCAATAAAGGTAAATATTGATCCCACATACCTTGAATTTCAATTTAACATGATCTCAACATGTCCTTTAAGGTTTGGATCATCCTTTTTGATTGAGTATTGGTTTGTGGGTAGTAATAAGTACTCAAACGAAGCTCAGTATACAAAGCTTTCTGAAGACATTTCCAAAATTTCAATGTAAATCAAGGATCACGATTATGCCCAATTGAGAGTGGTGCTCCATGAAGTCACCCAAAATCATTGATATTGAGTCCATCTAGGCTCTCCAAGGATAAATACTCTCTTATAGTGATGAAAATGTGGATATTTCATAAGTTGATCCACAATTACCCATATTGAAATATTTTATGGAGATTTTGGTAATCCAGTGAAAAAATACATGGTGATGTCATCCCATTTAAATGTAGGAATTGGTATATGTTTCATGACTCTTATAGGATGTTACCGTTTGGCCTTCACTAGTTGATAGACTAAACATCATGATACATAATCAGCAATTTCCCACTACATTTTATCCAAATAGAAATGTTCCTTCAAACATCTATACATATTAGTGCTATCAGGATGTATTGAGAAATTAGAACTATGGGAAACATCCTATAACACCCTTTTTAGCTTGAGTATAGCTGGAACAAAAAGCCTCTTACCAAAATTTATAATTCCATATTCACACATGATGTCAGCCAACTTCATGTCATTCACGTGTTTAATTTTATTTTTTAGATTTTCATGATCATACTGAGAAGTTTTTATCCTTTCCAGTGTTGATGTTTGGGAAACCAAATGAAAACGTAGTGATGGTTCAACTTTTTTTTATAATTCCCATATCCATATTTACTAGATAAATTAACATTGGATCCCTTTCAATCCTTTTTTTATCACTACATAATCCTTCTGTCTTAATGGATCAACTACCTTATTTTCCATTATTGGGTGGTAGTGTATTGTGTAATAATAATAATTGAGTAGTTTAATCCATCACCTTTTCATCATGATGTGTTCTTTGTGTGAGAATATATACGTTAATCTCTTGTGATCCGTATATATAAGACCTATTTCACCATACATACAGTGTCACCATGTAATTAGAGAAAAGATCACAACATCTAACTACAGATCATGTGTAAGATAGTCTGTTCATGAATTTCTAACTGCCTTGATACATAGAGAATAACTCTATCATTTTTCATAAGGAAAAAACAATGTCCTTTCATCGATGCATCACTATATATTTTAAACTAATCATTCCTCGATGGTAGAGTTAGGATAAAATCATTCACTAATATCCTCTTAAATTATTTGAAAAAGTACACAGATTCTTTGGTCTATATGAACATAACCCCATTATGTGTAATCTTGGTCATTGGATTAGCTAAACAGGCGATGTTCAGAACGAAACACTGATAATAACCTGCATAACTAATGAAACTACGTACATCAGTTATGTTAATTAGAGTAGGAAATTCTTGAACAATATTTTCCTTCATAGGATAAACATATATTCCATCCTATGAAACAATGTTTCTAGTAAAGGAAATTGATTGAAGCCAAAAATAGCACATTCTAAAATTCCCATTTATTTTATTTCTTCTAAGTGTCTTTATAATAGTGTATAAGTGATTTTCTTCATCATTGTAGATTTTGGAGTATACCATGATATCATCAATAAATAACACCACAAATCATCATGATGTTTCTTGAAAACCCTATTCATTAGATCCATAAATATAGATGGTTCACTAGTCAGTCCAAAAGGTATTAATATAAACTCATAATTTCTATATCTGGTTCAAAATGCTATCATTGTAATGTCCTCCTTCCTTACATGAAACTGATGATATCTTGATCAAAGGTCAATCTTTGAAAAATATTGGTCTCTAGAAGATGATCAAAACTAATCATCAATGAGAGTTAGGGTTTACTTTTTATTTATTGTTATAGAATTGATCTCCCTATAGTCGATGCCCAACCTTATAGATCCATCTTTCTTCATAAAAAATGATATGGGATCCCCATGGAGAAAAATTACAGAGAATAAATATTTTATCACTCACTTCCATTATATTTTTATTCAATTGTACTAATTCTACAGTGGTCATTCTATAATGGGTCCATGATATTGGCCTTAAATCTAGATTTAAGTCAATGGAAAACACAATTTTCAACTCTGGAGGATGTTCAGGTAAATCATCCAAAAACTCTCCAACATATCATTGCACAATAGGTACATCCTATATTTGATAACTTTTTCCCTCACCCATAGTTATTACATTCCCTTAATCCCTAATAATTTAGTTTATTTGAGCTATAGGTGGTGGATCTAGATGATAATCGTATGGTTATGTTTGTGCCATAAAGATAGGGTATTCTACATCATCCTAAAAAATTGTATCCTCATTATTCTTATAGTAAATTTTCACATCATAGTTCAAAATCTAATATATACTAAGGATTATATGAAATTCAATCATGGTTATGATAATAAAATAAGTATATAAATAATGTTTATATTCCATAAAGAGGATTTCCAAACACAAATTTGTGGCAATGATACTTGCCTTAATATTTTTCACTGACAACTCCCCTAATAAATCAAATTGGAAATTTCTAATTTTCTTATAAAATTAGGAGATATGAAAGAATTAGATGATCCAAAAACAAATAAGGCATTGGATAAGTTCTATGAAATTATTAATGTATATTACACCACATCATTAGGAACTTCAACCTTCGCAGTTGTCACCACATAATCTTGTCCTTGATTCCTTGAACTTCATTGGGGAAATTTTCCCTGACACCCAGGAAAATCATTTTCATAATTGCCCCTCTCCTTGTAATTATAGAATTTAACATTGGTATCTTCATTCATCCACTTACAAACCCAAGATAGGTGTCCTTTTTCTCCACACTTGTAACAAACACCCATTCTCTTCAAGAAAGTACCAGGGTGTCTCTTCCCACAATTATCATAGGGTAGAAGGTCAACTCTTCCATTCTCCCCCATTTTCTTATTTCCTTTTCTAGTGTTTTCAGCTGCCCACTTCTTTTCATGCTTTCAGTTAAAATCATAACACTTGTAGAACTCATTTTTTGTCATGATATCACTAGAGACTATATCTATATATGATTAGAAACTTTGGGATACTAGAGCCCTATATAGGAATAGTTCTCCTTGGATTATGTACGTAGTATGCAAAATGACTTTCTATCCTTGTGAAGTTAGCTTTATACATTACAATAATATCATCCCCTTTTTTCCTTAGATTCAGAAACTGCCTTTCCATATCTTCTCATTGTTCACAAGGGAATTATTTTTTATGAATATTTCCTTAAAATCCCTCCATTCCATTTTTTCTATTTATTCCTCATCCTTTTTGTATGGGATTAAAGATAACCACTAATCTGCTTCTCCCAATAGTTGATAAACTACCATGACAACCATTTCTTGTTCATTATATCCCAAAGCGATAAATATATTCTCCAATAAACATATCCACTACTCTGCTATGAATGGGTATGTAGTCCTATTAAATGATAAAGGCTGTTATCTCAAAAGTCATACTAACATTGATCCCCCACACTCTGGGTATAGATTCTCTATACAAGTTAGTTTATTATTCATAACATGGGTTAAATGTCCTAGTATACATATAAGTTTCTCTTCAATAGTCACAACACCAGATCCAACATCATTATCTTGCATCGGAGGTAAATACCTACATGTTCCACACACATTTATTTAGTTTCTATTCAATCCATTAGGTTCCATTTATAAATAATGTTATACACTTCATTTGGTTATGAATCATAATGTATAATATCAATATAGAAAAATACATAGCATAAATTGAAATTCTATACATACCTAATATCATAATCATAAACATGATTTATTTGAGGAAAAACTTATATTTAAATCCTTCATAATGGTTTTTATGGAAAATGTGAATCATCCTATGGATATCCCCCAGGAGTGTCAAACCAGGTGCATAGTAAGACCCTCTGTCATATACCAAGATGCTCCTAGTCAATTATGAACCTCCTTTTTAGATTTTTCACTCCTAGGTATAATTGTGTTAGAACCACTTCCACTTGTAGTATCCATAAAGGGATGTATTTTATAGAGAGATCTACATAATCTATTCCGGAAAAAAATTACAATATTTTATTTTTTGTTTATCCTCAATGACTATCTTATGGGGTTTTAACTAATCTAAATTTTCTAAATCAACTTTCATAGATTTCTACAAAACATCCTTTGATATGCACTATAAGGACCCGACCCCAGTTGCCCGGAGCTGGTGCCTTATTTTATTACATTAGAATATAAACAAGGAATATGCATCCTAATGGACTGAGTGTTTTAATAGATTTTGAAATAAGATACATACATAATTTCAATATTACAACTTGAAAATAAAAACAATTTAGGAACTCCTTTGACCACTTCCATGAATCCTAGGTTATTTCTTCATTTCATTCATAATATACCTATTTAGGTACTAGGATAATGAATAATAAGAAAAGGGTGATTTCAAATGATTATTAAGGGTAATCAATACATTGTAATATATCATAAACATAAACATTAGGCATGGTGAACAACTAAAAAAATACATGACTTTAAGAATGAACTGAAACACATTATGGAAGGAAAAAGAGATGAATAAAAAATTCCACAACAAAGCATAATCATGGGTATTATTTTAGTCAAATAATCTCATGAAATTTCGATTACCAGTTTCCTAATGAAGGAATCCATAATTTTTGAACTTATAACCCTACTATCAAGGCCTCGGGCCAAGACCATAAATAATCATTTTGTCAAGGCCTTGTGCCAAGACTGTAGTTTTTCTCATCAAACCCGCTGATGCATCGATGTTCTATAGAAGGCCCCACCCTTCGATAATTAAGTACATTAAATTACTCATATGAATGGGGATAAAAATAAAAAACATATACATTCATATTTAATCTAACATATGAAATGTCAATAATTTTCCTCAAACATTAATCATAAACACAAACAATTGAGAGTAAATTGTTGAATGGTTTTATGTTAGCACATCTCTAGTCAAACTAATCATAAATTATTAAATTAATTATGGTAGATGATATCATAAATTATTAATCCCAATAATAAATAATAACAAAAATGTTTGTTGAAAAAAATGAAGATACTCTTATAAAATCATCGAGTAATTCTTGAGATAAATACTATTTTACATTGAAAAGGCGAGTTTTTTTTGGAAAAATATTTTTATAAAAATATATTTGAATTAAGATAGTATTTTAATAATAAAATTGGTTATTTTAGAAACATTATGGTCTCTAAAAACATATTATAGAGTTCCCTTTAAAATAGGTAATAATTTGAGAACTTTCCTTGAGTGGGGATTGAATTTCAGGATGATTTTTTTGAATGAACCTTCTAAAACATATAACTCCCTATATATGAAAGTTGGATTCTAGTTGGTACATATATATATAACATTCTAAAAAAATTTATAAGTACATATGAATAAATAAAAATTTAATTTAGGTAAGTAGAGAATAAGTGTAACCCGAAAGAAAATTGAGGTTCAGTAGAAAACCCTTACCTTAAGTATGAAAGAGTTACTCACATGATCTTAATGAACTGAATAATAAAATTTAGGTTCATAAATTAATGATTTTATAAACTCATATAAATGTAATTTATTTATTATAACCTTATTTAAGTTCATTCATGTCCTTTTTATGGGTTAAGAGATTCAATTCCATTGTTTGGGAGTGTTTTCTTCCTTGGTTTTCGGGATTGGTTTGCTTATATTCATGTACAAAAAAATATATAATATGAATGGTTTTATAGAATAGAAGTTTTATGTTATTAGTGAACAACCAGAACAATAAATGGTTATAAAATTCATTTGGTTATTTGGTGTTAAGATGAATCATTATATAAAAATTTAATGATAATTTTTTTTGTAAATTGGAAAATTTTGATCCCAACGAACTCATTTTGATTTATAAATTAATATAATGTGTACAAATGTAATGAACAAAAATTTAATTATTGGAAATTAATCTTTATCTAATTAAATGTCAAATTATGGTTATATAAAATTTTAACTTCATTGGTTTTATGTTTTTGTATTTTAAAATTCTATTAATAATTGTTACCATTTCTAATATAGTCATTGAACAGTGATCAGCTATTTAGTATAAATATAGGGCTTTAACAAATCCAATTTACTCAGAAAAAGGTATAGATGGCCTCAACCAATAGACATTCCCCGTAAGAAACAACATTTTTGGAGCTTGAAAAGTATTTGGCATCTTTGGGCTTCAATCTTGACCAATCCCAAGCTGATCTTGAACATGTTAAGCTTGAGCGGAATCGATTATGGGAGAAGTAGAAGTTAATAGAGATTACCTCCCAAGCGATGTTATCCGAGCCACCCCAAAAAGTATTTCACCATCACACACCTTAACCTTAATTCATATATATGTGTTATAAGGGGTTATGTAACAAGACCCTAGTACTAGGACTATGTACATTTTTTTTGTATAAATAATGTGCATTCATTTTATTATTGTTACATTTTAAATAGTTTTTAAAGCACAAATTTTATTTTTAGTTAATATTCAACTAAGAACTATATTTTGATGATATAATGGATTTTTTGAATTAAATAATTATTTAATAAAATATTTATAAATTAATTTTTTTAAATATAAACTATTGTTCAATTTTTATGAATGCAATTGTAATTTTTATTAAGGTTTGAAAGATGTTTTTGCCAAAACCCATGAATTTTCTATAAATGACTATTATTATTTTAAAAGTAAAAATTCAAAAATTTATAAAATAATTTAGATAAAATTAATATTATTTTTGGAATTAGGATGTTGAAATTATCAAACGGGGAATTTTTTATAATTTACTGAGACAGTTAAATTTTTGGGAAAAAATTAAATACCTTTTAAATATATAACGTGTTTAATGACATCATAATGACCCAATAGTGAAGTAATAAAATAATATAAACATTATTTTCGGCCAATATATGTTTTACCATTAAAATAATGTTATTTTGGGTTGGTTTTATATTTTATAGAAAGCCTTAGTAGACCCTTCAAGGCTCATAAAACATTTTGTCTTTTTAAATTATTTTCCTTGAGAGTGTGACTCACCACCACATAAGAAAACATATTATTTTATGAATTTAGGCCTTTGGCCTCATAAAATATTGTTTTTTACTCCCCTTTGGAAAGAAAAATGGGAAAAAACCATGGTCTGGTATGTGGTTTTGATTCGTTTAATGTGAGGTGTCCCGAACCTAAATATTAAAGAATCCACCCTCCTTTCCTATATAAACCCACTAAAGCTACCACTTCCTCTTCAGTAAAATCTTTTAGAGTTCAACCAAACCATGAAATCCTATCTCTATAATCCTACCAACATTCCCCAAGCACCCAATAATCCTCTCTCAAGCCTCTCCCAAGCCTTTGGGATAACACTTCCAATTCAGGGATTTCTTCCTTTCTCTTTTTTGTCCATTTTTCTATAAGTTGATATTACCTTTTGTATTCAATTAAAAATGCTTGGATTTTATTTCTAACCTCCCCCATAATTACCTATTTATTTTTTGATTATGGTATGCCCCATTATCTCTCATTACTGCCACCATTTATACCTGTTACCATGCCAAAATTCCATGAGGGATTTCTCTCTTCTCTTTTTCATCCAAGTAATTATTTTGAATTATGCATCTAAATTTCATTATGTTTGTTGGTACAAGTATCTATATGACACCAATACTTTCCATTTCATGTAATTATGACGTGACACCCATTTCTCTCTCATCAACCATTTTTAAGAGTTCTTATTTCACGGCACTCTGCTGCCGAAATTGCACGATGCTTTTCCAAGCCAATGTCATTATGTAGTGAATACAATGACAATTTATCTATAAAGGGTATTCAATTTTTTGAACAATTACTTATTCATTATAAAGCTTCATGTATGTATTCCACATCCCTTTATCGTAGAATAAGTGATGATTATTGATTTCATGTTGTATGATCCATGTGGCACACTAATGCCTGAAATGAAATGTTTAAGAAAGGCTGCGCCCTGATAGTGCTCTAATGCATTGGGAAAAGTATAGTATCATGATTAATCATGTTAGATGATTTTTGAATCAGGATAAGTAAAGTGAAATAAGGGTTTACTAATGATTCATGTGCAATGAGGTTTTACTCATGCTCCATGGGCAATGAGCCTTGGCTCATTCTAATTCCATGTTAAGTGTTGTTGGCACATTTCCATGTTATGATTATAATGATTTATCATACCTTTATGTTCATGTTTCTCTTATAATCCATTGATATTACTATTACCTAACATGTATTTTATCCTTATTTTTATTCTATGTTTATTCTGTTACTGAGCTTTATAGAACACCCTTTTCTTATTCATGTCCTCAGGTTATCCCATGCAATGCTTTGTATGAGGGAATGTATTGGAAATTTAAAGGAATATTTCCCTAAAGATGTTGTCTTTCATGTTTAAAGTTGTTATGTAATGATCATAATCCCATAGACACTATACCTTTCAATATTTTATGTTGTATCTAGTGACGTTTGTGTAATAAATCATGTTTAAGTATGAAATAAAGAGCAGGGTTTTCATAGTTGGTATCTAAGGATAGGTTTAGTTATTTTTGTGATTAGGATTAGAAAACCCTAGTGAATACTTAGAGACAAGACTTAGTATAATAAAAACATCCCTATGTTTTAGTGGGTATTTATTAAGTGGTTTATCAAGAAAATAAATCTCTTTCTAGATACGAGCTAGTAGAGGTGGCTTTGGCATAGATGTACCAAGCGGTGAAAACCTTGACAAGGAGTTTCGGGCTTGACTTGGAGTATCCTGGTATACGAAAACGGGCCTTGCTGCACTCTTGGTTATGACACTCCTGGGGGATATGCATTAGTAAATTCAAAAGCGTAGTATTAACCATTATTAAGGGAATTAAAAAATGCCCCTAAGAATATATGTTATAAAGTAGAACATGAATATCATAGATTGAATCATATGGATTCAAAAGTTAAGGAAATAAAAGTTAATTACAAGTGATCATTTTTTCCCTTGGATTTCCCCTTTTTTACCCCTAAATTTACTTTCATTAAGGAATAATACATCATTATACATTAAGTAGTTTAATATCACAATTTTTTCTTGTCTAGAGGGTAACTCAATATTTGATATGTTTCATCAGTAGGATAATGGATAGTTTTCAGAAGGAAGGGGAATAATCTAATACAACAATATTATCCCTTCCTGAGGACTTCCTAGATATAATTATTGTGAAGTCAAGCTCTCATAGCATTGAGACCTTTTCCAATGTCCAACTTTCTTGAAAGAAGCTCTACGACATATCAAAAACCACCTCCATGCCATGGAATCATCAAGGATCATGGCACACATATGATCAAATATTAAGCTCCTAAATCTCCCACCTTTCAAGATGAGGGAGGTACCATCTGGGTATTTTCAAATATTTCGCCCTATCCAGACAGTATGATGAATTTGTTGGTTTTAGAATAGATGACAAAGAGGTAGACCTCATAGTAGCACATATATATATAGTATTGTCTTTGAGTATTTTTGGAAACATAGACAATATATTAGAAGAACCACATTTCAAAAATTTCAAATGTAACTCTGTTAAACTATTTTACAGAAATTTGGTACATGGTGATGTTTTGAAACTATATATTAGTAACAAATATTTTAAAAAATGCATCATATTTTCCATTGGTACGATCCAAGATGCATGGACTGCATCTGGACTAAGGAAGTTGAAGACATTGATTGTGCATTGAGGTATTGTTGCACTAAGTGGACCCTCGCTCTCTGTGATCGATATGATAATGAGGGATGAGGAATATTTGAAGGTGGTGTGTAAGAAACCCTGAAGTCGTGTTTAAAATTTAGAGTACGTTTTTATGTAATCAAATTGCGAGGGAACAATTTTTTTTAAGGGGGTAAGATTGTAACGACCCAAACATTCATTAATAGAAATTCCTCTTTATCCAATTTAATATCTTATTATAGTTGTATAGAATGTTAACTTCATTGGTTTTATATTTTTAGATTTTAAAATACTATTAAGAATTGTGAAAGTTTCTAATAATGTCATTAAATAGTGATAACCAGATTAGTATAAATATAGGGCTTTAACAAATCCAATTTACTCAGACAAAGGAAGCGATAACCTCATCCAGTAGACTTTCCCCATACGAGTCCCATTTGTTGGAGCTCGGAAAGGAGGTGGAGTCATTGGGCTTTTCTATAGACCAAGTCTAAGACAAACTTTAACACGTTAATCTTGAGCGGAACCGACTACAGGAGAAGTGGAAATTAATAGAGATTACCTCCCGAGCGATGCTATCTGAGCCACCCCAAGAGTCTGTCACCATCGCACACCGTACCCTTCGGTAATATACGGCTATTATAAGGGGTTATGTAACAAGACCCTAACACTATTACAATGTACATTATTTTTGTGTATAGAATGTGAATTCATTTTATTATTGTTACTTTGTAAATAGTTTTTAAAGCACAAATAGTATTTTCAGTTGATATTCAACTAAGAAATATATTTAGATGAATTAATTTATTTTTTAATTAAATAATATTTTAATAAAATATTAATAAATTACTTTTTGTTAAATATAAATTATTGTTCAATTTTTATGAATGTAATTGTAATTTTTATTAAGGTGTGAAAGTGGTTTTTGTCAAAACACATGAATTTTAGATAAATGACAGTTTTTATTTTAAAAGTAAAAACTCACACATTTATAAAATTATAATTATAAAATGAATATTATTTTTGGAATCTAGATGTCAAAATTATCCAACACTGAATTTTTTATATTTTTCCGAGACTGTTGAATTTTTGGGTAAAAATTAAATATCGTTTAAATATATATTGTGTTATATGACATCATAATTACCAAATAGAGATGTAATTAAATAATATAAACAATATATTCGGCCAATATATATTATATCATTAAAATAATGTGATTTTGGGGTTGATTTATTTTATAAATCCTTAGTGGACCCATTAATGTTTAAAAAATATTTTGTCTTTTTAAATAGTTTTCCATGAGAGTGTGACTCACCTCCACATAAGAAACCATATTATTTTATTATTTTAGGCATTTTTCCTCATAAAATATTATTTTCCACTCCCCTTTGGCAAAAACAATGGGAAAAAACCATGGCCTGGTTTGTAGTTTTGATTAGTTTAATGTGTGGTGTCCCAAACCTAAATAATAATGAATTCCCCCTCCTTTCCTATATAAACCAACCCAAGATCACACCTCCAGTTCACTCAAAGCCTTTTTAGTTCGACCAAACCATCCCCTCCTCTCTCTATAATCCTCCCAAGGTTCCCCATGATCCCAAGAATCCTTTCTAAAGACTCTCCCAAGCCTTTGGGATCACACTTCCAAGTAAGGGATTTATTCCTTTCTCTTTTTTGTCCAATTTTCATTAAGTTATTATGACCTTTTTTTAAATTAAAAATGTTGGGGTATGATTTATAACCTCCCCAATACTTCCCTCTTTATGTTTTTATGACAATAGTCCCCTTTAAATCTCATTAATGCCTCCCATGTACACCTATTACCATGCCAAAATTCCCTGAGGGTTTTTTCTCTTTCTCATCAAAGTAATTATTTTTTATTATGGATCTAAAATCCATTTTTTTTGTTGGGAGATGTATCTATATGACCCCCATATTTTCCATTTTATGTAAATATGATGAGACAACCCTTTATCTCTCATGAACTATTTTTTTAGAGTTCTTATTTCACGTCGTTATGCTGCCGAAATTACACTATGATTTTCCAAGCCAATATCATTGTGTATTGAATACCATGCCCATTTATCTATCAAGGGTATTCAATTTTATGAACATTTACTTATTGATTATAAATCGTGATGTATTTATTCCACATTCCATTATCGTGGAATAAATTATGATTATTTATTTCATGTTGTATGATCCATGTGGCACACTTATGCCTGAAATGAAATGTTTAAGAAAGGGTGTGCCCTAATAGCGCTCCAATTAATTGGTAAAAGTATAGTATCATGATAATTAATTTGAAATGAGTTTTGACTCATGCTAATTAAATTGAAATGAGGGTTTACTCATGCTTCATGGGAAATGAGGGTTTACTCATGCTCCATGTGAAATGTTCCTTGGCTCATGCTAATTCCATGTGAAGTGTTGTGGCCACATTTCCTTGTTATGATTATCATCCTTTATCATGCCTTTATGTTCATATTTATCTTGTTCCCCATTGATATACCTATTACCTAACATTTATTTTATCCCTCATGTTATTCCTTGTTTATCCCCTTACTGGGCATTATAGCTCACCCTTTTCTTATGCATGTCCTCAGGTTATCTCATGCAATGCAATGTATGAGGGAATGTAGTGGTCATGTAAAGGATGTTTTCAATAAAGATGTTTTATTTCATGTTTTATGTTGTTATTTAATGATATTAAGCCTCAAATACACTAGACCTATTGATCTTCTATGTTTTATCAAGTGGTGTTTATTTAATAAATCATGTTTAAGTATGAAATAAAGAGCAGGGTTGTCATAACCAAAGGATTACAGAACCATTAATAAGTTATATTCAATATATTAGAGTCTAGTTCAACCATAAAAATGGGTCCGTTACCATAATTTTAAGATGCTAATAGAAATTGAAAACATGTTGTCCATGAATGTGACAAATTAACAAACCTCGGATGGTGTTTTCATTTCTAGTATAAAAGAAAGGTAAATGAGAGATGATGTACAAGTAATCATTTATCATAATAAAATTCTAGTACAAGTAAGGTACTATAGTCCTCAAAACATTTGGATGAAATGAGGTGAGGAAAGAAAATGAAAATAAAGGAACTCGAAATAAAAGAAATGAATAGAAAAATTTACCTCTTGAAGTAATAATCCTTGAGATCCACTCTGTGGGAGATGTTTTGGCCTTTTTATGAAACCAAGGGCTCCTAAACATGGTTAAAAATATTGGGAGGATATTTGAGTAGAATTAAGATAAGGAAAAAGGCTTGATAGTAGTGAAGAGAAATAGTGCGGGGGGGGGGGGGGTTATAGTTTAGGAGAGGGGTGATTTGTGAATATCTTATTCATTATTTTATTATTTCCCTAAAGACAACTAATTGTGTTGATTCATGTGACCTATAATATGAATAGGTGAATGTGAGCTCATTCCATGTTTAATTACATTATCCATGATGCTATGAATAGTGGATTTAACGGATAATGTATATATACAGTAAATTACCGTATTTTACTATTAATAAAAATTCCTGTATTTCAGAAAAATGCCAAAAATTAAACCTTACAATTATTTTATATGTACAATTCAAAAAATAACTCCATGTTTTGAAAATAATTTTCAAATTATGATTAATTTAATTTTTAAATAAAACCATATTTTATTTGAAAAATAATAGTTTTTAAACAATAATTCATTTTATATCACATTGAAAAATTAATCAAGATCACATAAACTTATAACCATAAGAAACTGACAATATAATATGATTTACTATTCATAAGGGTCATATTACTATTCATATTTCTATTCATAAGTTTCAACGAAAGGGACGCCTCATGTTTCGATTCAAGACTGAACCACATGAATTTAAGGACTGGATTTAGGCGGTGACATTATTTTTTTCATCTTATTAGACAAAAAAGATCTTATTGTTGTTCTGGAAGAGATCCTTCTCTATGGATATGTGGGGTGAAGGTGGGGTTTAGTGACCCAATAATATGATGTGGTAGCTCAAGAATGGTTAGTGTTTTAGATCCATTTCATAATGGAGTTATCTCTAGATACACTAAGGTATATATGAAACTAGGATCTTCTATAGCTCCAGCATGGATATATGATAGTTTGAGAGTATTCATCACGACTCACTATCCTCTCCAAGTAATCGATGGATATGGATCATGATCACTTCTTCCAGGATCTTTCCTTCAAGAGAGGACTGTGTAGATTCATCTAATCCAATGATATAACTCTATACATTCTTAAATATATTGGTTTGTTAGAGAGATCTATGGTGGTTGAGAGATCCCTAACTGAGAAAATATAGACAATGGTTTCTAGTTGTGGGCACACTAGAGTGGATAATTTGGATGTAGGGAGATAACCCCATTATCGCGGGCCTATACATGTGAGGTGTTCCAAGATGAGGTCCCAAGATAGAGTACTTATGTTTCAAGGCACAAAGTATGGGTCCATTCATCCTAGGGAGATTTTGTTCTACTCTTGTGATAGTATGTGAAATATTTCATGAGATTATCCAACAAAACAAATGGATAAAATCGATATAGTGTATGGGCCAATGAGTTAAAAAAAATGGAAGGAGTAGATAGGTTATCAGGGTGGATGATTTGGTAGAGGAGATTAGAGATAAGATAGAGGTGGTAAATTCTTTGACTTGTTACCACCACCACCCCTGGGTTTTCCATAATCATTCTAGGGATATGTATGACATGGGTGGAGGAAATTAAAGGAGGTCGAGACTTATGACCTAGAAGATCCTTGGATGATATGAGGAATGGAATATTTCTTTTCAACCATATCAATAGTACTAAAAGAAATAGGTTCTAGTCATTCCTTTATTTCCACATATCTAGTGGAAGAATTTGGGATCCCGGTTGAGCCCTTTGCTCGAACCCTATTCCTGTAGACACATATTGGACATGACTCCATGATCAAGAACTTGTGTTGAAAGTGTGATATTAATCTTTATGGGGAGAGTTTATATTTGGATCTCCCTGAGCATCAATGAGGACTTATTAATCCATCTTATATATGGCTTAGATGTCAACAGTTTATTCCAAAATCGACTGTTTTAGGCAAAGGATGCGGTGTTCCCAAAATGATTAGACAAGGAATTCCATTTCTGGGTAAAAAGTAAATCTATGTAGGAAATTATAGACTCATGCATAGGAGGGTGAAACTAATTAATCATCATCTAGATAGCTTGAACCTTGGAGTAGTGGATGTTATAATATTTTAGTTCTTAGTAGTTGTGGAGGGGTATGGGGATGTATTTCCCGATGACATTATCATATTACCTCCTCACCGAGAGAAAAATTTCTACATTGATCTATACCTAGAGATGAACATGATACATATTCCAACATGTGGAATGGATCCCACAAATCATTGTGATCCAAGGGTGAAGTGGGAATACTTGTAGAGGAATAGATTTGTTACACCCCGTGTTTCTCCCTTGGCCACCCTAATTTTTTTATTGAGAAGGAGGAAATGAGCCTCAGGTTTTGTGTGAATTACCATCCCCTAAACATGGTCACCAAAAATAAAAAGTATCGACTATATAGGATCAATGTCCTCTTTGATTAGTTGATAGGGGATTGATGCTTCTCTATGGTTGACCTCAGATAAGGCTATCCCTAGTTGTGAGTATGGGACAAGGATATGCCGAAGACGACATTCAGATTTCTCTAAATTAACTATGAGTACTTAGTGATGCCCTTTAGCATGATTAATTCCCCATAAATGTTCATAGGACTCATGAAATGGATCTTTTATCCCTTATTATACTGGTTTTTGGTAGTATTCTATCGATGATATCCTAGGGTAATCAGTGTCCGAGGAGGAGCATGAGAGACAGTTGAGGATTTTCCTAGATGTACACTGAGAGAACCATCATTATAGTCAGATTTCAATGTTCCAATTCTAGATTCAGGAGGTCTACTTTCTAGGACATGTTATCTCAATTGATGATGTGGCAAGGGACTTTACAAATGCTGAGGCAGTGTTTTCTTGTGATCCACCCTAGAGTGTGATGGAGGTAGAGATATTTCTTGGGTTACTGAGTTATTACTGGAGATTCAATGATGAATTTATTAGATATCATACCACATAATAGATTTGACCAAAAAGGGGTAGCCTTTCTTGTAAATATAGTGGTGAAAAAATGATTTTCAAGAGTTGAGGTACAGATTAACGAGCGCTCTCTTATTGTGATTTTTAAAAGAGGGTGTTGAGTATGTTGTCATGACCCGACACATACCAGGGCTCAAGATGTAACTACCCCAAGACTGACTCCATAGGCCGGGGGATGACAACTAGAACTGAAGGCACAAAAAATGCTGGGAGGCCTTTGACTAAGAATTTATACGCACACACACACAACCAACTGAATGAAAAGGTGAAGAGGTAAAGGAGAAAAGATGATACAACACTACTATATATATAAACTACAAATATTCATCGACCTTTAAATAGAACAAGTGTTGAAAAGTAAACTGAAAGGGAAATAAAAAAATACATACCCAACAATAAAATTTCCACAACCTAGCAATAAGTGGGAAAGTAAAACAGCTGAGAGAGCCCTGCTCCCAGATCCCAAGCAACGATCACCGCATGCGGTCCAAACACCTTGTATCCCTATGATCCTATGAAGTCATGATCGATCTATACGTCATCTACAAGGGAACACCATGTGCGGTAAAATACCAAGAAGCGGTGAGTATTAAAATACTCAGTAGGATGCCCCGAAGGCTCATTGGAGAAACAAGTGAGGTACTGAAGAGGGAAGCAGTAGATAGAACAAAGTATAGTAAAAGAGTATAGCTCAACCCAACAACGAAGTAATTTAAGCTCATCCAAACACAAGGAGCTATAAATGGTTAGAATAAGAACATGTTGTTTAGTATTCACTACCAATAGTAGGAGAGTATACATGTCTATCCACAAGAATATATTCACGGAAATCACATGGAATACCATGTTTGTCTTTGTCTCCCCAAGAAGGAGAGTTACCAAAACCCAATGAGTGGGTATTTAAAATATGATATACATATATGCTCAAACAAAGATGCCCAAACGAGAGTGTAAGGGGATCTCCATATCACTAGATCAGCCTAGGAAAAGAGTCACCAACAGTTCCAGAAGTAACCACCATCGATTCCCAGCATCCCATATGTTGACCCTGAACTACATGTCAAAGGGGCTCAATCACTGCACACTGATACTATCCAGTTTGGGCAGGTCTTTATAGCCCACAGAGTTATAGGTCACATCACAAGGACACTTATTAGTCAGAAAAGATCCACTATTTCTTGAGAGTCCAAATTCACAACAAACACATCTCGTCACTATGCCACACAACCAAGAGATCATGCCACAAAGTTGTGAACCCACTATCTAGCCCCGCTGGAGGATATACCTAGAAAATTCATTGGTAAACCCACTAGCCATCCCAGCTAGAGGGTAGGACCAAAAGAGTAACAAGAAAAATCCACTTCCCAGCTCACTAGAGGGTATGTCCGAAAGAGAATGGAAAATGCCACTGCTCAACCCAGTTGGAGGGGAAGACCGAAAGAGAATAGTGAACACCACTTCCCAGCCTAGCTGGAGTGTAAGCCCGAAAGAGAACGAGGAACCCCACTACCCAGCCAAGCTGGAGGGTAAGCCCAAAAGTGAACATAAAACTCCACTTCCTAGCCTAGCTGGAGGCTAAGACCAGATTTCTCTTGTGATTGTGAAAACATCACTGCCATCACTTTCATAATAGAGAATCACCTCATATAGGAATAAAACACCTAACATCTCGTAGCATACTACAAAATCCACTACATAGGGAACCCTCAAGTTTTACATGAAAAAATACTAATAATTGACTACTCGCATGCCAAAACCAGAGTTCAGAAGAAAGAGATATGAACAGTAGAAGAAAACATAGTGGTACACGGTGCATGTTGGTTCCACACAACATGTGACCCCACCTCATAAAATGGTCGTGTACCCAACCATATTTGGGTACCAAAATGTTAACAAGTACCACTTGGCATGTTAAGGTACTCCCAGAGTACATGAAACATTTTTCAAAAAGCTGATGAGTGTACGATGCTATCATTGAGCCAAACGGTCGGGATCATAAGTTCACTGACACACCTCCCTGAACGATCCAAGAACATTGACCGTATCTCTTCATACACCTTCTCCACTCTCATAATATTCAGAGCTGACATATGTTGTGTATTATCTTCAAACATTTCAAAAGGATCTTCCACTGATATTATTTTCATGTTTCCACATTTAATGAGATCACGAATAAGGATCCACACATCCAACTAGATCACACAGTTGTGATCCTTACAGAAAATCTTCCAAAATTGACTACTCATTCGTTTGAAATGGAAAACTGGTGAGAAATGTGATTTTCACCACAAATGCTGAAAGACGCTCGATCACTACTGATAAAAAAAGGCTTGCACCTACAAACGGATTGCACCATTATGATCCTTATCAAAAAACATGCAAGGTATGAAATTAATTTTACTTATATGGATTTAGGAAGAATAAGTCATAAAAACATAGTATACATCCGAAAGCCACCTCTTGGAGATCACCCCTTGGTCCCTAATTTAGGAAGGTGGATTTCACAATTTCAATCACCTGAGAAAAACACTTGGAAACAAGTACTCAAACACCCCAAATGGATGCCATATAAAATAGTGGCATCTTATAGTAGAACATGATAACTAGGACCTATGGGTCCCACACTATGTCTTCAACATAAATACCCTAACGGAATCTTAATAATTCCTCACAATGGCCAGGGTCACATTTCCACAGACAGAATATCAATTAGATGTCTCGTTTGAATGATTTGTCCGACACAAGATTTATTAACAATTATAAATATTTTATTATTATTAACTTAAGTGTTTTGGGTCACCAAACATTATCATGTAAATTAAAAAATATCAAATCCATCTTTAGTGGTATGCCTCGTGTAAAAGGAATCTGTGTCCACAGCCATCGCATCAAACGGACACGCCATTTAGGAGAAAAGGCTGTTCGAAGGTATGTTGGACTGGATGGGCTCGTCCTGCCCAAACGGGCCAGACACCCCCAACTGGGCCAGCCCATACTGGCCGTCATTATCCACTACATTCGGCCCTCAGCCGAACTACCACACGGTCTAGCCCGGTAACCTCCTCCCAGCCTGGCGACTCGCTGCTGACACCGACATTGACCATCCAGGTTGGTCAGGCATCCCTCGCACACTGCGATAACACAGAGACCAACGTTTAATGGGTCTTGCTCCCGAGGTTGCTGCCTCGGCCTCCCCAAACAATGATTCTCATTCCTACTAGTTCTCTACCGCATGATGCCATCCGACCACACTAGAGCCTCCACTCCTAGCCTCCATGTCCCGCCTAATCCCCAAGCTCCTGGACTCCACTTTTTCATTGTGCTACCTATTGCGGCCTCAACATGCCACACCACACTGACTCCGAGCCTCTGTGCTCTTCCACACTAGTTTCACCCCCAGTCCCTTGCCCGACTACCCTGCTATGCCAGATCCCTGCAGCCACCGTCTCCTAGCCGCTCCGCTACATGACCCTCCATTGTATCCATGTTCCAACACCACCAGCCGACATGCTATGATGGTCCATTATATGATTCTTCGAAACCACTCAGTGGACCGATTTTGAAATCGAAGATAGTTTTGGGAACCATGGGGCCAAATCCTCACAGATCTGGTCTTCGCTCGTCAATTTGTTGATGTTTTGATGCATCAAATAATTTGACAACGAATGCCACAAATAATGGTGAAGAACACAGTTGAAACAAAGGGATTTCCATCTAGTTTTGATGGATGTGTTTGTGTGACCATCAACGATGATAATCAAAATAATGAATGAATGGGGAAACACATGATTTCAAAATTAAAACATGAATTAGACTTGAAGACAAAAATATATCCTTCCTCGAATATATTTTTCATCATTGGTGATGCGTTAGCTATGATTCAGCTTCGATCTGTCAAGGATTCGGTGAAGATCACTCCTCGTTCTAGCGAAGAACATAGAATTATGTAGGGATATAAATATAGAGATATCCTCTAGAGATAGAATGGATTAGACCAACTATAATCCCAAATTCCAATTTTTATATTTATAGAAAAACTCACTCAGCACAGAATTCAAAATCATCAGGCCATCACATTTTATATCACACCTAGGTCAAATGCCACATTTCAAACTCAATGAAATTATCAGATTTATATTATCAGGCATTGCTTGAATGTTACTCAAAAAGAATTCTAGGGATAAAAATCACAATGTGGTTTTTCCAAAATGAATATTTTTCCCCTCGGTGACTTTTCTCATAGAATCCCTGCACCGAAAAATGTTATACCCCTCCTAGGGTAAAAGAAATGCTCTAGACTCAACCGTGACCTTGGATTTACAATCTGAGTTACCTTTTTGGAGATATTTGGTTTTGAGATATTAAATGAGTGAATTAATAAATTAATTCAACCATATTACTTAATGCTAATGATCGAGGGGTCTGAGCATCCCTCACTGACATATTTTATGTCACGCCTAGGGTAAAAACTGCGTTTTGGAGCCAACCATGGTATCATATTTCTTATTTGATCAACTGTTTAATAGATATCCTATTTCTGTTGCATGAATAGTAAAAAAATTCTTAATATTTATGTATAATTTATTCAAGGAACATCGGGCCTCAAAATTGCATGTTGTCTTAGCACCTAGCTCTGTAAATATAAGTATAAATATTCCAAAGTCATATAAGGTGAATAAAGGGTATCTAAATCATTCCATCTTTCAATATTTTTGTCCCTGAAATAAAGAACTTTGAGAAACAACTCAGGATATTGGGCTCACACCTGGCTCTCCCGCTCCTCGAAAACCAGGCATGATACCATGCTAGAACAACACATGAACCAAAGAGATGGTCTATCCTGATAAGTTTTGCTCCTTTCGATGACATGCATAGGAAAGTAAACGTATTTACTTAGCTGTGACACGTGGAAGACGCCCTGCGCCCACTCCAGATATTGGGGGGTAGGGCAAGATGATAGGCAACCTCATCATCTCATGCACAATTTTTTAACGGTTTGAAGAAACTCAGAGGATATTTTACTTCCCTAGACAAACCTCTACATTCCATGTCACGAATGGAATCATAGTTTTTCCCTAGAACATGGTATCATGATTACCCAATATATCCATCTGTTGAAATAGCCAAGGATATCTAGTCATGCCAGATTTCTCAATCGATGTCTCACAACCAAGAATTTGTAACACTATTGAGAAGAGAAGGAGTCAACCCCGACGGAGGATGAAAAGTTGAACCCTCCTGCTCCAACAGGGCAAGCTGTAGAGATGCTAACTTTTTCAAAACCTCCCACACCTGGTGATCCTGGAATTTCCTACTAAGGGAATCTTCTACAACACAACCAATTTTCAGAGCATAGATTAACTCAAAGTCATTTCCCTATATGAATTTAAACTAGTACCTACATCTCAGGTTCAAATTTCATTAGGTGAAGACTCTCTTGAGAAACTGGTGGTCTGAGGAAACCACAAATCACTCTCCCAAAAGATAGTGTCTCTAAATTCTCAGGGTGAAGACTATTGCTGCCAGCACCACATAGTGAGTCGCATAGTTCTGTTTATAGGTTTATGATCACCTAAACCTGTGCTTGATAACAGTAGGAAGATTGAAATTGAGCATGAAAGGTACTAATTAATAGGTTAGGCTAGCAAACTCATCCAACTACAAGAGGCTAGATAGGAAAATTATGTGGTATATGCCTTGCATCTTTTCCCCTCATGAAAGGAGAGTAATCCCCAAAACATTTTCTCTACCAAACCCACTAGTGGGACCTCATGAAAAGGGAGGTCTAGTATCCCGACATCACTTGAAAATCCCAGACCTGGTTCAACACTCCACTACACAACCCCATCATGAACACACAAATCCGAGGGATTTATCCACCACACCTCAATACTATCCGCTTTGGGTAAAACTAACACTCCCTCATGGTTTTCCTCACATCACAAAAATGAGTCTCATTGGGGGATGTACCTTTATTTATCATTAATTTGAAAGCTATGTTGAACAAAACTGACACATGGTATCACAGAAGCCCCACGTCACCCTTGGTTACTCTCTGATTAAGAAGTTAGAAGAAAAGGGTACCTCACACAGTGTCTAAAAAATTCCACTATAGAATGTAGGAAAGACACAGAGTGTACCTCTTATCATATCACGTGTTGTAGGATTATAGAAATCCATATCATGTAGCTACCATCATCCCTGAATACTAGCTCTTTGACCATGACGTGGGTTGCCAGGTGGTGGTGGAAGGACCTCACAACATCATCAACCAACCACAGTTCTTCCTCCTCTTCTTCCAGCACCGCCTCCCTGAGGACCACCATATCCTCACCTATGAGATTCCTGATCGTGACATTACCTCTACTATGGTGGTGAATCTACCAAATACTTGGAAAGGTCATAAAATCTAGTTTGGTATTCTGGTTCCACGTGGCCTCACCCATCAGAAGCAAAGAACTAGCCCTCGCTAGGCTATCCTAGTGCTCTATGAAACCCTCAACCATTTTCCTGAGTCATATCAAGGGGAGGCCTCCTACGATGATGGCCTGCCAGCTGGCGTATGCGAGCTGTGACATACATACCAACTATGTTGTACGTACAACCAAAAATGGCCAACTAGAGCCACTCTAAAAGACATGTATTTCTCACCAATGCCTTCTCCAGCACCCCGAGATAGGCGAGGATGAAAATGGGGACTACGCTACTTAGAATCTCTTCTACGGTGACCCTGCTCAAACTTTTTTTCCCAAAATATGTTGTCATGGACCCCATCTAAAGAGTACTAGGTAAGGTTTGGTAACCCAGTCATGTACTCAACCGCCGTCATCCCTCCCTGATGAAGCTCTAGTAGCTCCAAGAACTGTAAGGTGTGTAAGTTAGAGGGGTATTTCTCCCCAAGAAAATGTTTTTGTATTCCTCCCCTAAGAGGGATGACTAATCATGTAATTGAGTATCCTGACTCTACCTATGCCAAACTACTCTGTGGAAAAAGACTGGATGCCAAATCCACCATCTAATCCATCAGTTTCTGAACAATCCTAAATATGCGAACCACCAAATCTATCCAAAGCTTCACTGCCTAAGGATATGTCTCACTATGGAACCTCAGTTGTCTATAATGCTGGAACTCATGGAGAACATTCATTATACACTCATCCTCATCCATCGCTATAGGTACTAATTGTGTGTCAATAGGTAGAGGTGATACTACCTACCCTCATAGATAAAGGGGAATCATATGATAGATACTAAACTGAGGCCTCATCACTCACAGATCATGAACCAGAGCTAGTATCTTGGCTGTCTATCATCGTAGAGGCATCTTGAAACCGATCAAGGAGTACTATGGTCCAATGAGCTCTCTCTCTCTCTCTCACACACACACACACATATATATTTCAACAACTATGGGGAGCTAAATCAGGTAAGGTAGTCAAAGAATCAATCCTATATGTTGCATGTACCAATTATCCCTGCAAAAATTGTCTCAGAATTCCATGTTGAAAAGAGGGTAATCAGGGTCACGGTGAATGGCTACATTGGCCACCACACCATCACTGGACTCCCTGGATTGAGTGCCTCTCTTGAGACATTTTTAAACTGTTGCCCTAAAACCCAACCAATATATTTTTAGGGGTTATCTAAACAACATCCCAAGGAATGAACCACCTTTGATACCACATTGTCACGACTCGACATATATCAGGGCTCGAGCTGCCACTATCCCAATCCCACCTCCATAGGCCAGGGGCTAGCAACTAGCACCGAGGGCAAAAAAAAACTTGAGGAGGCCTTTCCATATGTACCTGAACACACACACACACATCCAACTCAATGAAAAATTTCATAGGGAAAGGAAATAAAGACACAACATTGCTATATATACAAACCACAAATATACATAAACCTCTAAATAGTACAAGTGTTGAAAATTAAACTAAATTGGAAAGGAGAAAAACTAAACACACAAAAAGAAAAGTGCCACAACCTAGAAATTGCTAGAAAAGTAAAATAGGTTAGAGAACCCCACTTCAAGATCCCAAGAAATGGCCACTGCACGCGGTCCTAGAACACTGTATCCTTATGCTCCTCTGATGTCATGATTATCCTATCCTTCATCTGGAAGGGAAAACTGAGTGTGGGAAAATCCCATGAAGGAGTGAGTATAAAAATACTCAGTAGTATTCTATGATGGCTAAAGGGAGTAGCAAGTTAGGCACTGAAGATGAAATAAGTAGATAGAATAGGGTATTGTAAAATAGTATAACTCAACCCTACAAATAAGTGATGTAAACTCATTCAAACAGGAGTAGATAGAAATGGTGAGAAGGTGAAATTATCATAGAGTATTCACTACCTATATTAGGAGAGTACACTCATCCAACCATGATAAGGTAGACACACAAATAATTTTTCATACCCCGAACATCTTTGCCTCTCTTGGAAGGAGAGTAACCGAAACCCAAGGAGTTGGTACTGAAAATACGATATACATATAGGATCAACCAGAGAATCCCAAATGAGAGAGTAAGGAGATATCCATATCACTAGATAATCCTTGGAAAATATTCACTAACAATTCCATAAGTGACCACCATCGATGCCCAGTAACCCAGACATCTTCCCTGAACTACAAGTCAAAGGGGCTCAATCACCGCACGCAGATACTATCCGCATTGGGTGAGTCTGTGTCACCTACATAGTTTTAGGTCCTGTCACAAGGAAGTGTATTTCTGAGAAAAGTGTCCCTCTTTCTTGAGAGTCTAATGTCACAAAAAACACATCTCGTCACTTTTCCACACAGTCAATAGATTATATCATAATGTTGTGAACCCACTAGCATTCCCCGCTGGAGGATATACATAGAAAAGTCATCAGTGAACCCACTGCATAGCCCAATTAGAGGGTAAGCACGAAAGATTAACTGAAGAACACCACTACCCAACCTTGCTAGAGGGTAAGCCCAAAATAGAATGACAAATTCCACTGCCCACCCTAGATGGAGGGTAATCCCAAAAGAGAACGTCGAAAACCACTGCCTAGCCCAGAAAAAGGGTAATCCTGAAGGAGGATGACAAATTCCACTACCCAACCCAGATAGAGGGTAAAACTAAAAGATATCTCCGAACACCACTTACCTGCCCATATAGAGGCTAATTTCGAATGACAATGATGAATGCCACAGCCTAGCCTAGCTTGAGAGTAATCAGGGATTGCTCTGGTTATTTTGAAAATATCACCGCCATCATTGTCATCATCGATCACTTCCTCTAATAGGAGTTTCACTTTTAAAATATCAAATCAATCCTCAAAATCCACTGTGGAGGGAACCATAACATTCAACATGAAATGCCAATCAGGATAGGCAACTCGCCCACCAAAACCTGTGTTCATAAGAAAGAGATATGAGAGGTATATGAAAACAATATGGTACATGGTGCATGTGGCGTCCACACAACTTGTGACCCCACCTCATTGCCTGGTCATATACCCAACCATCGTTGGGTACCAAAAAGAGAACAACTACCACATGGCATGTCAAGGTACTCCCAGAGTACACGACACATTAGTCAAAAATCCAAAGAACATACAATGATCATCATTGAGCCGAAGGGTCTGGAACATATGTTCTCTGACACGCCTCCTCAAACGGTCCCACAACATTAAACTAATCTCTTCATATATCTTATACACTCTCACTAGAGTCAGAGCCGACCTAAGTCATTGATTATATTAAAACATGTCAAAAGGATCTTCCAACGATATTATTTTCATGATTCCACATTTAATGAGATCATGAATAAGGCCCACACATCCAACCAGATCACACCTTTTTGATCCTTTTATAAAATAACATAGAATCAACTACTCATTCATTCATAATAGAAAACTACTGAGAAAGGTGGTTTTCACCATAAATTCCCATACGACGTCTGATCACAACCTTTCACAAAAAGGATTTACACCTTCGAACGAATCTCACCATTGTGATCGTTGCATAAAAACATAAATGGCAGGCTATTCATTTGTATCCAATGGAATTATGAAGCATAAGTCAAAAAAATGCAGCATATTTTCGAAATTCACCACATGGGGCCCACACCTCAGTCCCAAATTTAGGCGGACAGATTGCACCATTACAATACCCTTGGAAAAAAAACCTAGAAATGAGTACTCAGACACCCCAAACGGATTCGAGATGAAAAAGTTTCATCTCACCATAGAATGTGCAAACCAAAACCTACGGGTCCCACACCTTGTCTTATCAAAAACAGTTAAAAGGAATCTCAAAAAGTCCACACAAATGTCAGGGTCATGCCGTTGCTGAAGGCGCATAAATAAAATGTCCCATTTGAAAGATATGTCTCATAAAAAATTTCATAATAATATTAATTATTTTATTATTATTAACTTACGTATTTCGGGTCTCCCACATTTACCATGGAAATTAAAAACATCCAAAACCATCTCAAATGGTCTGCCTCGTGGAGTGGGACACGTGGGCATAGCTAGGAGTCAATCAAACCTAACGTTTAGGATAAAAGGATGTTTGAAGGTATTTCAGACTATTTTGGGCCTGTTCCGCAGAAACGGGCCGAAATCACCTTTCTCAACCTACCTGCACCGGCCGGACCAGTCTCCTACTACCGTTCTACTGCCCACATTCCATGCGGCACAACCAAGTGGCTTCCTTCATGCCCGACGACCCACTACCTACACCGACACTAACCGTACATGATGGCATGTCATCCCTCACACATCGTGACAACATAGAGACCCATGTTTCACAGATCCTGCCCCCTAAGGTCACTACCTCAGCCTCACCACCTGACTCCACCTGCACCTTCAATGTTTCCCCTACCCAATTTCATCCAACTGTGCTAGTGCCTCCACTCCTAGCCTCCTAATTCCTCATGAGCCCCGCCTTCCTGGGCTCCACCATACCATTACATTGACTATTATAGCTACCACACACTGCCTTACACCAATGCTGAGACTCTATGCTCCTCTGAACTAGCCATACCCCCAGTCCCGTGCCTAACTAACCGACTTTATTGGAGCCCCATGGACGTCGTCTTCTTGCTGATCTACCGCACGCCCCTTTGCAGCCGATGTACTCCACCATCGCCGGTTGGCACACTCCGGTGGTCTATTCCAGGTACCACCACAACCTCTCTGGAGGTCCGATTTTGGAACTGAAGTATGTTTTGGGAACCATGAGGCCATATCTTCATAGTGTTGGTCTTCACTCATTAATTCATTGAAGTTTTCAAGTATTGAATATTTTGATGATGAACGCCACGATGAACGGTGAAGAACACAGATGAAACAAAGGGGTTTCTAAAATGGGATGATGTCCATGTTCATGTGACTGTCAACGACGATAGTAGAAATAAAGAAATAAATAGGAATCAAAGGATTTTCAAATTAATATTTGAATCAGACTTGAAAATGGAAATAGATCCTACCTTGAATAGATATTCCATCCTTGGTGATGCAACAGCTACGATTCCCCTTCGATCCTCTGAGGTTTTGGTGAAGATCGCTCCTTAGTCTAGTGATGAACAGATAAGATCACCTAGAGAGAGAGAGAGAGAGCTTATAGAGAGAGAATTGATTAGGCTAACCCTAGTCCCATACTCTAGTTTTTCTATTTACAGAAAAACCCACTCAGCATAGAATCTGAAATCATCGTGCCCTCACATTTTTTATCATGCCCTGGTAAAACATTCCATTTCAAGCTCAATGGAAGTATCAGATTTCTATTCCGAGCCTTTGTTCAAATGTTACTCAGACTTAACAATAGGGATAAAAATCACTAAGTGGTTATTCTAGAATGATGATTTTCTCCTGGGTGACTTTTCTCACAACAGCCATGTGCCGACAAAGCTAATACCCCTCCAAGGGTAAACAACACGCTCTAGATTCAACCGTGGCCTCAAATTCCGGATCCGAGTAACACTTTGAGAGTTATTTGGGTTTGACATATTAAATGAATGAATTAATAAATTAATTCATCTATTTAAATTACTTATAATGATAGAGGGGTCCGAATGTCCGACGGTGGCATATTGCTTTGTCATTCCTCGGGTAAAAACCACACTTTCGACCCAACTGTGGTCTCATATTTCTGATCTGATCAACCATTTGAGAGATATCATCTTTATCTTACATGAAATGTTCAAAAACACTTAATATTTTTGTATAATTTATTCTAGGCCCACAGGGCCTCAGAATTTCACATTGCCTCAGTGCATTGCTCTAGAAATAAATTTAGAAATATTGAAAAGTCATAAACAGAGAATACCAAGTATCTGCATAAGTAGTGTTCTACGATGCATCAGGAACCCAGATTGGTTGCATTCTAATGTAGAGGAAGACACTGATTTTCTATTCTCCACATTAGTTAAGACCACATATGGAGAACTATGCGACATGTGATCTTGAGTTAGTAGAGGTAGTATACTCACTAAATATTTAGAGACACTACCTGATGGATGATTGGTTTTTCATCTACAATAACCCCAAGAGTCTCATGTATATCTTCTCTTAGAATAATATTTACTTGAGATAGTGGTAATGAATAGAATTCCTCCAGTATTATGACTTCAAGACTCTCTATACCCCTAGGAAGGGGAACATGGTAGCAGATGATATTAACATGAGATATTTTTTATTATTACTGAACAAGGTATCAGAGTAGTTAACCTCATTGGAATTATCTTTTGTAGATGGGGACAAAACATATTACCACTATCCAATGGTTGTTACCCCTCTTCTTTTATAGTGATTCAGGGTCACACAACTTAAGGATACAAAATATGAGACCCTACATACTCAGATATCCACTAGACAAACTACTAATGGATTTTTTAAATGTTGAGGAACATGTCGTTCATTTTAGAAGGTGAATGATGGTACCTGTGACATTGTTAGAGGAGGTTCTGAGAGTGTTTCATAAATATCCATTGGTGGTACAACCATGTGTGGAAAATATGTAATAGGACCTCTAACATCAGTTTTGGGGGATAGGGATGATAAAGGGAGATGTAGAGTTTGTCTCTCAATACCTTACTTGTCAGCAAGTGAAGGATGAGTACCAATTTAAAGATAGTTTTTCTCCACCCCTATAGTGAATGTGGGATGCAATATCCATGGAATTCATGATGCAGTTACCATGTACATTGAGTGGATTTCATTCTATCTCATTTTTCATAGACTAAATCATGAAGTCATCCTACATCCTACCACTATGAGATTCGAGTTTAGTAGAGTGTTTTGGATGGATCTTTGAGTTAAAGAATGTCCAACTCCATGGAGTTACATCAAAAATAATTTCTATAAATGATGTTTTCTTCACATCTCGGTTATAGAAGGGATTTTCAAAGGCTTTTGGGACTCAATTATGTTTTTGAATGGATTCTCACCCCCAGAATAATGACCAGAATGAGTAGACCATTCAGTATATCGAGGACATGCTGTGAGCATTATTGTTAGAATTTGATTATAGTTGGGAGGATAACATACCAAAGGTGGAGTATTCATAGAAAAAAATTTACATTTTTTCCTCAGTATGGCATCATTTTAAGCATTGTATGGGTGAACTTGCTGGTCACTAATTTGCTAGATCTACCTAGGAGAGTTATCACTTATGGGACCAGAGTTATTCTGGGAAACTATTGAGAAAGTGAAGATCACCCAAGAGTATATGGGGACTACAAAAAGAATTTTAATGTTATATACTAACCGATGATGGTGTCATTTGGAGTTCAAGGAGGGAGACCATGTGTTCTATCATGTTTCATTGTGACATGGTGTACAAATAATTGTCTAGGGTGATAAACTATCTTCGAGATTCATTGGACCTATCTAGATACTATATAGAGCTAGTGAGGTGGTGTACCACTTAGATCTACCCCCATAGTTAGATTGGGTACATGATGCCTTCCATGTGTTGCAACAGAGGAGGTACGTGTATAACCCACCACAGGATATTGAATACATAGAGAGGAAAATCCAAGATATGTCTAATTTGATGATTGCATTCTAGATATCAAGGATTTAATAGAGTGGATCCTTCATGGGTGAGTGATTCCCTTATTGCATGTCCAGTGGTAGTATGTGAATCATCAAGAGAGCACTTGGGATCAAGAGGCTCGAATCCATGCTCAGTACCCCCATCATTTTTTATATCCACTTGTTTTGGATTTTTATGATGTAATTCACCTAATTGGGGAGAATGTAATGAATCGTATTTTCCATGTGTTATTTTCAGATGTAATATGGATTATTTTCATGACTAAGTGCTTAAAAGATGTGTGATTCTATGGCCTAATGTGCCTAAAAGAAATGTTTAAAATATATTAAATATATTAAATAGAAAAAACATTCATTTTTCAATAAAAGTTTAATAACTTATAAATGGAGGCCCATATCATAATTCTTAGGGCACTGTTGAGTTCAAACAATGGGTTTTACTCAGGTGAAACATTACAATTGTTAGTGGGAGTCGTTTGTGAAAACATTATCCTAAGTGTAAAAAAATATAATTAATTAATTAATTTTGAAATGAATAATTTGATTAATTCATTTTATCTTTAAAATTTAAAATGATATATTATTAAGGTTATCTGTATATCCCTTAAAATACAAGGGATCCATTAGAGAGCAATGAGTAACTTCCATTAGTGGACCATAATTGGATCAAGGATTATCGATGATCATGTAACAGGATCCAAGGATATCACTAATGATAATAAAAAATATTTTTTTATCACTGACTAATCCAAATAAAGGAAGTATTTTTTATTTATATTTATCCAAAATTATTATTCCGATGAGAAACATGAATCAATCAACAAATTAATTGATTCATGGATCACACATATTATGGATGTGAGATATATATTATTCAGGATTGGGAATATCTTATTGATAATTTTATATCTCTTTACTCATCAATATAATTGAATTGAATAGATTCCAACATGAACATAGGGCAAGGTCCATTATTCATGGTTTTTATTTGTTCTTTTACTTTCCCATTTTCATTGTTCATCACCGGAAAATAGCTTGTCCCACATTTCAACAAAATATTAATAGATTAATCATTGCAAATGAGTTTCTTATTATAATTGATTGATATTAAAGATCTTGGTTCACATCAATGATTGGATTGTTCTATGGTTACAGTGATGATGGATAAGATTGAAACATGCATGTGTGGGTGTGGTTATTAGATTAAAAATGATATTGGAGGTTTGGGATGATTCATGAACAAATTAGGACGTTGAAAATCATACCCCAGTCAATGATTGACCTCGATTAACATAGTTAAAAAATCTACAGGGGTGATTTGTGATAGATATGATAGTGTGAAGAGGTGAAAAATTAAGAATAGTGGGATTCTGGAAAATTAAGATACAAAAGGGGTGTATTTGAATGACACGTTCTGTTTGGGACCCTCACAGTAGTTTCTAGGGTTTCAAGATGAAGTTAAGTATCACATGGTGTGTGACCCTTTCACATGTCATGTGACCCCTTCTTGATTGATTGGTGTGTACCTAGGATGGTACAATGATATGAAAAAGATTACTTGGGAATGAGAACACCAAGTACACCCATGTGGATACGTCCAGTCCAGATGTACATGGGGTGATCTGTGTACTTTGAAATGAGCAGAAGTACACATGCATGTGCACACCGGGTACCTTTACATAGACATGGAAACAATCCATTTACATGGGAATGAACTATCTTTGAAGGGAAACTCCATGTAATACTAGTATACAATATATAATCCTTAAAATAAGCTATGGATCCCTTTCCAACTATATCATAGAAAATATTCATTTGGGTTTCATTTCCTGTATACTTTTCATGAGGGTTAGTATAGAATCACATCCTACAAATAAGATAACGATCCCTTCAGCATGAATTTTAGGATAGTATTATTGGAATCATTCATTGATGTACAAACTGAGATCCTCTATCATATTCTTTCCCTAGGTGGTGTTCTTGGTATCATCATAACCAACACTATGCAGGCTCCAATGCTGTACTTAGTGGGTTATTCCAGATTGAGTTGTAGTTATACCCCTTGAACTTGGGTGTGATGCTTATATTTGTATCATATCTATTCAGAATAGGAGAATATCATTCCTACGATAATACCCCACATAGGTGAAATATTATAAGGGTTCCATCACTTCTATCTGAATCATGGAGTGTGTTCTCCCAGATGAGTACTATGAGGAAACTTCGAGCAAGAATATATTACTAGAATTATGATTTTGAACTTACCTTGAGACTGTGTAACATTGTTGAGTATATATAGATATATTTTTTATATGAAATTTATACATATACCTATATAGTGATGAATATTTTTCTAATTGTTATCTACTTTCTGTTTTCAGGGTGTCTTATGAATTAGTGTTGTACTCACCCCTATATGGGATTTTCCTGCACATGTCATGTCTTCTACATATAATCGACCCTTTGGAGTCCTAGAGGAACCAACAAGAGTCATGTATTAGTGACATAGATAGACTGGGGTGTGTTTCTATAGTTTTGTTGACATCAATCCCTATCTTTACTTTCATGTTGAAGTTCTTTTCAGACTCATTGTAGAAGGTTTTTAGTTTTTATTATCCCCTTTTAATTGCTTATTTTCGTACTCTGGTTGTGGGATTTAGATGTATGATTGAATGGTTTATCATTTTATTTCATTTATATAGAGTACCTCACTTTCCATACATTAACATGACATCACTTTTTCAAAATACATAAAACATTACAAAAGAAGATTTTCAAAGACCGTATTATTTTTGTGCTTTTGGAAACATGGAACAAAGATCATCTAAATCAATGAAAAATATTTAATGTTTCCCACAAAGATCTCCCCTTAGTAATTTTACTTAAAACCCATTCTTTATAACATGTGGAAAAGAAACAAAAGAATGGGGTGAGATTAAATTCTCAGTAATGGTAAATAAAAGAAATACATAAACATAAGGGTACAAGAACATGATCATATCATTAAAAGATCATACCATACATATCAAAGATCATAAACATGAATCATAGAAAAAGTATTAGAAGTTAATAATACACGAAGCATTAGATAATCGAGAATATAATACATTTAAGAGTAACATATGAATAATAAATGGAATTATGGCATAAACATCAATGTATAACATCATGAACTAGTATAAATAGAAAGGGTCCGCACATTATGTTAATGACATGAAATCAGGCCCTCTCATGAACTTATGGACATGAAACTAGGTCCACTCCTAACGGTGTGAGCATGAAATCAGGTTCACACATAACATTATTAACATGTAATCGGGTTCATATATATCTTATGGACAAGTAACCATGTCCATGAAAAACATTGTGAAAATGAAATTAGCTTCACAAATAACATTATAAACACATAATAAGGCTCACTCAGAACATTGTGAACGTCTAATTAGGTTCATGTATAAACTTATGGACATGTAACCAGGTCAATGCATAACATTGTGAACATGTAATGAATTTAACACATTTTATTTATAGTCATGAGTGATCCATCATTACAAAATGCATTGTAGGGAGATATAGGTCCTACCCATCATATAACAACACATACATACATGTGACATAAGATAAAAAAACTTGTATCATATCATGACCCATAAAAATAGATCATATCATTACCCATGAAATGAATTGGGTATTATAAATATTTAATCATATACTAACCTATGAAAAAATATATAGGTTTCATAATCATTTACTCCTTGAAAGACCAGTGAAAGGAAGAAGTTTTTTTAAGAATTTATCATGGTATAACCCATTAAAGAGAAATGGGTTTTATAATCATATAATCCGTTGAGGGGTAATTAGTTTCGTAAAAATATATCTCATGAAAGAGAAATGATATTCCTACGAATCATTCCATCAAAACAAAACCATTAAATAAATAATAATAATAAAAACATTGGATCATTTTCTAGAAGGTCATGAGTAACATCAAGGGATGTCATGTTAGGAGGAAAATAAGTTGGAAAGATATTTTGACATAAATTTTGGAAAAAAAGTACCTTATTATTTGAAAATGTATCTTTAAAACATAAAACCATTGAAAACCATTTTGATTGAAAATATATGGAAGACTTCTAAATATGTCTTGGAAACATTTTGAAAACATATAAAAGAATATTGAAAATGTTTTGAAAACCATTTCACTTTAAATACTTTGAAACATATAAATAATACATTAAAATGTTTTGAAAAATATTTAACTTGAAAAATTATGAATGAAGCATGAAATTTTTTTGAAAATAATTTCTTTGATTTTTTTTTGAAAATATATAAATAAATATTGAAAACATTTTGAAAACCGTTTTAATGGAAATTTTTTTAAATCAATTAATTTCCATAATATTAGGAAAAAATTTTATTTTTAAAATTTAACTTTTAAATATTGTAAAGGAAGCTTAAATATAATGTCGTTCGTGATGGCAGGTAGATCCATAAGACATAATAATTTCATTTGTATTATGAAAATATTATAAATGTTCCTCGACCAAAAAATGACTAGAAGATTCAATTTTTAAAATGAAAACATTTTACTAAAAAGAAAAAATTGGTAAAAATTTTCATTAACCATCACATTATTAAATTTAAACAGTTTTCAAACCTTTTAGACAATACAGTTTTGAATGATCACATATTTTCGAACGAAATGAAAGATATAGACACATTATCATAATTTTTCTTAATTATATTAAGTATCATAGAGAGGAAAAAATGGTAACATTACACGGATATAAAATTCATATCTATAGTATAAAAAAATTCATGAGGGTTCTTGAGATATGGGTTATAATATTTCATCAGTGAAAGTATAATCATAAATAATATTGATAAAATATGTGATTAATTCCATTAAATCTTACCATATGGTCACCTAGGAGAGTAATCTCTATTTTAGAAAATAAAATTAAATTATGATTAACATATAATTAATAGTAGGTGATTCATGATATAAAATTTGAAATACACCTTGAAAATGAATGTAGGTACATAATAAAACATGTATCTCAAAGAAGGAAAATTGGCACAACACTGTCTTACCGATTTGGTAACCTTTCAAACATAAATACCATGAAAGAAAGGCCAATGAAAGAATATTTAAATACTATGAAATTTATGAATAATTATCTTATTATACATTCATGGGTAATATATTCACTATGCAAAATAAAATAGCGGTGATCAGGGCATGTATCTCATAGATATAAAAAGTGAGATGAAATTCCCTTAACTTATGTCTTGATTCTCATTGTACTAATTCAAACCTTTTATATAATATTTTTAATATAATTCAACTAGTGAACAATATTCGTTCCATATATGGTTTTATTATGAATTTACATTACCCTCTTGCTAACAATTTCATGTTATGGTTATGCTTCAGGTAATATTCTCTTTCTTTGTCACGGGTGTCTCAATTTGTTATATACATGGTCCTTATCAAGATTTATAGAAGGTAAAAAATGATATAAATATTATTTATATTAATTATTTTTGTATTATAATAATCTATATAATATATAATAATGTAATGGGATAAACCGTTTATGGAGAAGGTAGGTTGTACATACGAATGAAGGATGTTTTCATTTTATTATCGTACTGAATGAAAGAAAGAAAATGAAATATATTTATATATGTTTATAATATAAATAAATTAAAATTATTATATCTTATATATCATATAATTTAACTACTTATATCATCAATACATTCTAGGTAGTCTGTGAATAAATCACATCGCTTTAAGGGGGTGGTAGTTCACACTTTATTAAACAAAATTATCATATTTATACCAAATGGAAAGTATAAATATGTGATGTAAAAGATTTATAGAATATAAAATGAATAATATTTAATATATATATCATATATAAATATATTTTACATCATAATTACCAACCATGAATGGTGGTAAATAAAAAACAAACAATAATTGTTTTGTGAGGTGGTAGTTTTCCGTACACATAAACAGTATGCTCGTTATCCATTAGATGATAGTGTGTGTAATTTTATGTAAAAAAAATAGGATAAAAATATAATTTTATTTAGGAAACTTTTTTTATAATCAAGGAATATGGAAAATTTAAAGAGTAGATATAGAAATAAAACTAAAGAGTTTGAAGAAGAACTTTACCTCTTATTCGGGTAACTCCTTTTGGGTTTCACCAAAAGGATTCTTTTGATTGATTTATTAAAAGGATGAGACATAAAGGAGAAAGGAAGGAATGTTTTATATTTTATAGGATAGATATTGGATTAACCTAATAGGTTTTATAGGTGTGAACAATGGGGGTATATGGAGGCCATTTATAGGTGTGGTAAAGGACTCACATGGTAATTTTAAAAACAAGTTAGGTGAATCCATGTTTTTACATAAAATGTCCTAAAAACAATAAAAAACATAATAAATGAATGCTAATGGAATAATTATGGCAATAAAATTGGTTTTGGAAAATTGGATATGTCCTTTAGGCCTTTATGTTAATGATTTATTCCCTTGTTAATTTTAATTTCACTTTAATCATTATAATTAATTTTAATTACTTTCAAATACAATTTTGGTAAAAATATATGCTGAATTTACCATAAATTATAAATTATTATTATTAAAAAAATATAATAAAATTTTACAAATTCCAATCAAATAATTTTCAGAAATTAAATTTATGTTAATCTCATAGAACAGATGAAAATGATTGTTTTTAAATTAAAAACACTCAAATGATTGATATGTTTTTTATATTCAAATTTAATGTGAAATTGATTATAAGGACCTAAATTAGGTTAATTAATAAAAATTGATATAATGTGACTTTAAAACAATATCAAAATATAATTTAACAATATAATTATATTATATGACCAAATAGTTTAAAATTTAAATTCGGTATTTTTCACTATTCATTAAAAAAATGATACTTCACAAAAAAAATAACAAAAATGATTCTTAATATAATTTTTATGTTTGTATTTTAAATATTAGTTAAATTTTGACATATTATATTTATTAAAATTTAAAAAAGTATTCAAAAAAGGATATCCAATAAAAGGTGTTAAAACTGCATTTCAAAAGAAAATTATTTTTATTTGAAATATTGGGATTGTTATAATCTTATACTTATCAAATATATTATATTAATATAGAAAATATTATATTGATTAATATATATATATATATATATATGTATATATTAAATTAATATCCCTCATTAATTGTAGTTAATTTAATTTATTATGATAAAAAACATTTTGAGCATAAAAATAATAATAATTTCCTTTATATTCAATTGGTTTTCTTAATCATTTATAATTAAATTTCAACCAATGAATTCATTATATTTTTTTAATCATATATTTTCACAAGTTAGTTAATAATACTTATTATCATTATTTTAATGGATATGTAAAGCATTATTATATTAAATAATTATATTTTAATAATAGATTATTGTGTGGTATAACTCATCCTTGTAGGAATTGAAATCCAATTAAGAAAGTCATTGTTGTGAGTAAAACAAGATAACCCTAGTGTTCTATGTTACACAAGTTTAATTTAATAAATTCTATAAAGAATTTATGACTTTTTTCTTCAATATATAAAATAAAAACAATTTCTAGTGATGTGTGAAATTCAAAATATCCAAAATATTAAATTAGTTCGAAAAAAATAATTCAACAAATCTTAGGGTGTTAAAATTTTAGTATTGTAGGGTATTAGAGATGTGTGAGTGTGTATATAAACTTATGGATAAGGCCTACCATGATAGTGATATGTTTACTCTGTGCTAGTCTCCAACCCCTACCTTATTAGTGGTGGGCATGGGGAGTCATGGAATGGGCCCCATTAGGACAGGTCCAGACACAATGAGATTTTATAGACCCTTATTTTCACCATCTTGAGAATATTTAAATTTAAACTCAAATAAATTGGAAAATTCGTCTATCATCTTTTTTTAACTCACTTTGGGCTATAAGAAACATTGACTTTGTCTTTGAAAACACTTCTTCTTTCTTAACCGATCATTCCTTAAGACCATTTACCATACTCTCATGTTTAGAAAACATTATCCTATTATGTTTACTTTCTTCAATAAGTTTTGATTATTCCTTGTTAATATTTTAATTTTGGATAATGTTTATTCTGGATCATTTCCTAGACATCTTATCCTTTTATTCTGACTCAGCATCTGAGTCACGTGATTCATCTTCCATTTCATTATATCTGGACTACCCTTATGAATATCCTCAAATGTTATTTATTTCTTATATTTATTCTTAAATACTATATCTTTTCTCATTTAATATGATATGAGAATATTATGATGTTCCTCAAGATATATATCATATCTAACTTTTATATTTTATACCTTCACATAAAATATATCTAGAATGTTTATCTTCAGTTTCTTAATGATAACAGAGTCTTTGAGCTTCTCACTGAAATCTATGATATTCCAAACCATATCATTAACTCTTTTGAAGAGTTAATCAATAATTTCTTCATTATACTTTTTATTATCATTAACTATTCTTCTCCAAATTTGTAGCTTAACTTCCACAACATTTAATTACCATCATTTCTACTTCATAACTAGTCATACAATTTTTTAGAAAATAAAAATCAGATTATATTTTCATAAACATTATCTAAGAGAGACATTGACATAGAATTATAATCCTTTTCATTAACTTATAAGATTATCATATTAGAATCTAGCATATAGACCTCCTCAATGAGAGGAAATCCCCCTGTTGTAGCACATCTAAATTTTACGACTTTAGATAGAAGATACAGTAACCTCATATCTATCACGAACCTGACCCCAGAAGACTGAAATATGTGCCTGAGACCTGGTGTGATTTTGTTTTATAAAATAGGTTTACAAAAGAAGGAAAATTTCACATCTTGTCCCAATACAGAGGATCATCTCGGTTTTGGATTTTGGAAAATCAGATGCTACTGAAGTACTCCTTTTGAGAGCATGACAAGGTTAAGCCTAAACATTATATCATTAAAAAATGTACTTAGGGCTTCATCACAACAACAACAAACCTGAAAAAAATAAATTTAAATGAAGGGTGAGCATAACAATGCCCAGTAAGGGGTTTTAAAACATTTGGAGAAAATTCAACTTCAAAACAACCAATTTTAAAACAAACATAAAACAATTCTTGAGAGATTGGTTTAACATATGCACACCATCAGTATTTTCTGAGGTTACTTGCAAACATTTTTCAAAAAGACCATTTTCATAAAAGTTAACTGTGCCTTCCACAAACATGAATCAGAGTGCCCATGTGTATGAGATGTGCATAATGTATAACATAATCAATCCAACGTCGAAAGATTTTTTAAGAGTATAAGAATTCATATCATGATTCATTAAAACATAAAAAGAGATTCATGTGACTTTAACATTGGGTATTCTTCCCTTGTATAACATGCCATTGGCACACTTGATAAGACTTATAATCATAAAAGATTCTTATATAATGATCCCCAATCCCTTGGTTATTCATTTACTATTTCTTATTGAGGAAATGTATAATGCTAGACTTTGTTAAGGCCTTGTGCCGAGACTGTACGGGTAAGAAAACCCAACATAATTGTGGTTAACACCCACACTTGGTTGTGAAAAAAGTTAACATCATGTTAACGCATCATTTCACTTAACTCATGAGACTTCATCACTTTACCCAATGCATTGGAGCACTGTATAATTCTTGGAGCACCCGTCGCATCATTTTAAGTCCCACACATTCCTCATATGTCTTAGCATTATCTCATATTCATAGTGCTCATGTCACATATAACTTACATTCTTAGTCCATAATTCTCATTTTTTTATACATGTTCATACTGAAGAAGATTATATAAAAGATTTAGAATTTTTGGATTCATATTAAATGGAGATATGTATGAATAATAGTTTTCTTATGCACATGTAATAATAACTGGTATACATAAAACAATGGGCTATCACATGAAATAACAACTCTTTCATTTAAACCCATAAGAATGTGTCATTTTCCAAACCATGTTGATACCTTTTAACTTTGATGTACCCATTTAATCTATGAAAAATTTATTTACAAAAGATTATAACATAAGCTTAAAGGGCCAAAGGCAGTTCTTGTGAAACATTTAAAATACAAAACATGTTTTATTGCCTATAAAGTGTATAAAAGAAATATTTACACACGTGAGCTCATGTATAAATGTACATTTATATATGAACATAGAAAAAACCATCATACCCTTTACTTGAGAAACTAAATTCAAAATTCATATGTATTCAGCTAATGTTGATAATTAAAAAAAGTTATGTACACTTGGAGTGTGTGTTTGGGATCTGCACACCCCAAAACAAGATTTAATAAATTCTTTCAACTGTTACATGAATTAATTTAATAAGAAATGGTTTAGTAAACCCCCAATTATATCATGTTTATATATCAAAACATACATTAATTATGAACTAGGGTATAAAAAAACATGAGGGACTAGACCCCTTGAATGTAGTTTATGTTTTGAAAACAATACTCAAAAACGAAAGATCACCATTCAAAGATCAGAACCCAAAATGGGTTTTTGTATACATACATACATATATAAACATATATATATTTTTAATTTTTAATTCTAAAATAAATTTTAGCTGAAATTATATACATATACATATATATATGTATTTATATAAGGGAAGGAAATTAGTGGAGAAGGGTTCACATGTAATATTGAAAGCACGAACCCCCTTGTATGTGTTGCATACTTTAACAGAAAACTCAACATGAGTTTTGTTTTAAAAGTGATATGAAAGCATATATATATATATAAACATATGAACCTATAAATATATAAGAGAAAAATAGTTTT